>CM022951.1:79761068-80076222 GCA_012931725.1 Litsea cubeba | reverse complement strand
CTTGTTTGACTTCAATTTCATTGTTCTTCTGAAGTTCATGAGTGAAGAAGAACTTTGGTGCTATATGCTTAGTCTTGTCTCCTTTAATAAAACCTTCTCGAATTTGTTTTATGCATGCTTCATTATCTTCATAGATAACATTTGGGATACCTGCAATAGAAGGTAATTGACAAGAACTACAAACATGCTGAATCAAGGATCTTAGCCATACACATTCCCTACTGGCTTCATAAAGAGCCAAAATCTCAGCATGGTTAGAGGAGGTAGCTACCAGAGTCTGTTTAGTAGAACGCCAAGAAATGTCGGCATTACCATTTAGAAACACATAACCTGTCTGTGATCGACCCTTATGAGGATCAGAGAGATAACCTGAATCTGCATATCCTGTAAAACTGGAATCTATAGGATTATAAGAATAAAATATTCCTAAATCAGTTGTTCCACGCAAATATCGTAGGATATGTTTAATACCAACCCAGTGCCTTTGAGTTGGTGCGGAGCTATATCTGGCAAGTAGATTCACAGAAAATGCAATATCCGGTCTAGTGCATTGTGCTAAGTACATCAGGGCTCCAATAGCACTTAAGTATGGTACTTCTTGACCCAAAACTTTTTCATTTTTTTCAATAGGACGGTATGGATCTTTCTGTGTATCAAGAGACCGGACGACCATGGGTGTGCTTAATGGGTGTGCTTTGTCCATACCAAATCGTTTTAAAACCTTCTCGGTATAATTAGATTGATGGACCAACATCCCATTAGAATTTCTCTCGATTTGCAACCCGAGACAGAATCTTGTTTTTCCAAGGTCTTTCATTTCAAATTCTTTCTTTAAACAATCAGCAGTTTCTTCGAGCTCTTCTGGAGTCCCTACCAAATCGATATCATCCACATAAACTGCTAATATTGCAAATCCCTTCATGAATTTCTTTATAAATAGACACGAGCAAATAGGATCGTTTGCATACCCATTTTTAGACAAGTATTCACTAAGACGATTGTACCACATTCTTCCGGAATTGCTTCAGGCCGTACAATGATCGCCTCAATTGGATTGAGTATGTACTCCTTGGCTTTGCTTCAGGCAAAGGAAATCCTTCCGGGATTTTCATGTGAATTCTAGTGTCTAAGTCCCCATATAAGTAAGCAGTTACAACATCCCATGAGTCGCATTTTTAGATTTTGAGAAACTGCTAAAACTTATCAGATATCTGAAAGTTGTTGTATCTATGACAGGGGAGTATGGTTTCCTCATAATCATCCCAGGTTTCTGCAGGAAACCTTGTGCCACTAATCGTGCCTATATCTGGTAATTTCATTCATTTCATTCCGTTTTCTTACAAACACCCACTTGTAACCTACATGGTTAACATCTTTTGGGGTTTGTACTTAGGTCCGAACACACCACGTTTATTGAGAGACTCTAACTCTGCTTTGATGGCACTTTCCCATTTTGGCCAATCATTTCTTTGTCGACATTCATTTATAGAACGTGGTTCTGTGTCCCAATCATCATCATCATTTACCTTTGATATTTGTGTAGCTATCGCATATGCAAATGCGTCATCGATGACATATCATTTCTATTCCATCTCTCTTTTGAATAATTGTAAAATATAGAGATCTCTTCATTATCCGGTACCGGTGCCTCTTCAGGGGCTTCCAAAGTCTCACCAGGGACTTCCATTATTCTAGAGAGAACGGATTTTGTCATAACCTCTTCAGGAGCGTTACGTGCCTCTTCGGGAGGAACCTCTTCAAGAGTGTTACGTGCCTCTTCGGGAGGACATGATGATGATTGCTCATTTCTCCTTTTCCGCGGAGCTGAGTCCTTTGAACCTATAGGTCTGCCACGCTTCTGGCGTATTGCAGATTCTTTTGCGGTTGTATTTTGACTTTGTCCTACAGGGACATTAATCCTGGCAGGTGTATTCATAGCGGGCACATGTGATTTTGTCACCTTTGCTGCATCGTTGAATGCATCAGGTAATCTGTTTGCAATTTCTTGTAAGTGCACAATTCTCCGGACTTCATTTTCACATTGTGAAGTTCGTGGATCCAAATGAGACAGAGTGGAAGTATTCCATGTTAATTCTCGCCGTTCTTCAGGAACAGGTCGTTCTACAGGAACTATGGTTATCTCCCCCTAACGGCGGGAATATTGTCTCATCGAATTGACAATCTGGAAAACGAGCAGTGAAGACATCTCCTGTCATTGGTTCTAGATATCGAATAATTGAGGGAGAGTCATAACCTACATGGGGAAACGTCTTTCTCGATACTGCTGCTGCAGGAGCACGTTCGAGGCATGAAAAGTGATAACGTTTTCTCCAACATCTGCTCTTCTGAAACCTTTTCACCACAAGTCTTAATCGGGAAATAATATTGAAAAGAGCAGAGTTGTATTCAGATACGGTTTTATAATCCTGCAACCTCAGATTTAAACCAGTCATTCTGGGCAGCTGGTAGTATGACCATCTTCTGGTGATCATATCTATCCTTTAGGGATTTCCATAGGCCTGCTGGGTCTTCTTCAGTAAGGTATTCATGTTTGAGATCTTCATGTATGTGATGACGCAGGAAGATGAGGGCTAATGCCTTTTCCTCTGGGGACATCTTGTTACCTTCCTTTATAGTCTCTCCTAGTTTCTTGGATTGCAAGTGGATTTTAGCATCCAATTGCCAAGATAAATAATTGTCCCCATTTATGTTAAGTGCTTTAAAGTCAATTTTAGCCAATTTGACATCTTGCAAGAACTGTAATATGAAATATATATGAAGTTATCAGTGTGCATATAATGATAAAAAAAAATATTAACATCAAAAGTAATTAAGAAAGGAATTTAAACATGGAAAAAATAAAAATTTAACATGTTCTCATATTTGAGAATCAGAACTGCTGGTTCTGTCAAGACTTCAGGCTTGATTTAGAACTTCAGGTTCATAATACATGAAATTAGAACTTCAGGTTCTGTCAAATCTTCAGGTTTGGGGTAGAACGTCTGGTTCTAACAAGTGATCAGAACTTCTAGTTCTATCAAAAACTTCAGGTTTAATTTCATGGCTTTATAATTTATATGGATTGTTGAATCAAAAACTTCAGGTTTTGATTTATTGATACGAATCTTCAGGTTCATATCATTATTCCAACTTCTACTGGTCCATGAATATGTGAACTTCAGGTTCACTTTTAGAACTTCTGGTTCTCTTTCTTTTTTCTTTTTCTTTTTTTTTTTTTTATAATCAATTTATAGCATTAATAAAATTAAAATAAAAAATCGTGCAAGATAATGAATAGTAACCAAACACTATAATGACAGTAAAATAAATATCATAAATTAATTTTATGTATTCTAATATGTTGGATTTGAACTATGGTTTGGATACTACTTACTGTATTTAAAGAAAAATATTACTCTTTTCTGAAATCCACGCTGGGAAGGATTTTGCGATGGAAATCCGCGCTGGGAAGGAATCCGCCCAGGGAATCTGCGATGGAAATCCGCATTGGGAAGGAATCTGGGATGGGAATCCGCGCTAGGAAGGAATCTGCACAGGGAATCCGCGATGAAAATCCGCGCAGGGAAGGAGTTTGCGATGAAAATCCACGCAGGGAATGATTTCTTCTCTTTGGGCAAGAAGACCTGGTTTTCTTCCTTCTCTTAGAGCTTCGTGCTGATAACGTGTTATAAAAGAGAGAGACCAAGAGAAAGAAGATTAGAGGGAGAAGAGAGAGCCTTTCTGATATCTCATTAACTGTGTCTAAATACATAGGGAGAGAGCCTATTTATAGGCAAAGTAAACTAAAAAGGAGGAACCCTAATTCTAACCCTATCTTATCACAAGTGGGCATCCACCCAAGATCCATATCTTATAACACTTTCCAATTTTCCTAAACATTATCATAAACAGAAATGGCTTTCTCCAAGCACTCTTCTGTTACCTGATATATAAGAAAAACAAGAATAAGGAATCTACGTAGGAATGAATTCATGGTCACAAGAAACCTGATAGGAATGAATTCATGGTAAACAGAAATGGCTTTCAAGAGTGTGGAAACTATCCTTATTATCACTCTGACATTACCAATAAAAGAATTATAATAGGAAAATCAAATTATCATCCAGCTGGGGTGGTCTTGTTTATGCAATTGTTTATGTGGTCATCCACAAATTGTTGGGGTGGTGCAGGGGAGCTTAAATCTTCATCCAGCTGAAGCAATAACAGCATCTCAGCATGCATATTAGAAGGTAGCCACCACCAAATGCATAGCTATTCAAGTATATATCAGAAGCATGCATTTTTATAGAAAGTAGCAACCACCAAAATGCATAGCTCATTAGCATTTATCAGAAGCACCGTGGATGTCTGGTCTGGTCAGAAGCACCGTGCAAAAATATTTAAGTCCAAGCCTCTTCCTTTCCCTGAAGATATGGCTGCTTTGTTTGATGGTACCTCCGCAAGAGGGGATGATAAATGGGCTCCGGCAATGGATGGTTTACCGGAAGATATTACAATGGATATGAATTCAAGTTTCGTTAACTTGGCTCATTATGAAGATACTCCATCCCCGGACCCAATAACACCCCGGTCAACCATGCGAGAAGACTCAGTTGCTAGTGAGGCTAGGACGGATATTTTAATGGCAAATATTAGGCGAAAGATACCAAGGCCTTCAAAGAACCAATCAATGGCGAGTAATAGTGCGATAGATACATGCATAATGGACCTCGCAGCATCAATGAAGGCAACAATTCCAGTAGCTACTACTCATGTTCAAACTGAAACTGATACCATTGCTGAATGCATTGACCTATTACATTCCATGCCCCCAAATTACTTATGGTAGCCCAATATATGCGACCGCTCTTAATTCTTTTATGGTTAAGGATAAAAGGATTCTCTGGATGCGACTAAGGTCAGATGAGGGAAGGATGACTTGGCTAAAATCTCAAATGTCCCAAGAGATTGGGAATGTGACTGGAGATTCTAGTGGTGTCTAGCTAATAGATTGGTGTTTGTTTTTTGAATGAGTGTTAGGCCACTCTCGTTTATTTTTGTAATTGACAAACATGGATGTTATCTTGAACATGGATGTTAGGTCACTCTCTTTTGTTTTTGTAATTGACAAACATGGATGTTATCTTGAACATGGATGTTAGGTCACTCTTTTTTTTTTTTTTTTTAATTGGCAAACTTGGATGTTATCTTGAACTAGATATGAATGAATGTTTTGGCAGTTATTTAGTTGAATAGTTATTTGTCTAATGGATGTTATCTTGTGCTACTATGAATGATTGATTAGTTATATTTTCCTCTGACATACTACAGAGCACATGGATTCAATTTTACGTCGAAATATAACACTTATCATCTTATTATTGTACAAGAGGCGGCAACGATGCTTAATTAAGGAACCATGTAGGAACTCAATCATGACCGGACATGGTCATGTCCAAATGATTTTGAATGGTAATCCTATTATCTGTCATCAGTTACTACACGTGGAACAACATGTGTTTCGGCGTTTATGCATGTATTTTAGAGAAAAGAACTTATTGAAAGACAGCAAATATATACCTGTTGAGGAGCAACTAGCCATGTTCATGACCATCATTGCACATGCCCATACAAATAGAGTGATACAAGATAGATTTCAACACTCGGGGGAAACTATTCACAGACATTTTCGTCAAGTTTTGAAAGCAATGATGTTATTTGCTAAAGACATGATAAAGCCGCCTTCATTGGATATAGTGCATAAGGAGATACTTTTGAATCCACGTTTTGAGCCATATTTTAAGGTATTACTCTTTTTCCATATTATTGACGGCTTTTTTATTTTCTTTTCTCTAATGTAAATATAATTTTATCTTATTGTTCATAATTTTTTATAGGATTGTATTGGTGCAATAGATGAAACCCTTGTGCATGCCATTATCCAAGCAGATAAACAAATTCCTTATAGAGGTCGAAAGGGTGATTGCATGCAACAAGTTATGGCAGTATGTACATTTGACATGCTCTTTACATATGTGGTATGTGGATGGGAAGGTACTGCTCATGATCAACGAATTCTCTTGGACACCATATCTGATGAAAAGCTAAAGTTTCCACATGCTCCACCTGGTAAGAAAGCATTTATAAGTGCTTGATATCTTATCAAATATATTTTGCGACATTCTTCTCGCGTGTTAACTTTTTAGCATTTGCATTTTATTATCTTTAGGTAAATATTACTTGGTTGATGCTGGTTACACAAACATGCGAGGCTTTCTTTCTCCATTTCGAAACGTTCGTTATTGGCTTCCAGATTTTCAAGGTCTTGCCATTCCTCGTACTAGGGAGGAACATTTTAATAGATTACATTCATCATTAAGGAATGTGATCGAGCGGAGCTTTGGGGTATTGAAGGCTCGATTTCCTATCCTCAAGCGGATGACTCCTTACCCATTTTCAATACAACGGAGCATTGTAATTGCAGCGATGGCGATGCATAATTTCATTAGAAAAGAAGATATGGAGGATCAATTATTTTTGGAATATTCTAGTGAAGACGTCCGAGTAGAGTCTGACACTAATGTTGTGGAAGATATGGGAAACACCTCTACTTTTGATATCACAGATAGGACATAGATGGATGCTAAGAGGAATTCAATTGCAGATGCCATCTGGCGAGATGCATCTTCCTAATCATGGATTTCCTCATCTTATGTAATGCTACTAGTTTTTTATTGGATTAAAGTGAATGAATATTTGTGATTGATATAATGGCTTGATGGATTATTATTGGAAGGTAAAGTATTGACAATGAGGGTGTTTTGTATTATCTTTGTATGAAGGTGTGTGATGTCTTAATTTTTAAAATATTTGTAAGTTACAGGCTATAGTTTAATATAAATTGTGTTATTTTCTAATGGACAAGTTGTTATGATGATGACATGTGTGTAGATAATGTATTTGTTCTTAAATGAGTCCGTGTTGAATGTGATTTTTATGAGTCTATGTTGCATGCTCTTGAAAGATATATGTAGGGTGGAAACATATGAATGAGTTTCTTTTTTCATGTAATGACATAACTACCCTTGTAAATAAGAGCCAAACCCTTCTAAAAAGAAGTAAATAGAGGGTGTACCAAACGGTCTATTTAACTTAGATATATGCATTACCAAACACATTTTTTTATTCTAGCCTCTATTTTAAATATCTCTATTTTTAAAGACTCTATTTTAGATGGTCTATAAAAAAATTAGTAGACCTACCAAACAGGGCCTAAGGTGATTCTTTTTTTGGTATTTAAGTTACCAATCACTATGATTAGCAACATACAAACCAATATTTCAAGCTCACACTAAGATTGGCCCATAACTGTTCATATAAGATTGGCACTATCAATTGAATCAATAAAGAGCCAACAATAATAATGCATCTAATAGAGTGATCATCACTAGAATTAATAATGGCTACGTAGTGATTGTGACGTTCCAATATTAGATAATTTTTTTCAATTTATGAGGCCACACTGCTATTTCCCATGATCTCTTTCAATTACAACAAATATTGATGACTCAACCCAAACCCGGCCCAGTAATTCACGGTCTGGGTTGGCCCTTTTTCACTTTGGGATTGAGTTTTAGTTTTTATTTCACACTCTTGTTAAATGAGTTTGATTCGAGCTAGAACCATACTAGTGTTTGACCTGCCAACTCAACTAAATTTTAAAAACAATCTTGCTCTCTGATTTGCCAATCCAATTAGAACTTGACTTGGTAATTGAAGTCTTAGGTATGTTGACAATATAAACATTCGAGTTGGGTTCATATTAACATTTTCAAAGCTCTTCCTCATCGACAGTGGTGGACCTACATTACATGCATTTAGGGGCAATCCCCTACATTGGGTTTGGCTCCGCTTCCAAAACCCATATGCAAATTTTGTGTTGGCTTCAAAAATCACATGAAGCTTCTGGGTCCTCCCCGAAGACCCATGTGAAAATCCTGCGTCCACTAATGCTCATCCAGGCTAGTAGCTTTTGGAACTTTCACTGTCACTGATACATTGATGGTACAAGAAGTTTGCTGATCTGGAAAGTTCTTGTGTTCCTTTCTCTGTTGGGGATGGATTCAAAGAAGAAGATGGTAGACCCCATTTAGTACATGGGTTCTCTCGACATTACTTGGTTGGCTTCTATCTCCATTAAAGAGAAGAAAATTTTGCATCTCTCTCTCGTAGGTGTAGGTCATATCTTGCAGTTGAACCACATATATCTTGTGTCCATTTTTTTTTTTCTTTTTGGTTGGATATCGCGTGTCGATTGATTGTAACCAAACGCACCCCTACAGAGATTAGGCACGTGCACGTGACATCTTTGTTTCATTTTGTAGCATGTGAATTTCATGGCGTCCACAAGCGGAACGTAAGCAACAGGAAGCAACAGTTTTAGCTTTCTACAATCCTACTTGAAGAACATGAGTTTGATCATTCAATCTCTTCCTCATTGGTCTAGAATTCCACCTAGACCTCCTCAGCAGTCTCAATTTCAAAACTCAACAAGGCCCAAACCTCTAATTCAGGCAGGCCAAGTGCAACACAACGCGCTCCAAATCGCCCGTCGATCAGCAAATTATCACCCAAGCATTTGGGACCCCAATATATTGAGTCGCTAAAAAGTCCATATGGAGTAAGCTTAGTTTAACGTAACGTTGTTCTTGTGCAGCTGCTTCATTCACCCAAAGTAGCTTTGTTAAAATTCTAACCCAATGGACCCTTGTAGGATGAGTGCTTTGGGACTCGGCTTGAGGAGTTGAAATTCGAAGCCAAACGGCTGCTCGAAGCTACCGTAGAGCCATTGTCTTGGCTAGAGCTCGTCGACTCGATCCAACGGCTTGGGGTGGCATACCACTTTGAGGATGAGATCAAAGAAGGCCTTGATGGTGTTTATGGGGTTGGCGCCCACGCTGGTGATGATCTTTACACTGCAGCATTACAGTTCCGGCTTCTTCGACAACATGGTTATGGTGTTACTCCAGGTGAGTGTACAAGAGTGAATTAAGGTGACAATTAAGTGATGCTTGCAACCTAGTGTTAAATGAAAAAATAACACCCGCTTGGGGACCTGTTACCTAAAATTAAAGTGATGCTTGCAACGTAGCTATGTTAAATACAAAATAACACCCACTTGGGGACCTGTCAAAGTCGAGTTGATTCACGCTTATTTTTGAGTATGCATGCTTTAAGTACCACCATTATTGCTATGTGCTAGCTCAAACTTATCTTTAGCCTTTTTTCCCTAAATACGAATTCCTGCTGCACCTACTAGGCACTGGATGGAATTTCCATGGGCTCGGGCTGTGCCAAGTGTTGATAAATCCGGGCCTGAGCTCAAGCACGGCCCGAATGGAAAATGTCAAGCCTGAGCCCGGGTGAGTGACGGTTTAAAATAAAAAGACGGATTTTATTTACTTTCACACAAGTTGTAATTATGCTGGTTGTTGCCTGTATTTTTGTGTGAGAGTGCTCGTGTTCAGGTCCCCATTCTATCTAGTAGAAAAAAACTGTTTTTTGCATGTCACCTTTTGCAACTAAATCTTTAGGGGAAAAGATTTTCAATTCCGCTTGATAATTTTACTTGTCAAGTAAAGTCAAGTTAAACATCAAATCAAAAATATTTTTTACCAAAACTCCCTCCGTCTTTTTCAAAAAAAAAATAAAATAAAAACTACTTTTATTCACTAAAAGATAAAAGAACTCCATTTCCCCATACAAAAAGTCAAAAATATTACATCCCAAATAACTAAAAACAAAATACCATCATAACTCACTTATATTTTATTCTCTCTTTTTATTTCACTTCACTCCACTTTATTTTAAAAGTATATCTCGCCTCATAGCTTCCAGCTCTCTATCACTGACAGTACAAGTCATAATTGCTTTTTAATATATATATCGTACATGAACCAGTGCCACCCATTTTATTTTATGTTTTACATATGTAAGATATACTTCCACTATAAACATGCCATTAATGGTTTTAAGATTTCATGAAAAAGAAGCAAAAAACAGAGAAACAGAAAAAGTATATCAATGCTGATATATTCATTTGTCTTGGCTATTTTATTAAATCAAAATAAATTCTGAAAAATGAGAACACAGAAATTCAATATCATTTATTAATTTCTGTTTGTTTTTCAGATTTAAATTAAAAAAATTATATTATTGTAGATCCATTTTTTTTTTTTTTGAGACTATACTAACTGAAAGCTTGGAATTTAATTTGCACTACCTCAAAACGAGTGATTACCGATCAGATAAAAGTGCTAAAAACAGCGCCTTTACAATCATTCGGGTCTTTTAGACATTGGTATTTAGATTGCAATCATTTTCCTTCTCCCTTACTTGTTGAAATCCCGCTGTTATAACCATTGATATCACTTATGGAAATATCAGCCTGTTGGAATAATGGTTTTAGAATCTTAATTTTGAGTATTGTTTTTAGTGGAGGAAATACAAGTTGATCAAGATTTATGTTAATCAGACATTTTCAACAAGTTTTTGGAGAAGGAAAGGACATTCAAAGCATGCACAAGCCTAGATGCAAAAGGCCTTTTGAGCCTATATGAAGCATCACATACTATGATACATGGTGAGGAAGTGTTGGAAGACGCCAAGGAATTCAGTGTTAAGCATCTTAACTACTTGATGGGGAACTTACAGAACAATCTAAGAGAACAAGTGCAACATGCCCTAGAAATGCCCTTGCATTGGAGGATGCCAAGGCTAGAAGCAAAGCATTATATAGATGTGAATGGGAGGTCAGATGAGAGGAATATGGTTTTACTAGAGCTGGCAAGGTTGGATTTCAATTTTGTGCAGTCCAAGCACCAAGAAGAGCTAAAGGAGGTGTCAAGGTAAGATTAATTAATTACTATGACAGGTTAATTTTAATTCAAAACTCTTTTATCTTTGAACAACACCAACACACTCCATTCTCACTTCTTTCAAATATATGCATAGCTTATGATGCACAGATATTTTAAAATGGACAATGTATCGTGTCGTATGGTTATCTAATACTTCACCTTATATATATAAAATTCATGTCTCAGCTGCGTCTATTGTGTATTCATGTCAAATCAATGTCTTATTTGGGCATCGTAGGTAGTAACATATCTAACTATTCTTTTCAAATGTCATTAGATGGTGGAGAGACTTGGGTCTTGCAAAGAAGTTGGGATTTTCTAGAGATCGGTTGGTCGAAAATTACTTGTGGGCAGTGGGAATCGCTCCCGAGCCCAAGTTCTCCAACTGCAGGAAAGGGCTCACCAAACTCATCTCCATTTTAACGGTGATTGATGACATCTACGATGTATATGGATCACTTGATGAACTTGAACTTTTCACAGAAGCTGTAAAGAGGTGAGACTTGGAGGCTGTTTAAGAAGAAATAGAACATAATATCCATGGACCAAAACTCAATTTACAACCTCTAACCCATCCATATAGGGTTTGGTGTATACATAGCTTTGGTGTATAATCTATTCTAAGTGTCATTCATTCTTACTTCTTACTGTTCATGAGATATATTTAAGCGCACACTTCATGACTTAAAAAGATTTTTCTTCTTGTGCAATCAGATGGGACATTGAGGCTTTGGAGACTCTACCAGAGTACATGAAGATATGTTACTTGGCACTATTTAACTTTGTTCATGAAGTTTCCTATGACACACTCAAGGATTATGGGTGGAACATCTTACCCTTCATCAGGGAAGAGGTATTTTCTGTGTTTTTTTGCATTGTAATGAAAACTGCATTTTTTTTTTTTCATTAATGATTTGAGTAGTTCTTCTATTTTGAGAAACTGTTTGTCTGACTGTTTTACTTGCAGTGGGAAAGGCTATGTATGTCATATTTGGTAGAAGCAAAATGGTTTGGCAATGGCAATAAGCCAGTCCCTGATGAGTATTTGAAAAATGGTTGGATCTCAGTGGGTGGCCCAGTGGCGATGGTTCACGCCTATTTTCTCCAAGGGCGACCAATCAGGAAGGATTCGATCAACTTTTTAGACCATGAATCAGAGCTCATTTATTGGTCATCGGTTGCTACTCGACTCAATGATGACTTGGGCACTTCTAAGGTATGTATAGCCCCTTTTTTTTTTCATTTTTTGTTAAGACACGACTTAAGATTTGGTTATTTAGAACTTTCATGTGATGAGTTCTATTATGTATTGCACACTTTCAAATTCCCTCACTTGCAAATTGGCCTTGGTAACCATCTGACTAAGGTCCAGCCCAATCCAGCCGAACCAACACAAGGTTTTTTTCCTTAGGTGACTTGACTCAGATGAAACCATTAGACCCATCATATCAACCATTTGACTAATCATAAAATAGGGCCATGAATCAAATAGATATGTGTCCCCTCCCTAAATCTCTAATACATACCATCAAAAAAGGGTATGCCCCCTCAATGGGAAGTTAGAAATGGTTTGAGTATCATGCATGGCTAGTTAATATTTCATATATAAATCATCAATAAGCCCCCAACTAATCATATTTAACTTTCATATGTCTTGACATTGAAGGCTGAGATGAAGCGAGGAGATGTACCGAAAGCAGTCGAGTGCCACATGATCCAGACAGGTGAGTCCTATGAAGATGCAAGAGAGCACATACAGGGTCAAGTAAGAGATTGTTGGAAGAAAATGAATGAGGAATGCTTGAAAGGTTGTCTTCCTAAAAGTTATGTAGAAACAGTTTTGAACATGGTTCGTACAGCCCAATGCATCTACCAACATGGAGATGGTATTGGAACTTCGACTGGAGTGACCCAAGATAGAGTCATCTCACTGATCTGTGAGCCCGTTCGAAGCCAGTGGCCTTGATTTGTAGTTTCCAGCCCTTAATTGGTCTTCCCAGAAAAGTTGAAATGAAAGTCCATTCTCCACACCTTTGCTTTCTTATTTATTTATTTATTTTTTGTAAAGAAATTTTCATTAAGAAACTCAAATGCAATACAACAGGCTAATAAAACAAAACAGCATCTCAAAAGAAACATCCACTTACCCATCCCCTCTTAGGTCCTACCCCAATCTAAAATAAAGTTTTGATTCAAACAGTAATTCGGTTAAGCCAACATAAGAGCACCCCTATTCTTTGATCTAGGTTCAAAGGTAAATTTGACGGGATCAAAAGATGAGAACTAAGCATTTGATATCCAAAATTATTGGATTGATAACCCAATCATAACAACTATTGAGAACATCCACCAGCTCCTTAACATGCATCCATCAAAACACAAACTTTGGAGAAGCCCTTGTCTTTAGTGATCATAAGAGCATAAAATACGTACAGCCTCCTTGGAGAAGAAGACCTTTAGACCTTGGCATGCACCTACATACAAAATAAATCCTTTCGACTTCACAAGAAAACCATAAGAAAATCTTCCATCTGTAGCCCTAAAAGCAGCATCAAAGAAGACTACCACGTTCTCCTCTTCTAGGATTCCTCTGTACACATGTCCATAATATTTCATCTTGTTACTTTCCTCCTTGGGGAAGATATGCCTCCATCTATTATTTTATTAAGAGGCTTTTACAAAAAGGCACCTATATTTTTGCACAACCTCAAAAAAGCCCCTACATTCTATCTTTTTACTAAAACCCCCCGACTGACAGTCAACATTCCAACAATTGCTACTACCATTTACTCTCTCCTTTTTTCCCCTTCCTTGACAGTTTTACCCCATTTCCATTAGTTAAAGGATAAAAAGTCATATTTGCCATTTATATCATTAACCAATGACATTTTACCGGAATTAGAGGTTTTGGTATCGACCCCCGGTTCCCCTTTTTTCATTAATCGAACGTTGAGTCCACTAGTGCTACCACCTTAGTGCTACCATCTTGGGGCCACAATGGGTGTTTACCAGGCTCCCCTCTATGCCCGGAGGGATTAGTCTATCCCAAAGAGTTGGGAACCCTCCGATAGTAAAAAAAAAAAAAATCAATAACCTCTTACGTACCCGCCAGCTCGTACCTTCTACGCCTCATATGAGTGCAAATGACCCGGATACTATACCCATAACGCATTGGATTTTCTATGCCATTCATTTTTGCACCTGAAATCTTATCAACTATTTAGCTAGGTGCATTACTGTCCTAACTGAATCCAATGGTCGAATGAGTTTAAAATTGGCAGGGTTGCTAACTTCTTAAACTAAATGTGTTGAAGATGGTGAATTGACCATAGGTGGGCCAATTATTTTAAACCTAAAAGTTAATTAATTTTCCCAGGTACATAACGTGTCATAGTTGAATCCATGGGTTGGTCGAGGTTCAGATTGAGTTTAGGTCAGAATTTATTCACTAATTGTGTTGAAAAGGTGGATTGATCAAAGGTGGTCCATTTATTTTTCACCTATCAAGTATTTAGGTGCTTTACTTCTCCCAATTGAACTCAAAGGTTGGGGCAAGGTCAGATCAATATTTAGTTAGAATTACTGCTAATTTGTTGGACTAAGTGTTGAAAATGGCGAATTGATCAAGGTGAGCCATTCATTTTTAATTTGTACCCAAAACTTTATCCATATTTTAGGTGCATTAATTACCTGTCATAAATGTATCCAATGGTTGGACAGGGTTTTGATTACTTTTAGGTTGGAATAATTGCCAATACATAGGACTAATATGTTGAAAATGGTAGATTGATCAAAGGTAGCCCAATTTTATCTAAGAGAGTATAAATTATTTTTGTGCATTACCTGTCATAATTGAATCCAATGGTCGGAACAATCGATCTTAGTTTGGAATCAATGCCTAATTCATTGGACAAAGTGTGTTGAAAATGGTGGATTGATCAAAGGCGGGGCATTTATTTTTGTACCCAGAAGCTTATCCATTTTCTAGGTGCATACCTATTATAATTGAATCCAGGGTTGCACCAGGGTCATATTGGTTAGAGGTTGGATGGTCATAGGACTGTGTGTTGAAAATGATTGATTGATCAAAGGTGGGCCATTTCTTATTTAAAAGTTTATCAATTTTTTTAGGTGCATTACCTATCATAATTGAATGCAATAGTTGGACCAAGGTTAGATCGGTTTGAAGTTGGAATCACTCAACTCCACTAGACGGGTGTGTCAAAGATGAGTGAACAAAGGTGGGCCTCCTATACAGAGTTGGATTTTCCCTTTTTCCTGGACTTCTAAATGCTTTTGTGTTCAACATACATTCTTTCGTGGTCTGCTTGGGAGCTTTTTCTTGTCATGAACGAACTCTATTGTGATGGGGCCCACATAGTTGCAGGGCAATAAAAAAAAAAAAAAACGGAGAGAAGGGGATCACTTGACATCCTGCAGTGGGGCCAGCAAGAAAATCATACTGTGATTAGTACCCATGCAGGAGTGTCACAATGGATGTGGCTACTTTTGTCTTTCAACTAAAGCATAGGGGTACATAGGTCAAAAGAAAAAACCTTTTTGTATATTTTCAATAAAAAAGGAGAGTAGCTATCTACACACTGCAATTACCTCTTTACACACTACATTTAAAAAAAAATAAAAAAAATAAAAAAATTCTTAAGCTACCCTTATCCCTCTCTTTTCCTCTCCCTCCTCCGGTGACCCTGCTCCGGCAACTCTGCCAGCCGCCGCCCTACTCCGACCCATCTCTCTCTCTTCCTCTCCTGCTCCAGCAGCCCCACTCCCCAACCCTCTCCCTCCCTCTGGGCTCTCTCTTTCTCCCCCTCTCCCCAGCAGCCCCCACACGCCGTCATCCCTAGCCCACCCCAGCCCTCCCCCCACCATCCCCTCTGCCCACACCCACCACCCGATTTCATCTCTCGTTGGATTACCCTCAGGCAGCTCCACAACGACCATCCAGTGTTCAAAATCGCATCCATCTAGCAAAATCGTTTCTTTGGGAGGGCGGTTACTCCAGTTCGGTGATGGGTCTTTCAAAGATGACGTCGCAGGGTGCATCGAGAAACATCGAAGGCCAATCGCTTCGAGGCGTCGGCGAAGTTCCATAATGGCCGTGAGGGGACGGAGTCCGATCATTGCAGAAGATCGAGAGAGAGAGAGAGAGAGAGAGAGAGAGAGAGAGAGAGAGAGAGAGAGAGACGAGAAAGAGGGAAAGAAGAAGCATAGATGGAGAAGGAGCGGGAGATGAGAGGAGAGGAGAGGAAGAGAGACGGAAGGGCGGCGGCTGGCGGGGGAGATGGGGCTGCTGGAGCAGGGAGAGGGCTGGGGGTGGGCTGGGAATGAGGGCGAGTGGGGCTGCCGGGGAGAATGGGAGAAATTAAGAGAGAGACCAGAGGGAGGAGGAGGGATGGGGATGGGGGTGGGGGTGGGCTGGGGATGGGGATGGGGCTGCCGGAGCAGGAGAAGAAGAGAGGGAGATGGGTCGGCGTAGGGCGGCGGCTGACTGAGTTGCCGGAGTAGGGTCGCCGAAGCAGGGAGAGGAAGAGAGAGGGAAGGAGAGGGATAGGGGTAGTTTAGGGATTATTTTATTTTATTTTTTTAAATGCAGTTTGTGGAAAACATTTTGTAGTGTGTAGGTAGCAGCACTAAAAAAAAAGAGGGGTATATGGGTCAAAAAGAAAAAAGATTGGGGAGTGGAACGGTATGTATGGTCTGAAGGTAAGTTGAGAGAGGTTTTTGTAAAAACTTAAAACGCGGGGGCTTTTTTGAGGTTTTTCATTAATATAGGGGCCTTTCTGTAAAAAGCTCTTTTTTTTTTAATTGAGTATTCAATGTTAAGAGGATTAAGAGGAATGCCTTTAAAGAGCATTTGCATTATAATTTGCTATTTCTTTATATGTAGAATAATCTAACAGCAATTAAAACTACATATTTACAAAAAGAAGTATTTCTTAAATTTGTTTCTTCGATAAAAGGGGTCCAGAATAATCAAGATCTGAGTCTAAGCCTGATATACCATTCGAAATATAAAGGCATTGGCATTGGCAGATGCAATGTTCCAAACCAAGAACATGTTAATGTATATATAAAATAACATACACAAGGTTACATGAAGCAGTTCAATATCAATAGTAAGATTTCATATGTAACATGTTTCCAAGGGTGATGGAGCTCATGTTTCGAAGGGTTAAGAGCTTTGCCCAGGCAAACAATAATCGATAGAACCCAAATGTGATGAGGATTCAACCATGGCAATGACAACGACCACGACGATGATGGCAGTTGGTCTACATCCAAATATTAAATAAGAACCACTGGTAGAAATCAATTGCAATTTTATCCAATAGCCTCTCTGAAACCAAAACCTTTCGATGTTGGTCGGTTTATTGTTCAACTGTGCAAATTCTACATGCATTTGGTACCTTTAGTCATTATGATTGTTGAAAATTATCTTTCAATTTTTTTTTTATCTTTCAAAAAAAATTATATGTAATACTATTTTGGTTTTTTGACATAATGCCCCTTATACTATTTTGAGTTTTTCAATTTAGACCCTAAACTATTAGATTTATCAATTTACCCCTTATATTAATTGATTTTGCTTTAAGTTGGCCCCTCCGTCTGCTAGCTGTCCAAATAAAAAGTGGAGAGTCAAACGCCTTTCGAAATTTGTAACGGGCGACTAGACGTTGACGTCCCATTTATCAGTAACCTGAGAGTGTCCAAAGCCCTAGGGTTTTTCTTTTGAGGAAGGAGGGCGATTAAGAGGGAATGCGAGTGAAGAGGGAAGACGACGAAGAAGGAAGGCGAACGAAGAGGGGCGGTGATCGAAAAAAGATGGCGACGAAGAAGAAGGGCGAACGAAGAAAAAGGAAGGCAACGAAGAAAGAGGGTGACGAAAGAAAGAGGGCAAACGACGAGGGACGGCGATCGAAGAAGGAATGCGACGAAGAAGGAAGGATATTGAAGATGGAAGGAAAAACAGAAGTAGGGCCGAAACAAGGCTTTGCCGCCTAAAAATTGAAGAAACGCTGCTGGAGGAGTACAATTCAAGTAACACCTTGCTTTGTGGAAGAGGGAAATCGAAGAAATGGATTGTGAACATAGAGAATCAACCTACGAGGATCTGGCTGGTTTGGATTCTCTTCCTTATGGTAAGCATCATTTCTATTTTTGCATGTAATGTTTTCATTTGTATATTTAAGCTTTGTATCCATTCATATTGCAGAAGAAGGGGATGGGTATTATACCATTCGAATGCATCATGGTGGAAAGGTGGGTCATTTTGATTTTTGCCACTCAGATAAGATGTCAGCCTTAGAATTATTTGCAATGGCAAAGCAGCTTGGTGTAGGAATGGACGAAGTTATATCCTTCCAATATAAGTTGCAAGATCATGTATGGAAGGAAGTAATTTCAGATGTTGATGCTCTAGAGATGAGCCTATTTGTTGATTCTAGTAGAGTAATTGATCTTTATGTCAAAGAAAACTGTGTGAATGTTAATATACAGAGCCAGGTTCAGTCAAATATAGTGTGTTCTACTTCTGAATGTGAAGTTGATGTGGTGGATGGATATTGTGTCAATTCTGCCGGTAGTGATTTGTACTCACTGGATGAAGGGACTGATTCGGAGAATGGGACCGATGGTAGTTATCAACTATCAAATGATTCCAGTGTTGAGGACGATGATGACTTATTTGAGGCAGCGGTTGATCCTGAAGTTGACTTTGTTGGGATTAGGAATGAGGATGAGCAGGGGACAAGGGAAGGTCAGACTGCGGCAATATCAAAGGAAGAGACTGGGGAAGGTGATGATTCTGATGACCTAAGAAGTCTTAGTAGCTCATCAGATGGTGAAGAAGGAAAAACTAAAATTCTAAGTAGGAAAAAAATGTTAAAATATACGAGATTCAATCCAACTACTGATATGGATGATCCAAAATTTAGCCTTGGTATGATTTTCAGCACAGCAGAAGTGGTGAGGAATGCTTTGAGAAATTACTCAATAAAAAATGGAAGAGATCACAAATACATTGTGAACGAGAAGTTTAGAATTCGAGCTGCATGTAAAGATCCAAAATGTGACTGGTTATTTTTGCTTCAAAAATGCAAGGTGAGTCATCTATGCAGATTAAGACGCTTAGGAAAAAGCACAAGTGCAATAGGGCTTGGAAAGTCAGTAAGCTAAACAGTGCATGGATTGCAGAGATTACAAGCATAGAATTAGAACTAATCCTACATGGCCTGCAAAGTCATTGCTCGAGACAATCCAGCAGGAGACCAAGCTTAAAGCTGATAAGCAAGCTATATACAGAGCTATGAAGAAGTCAGCCTCAATGATTGATGGAAGTGATGATGAACAGTATGCCATGCTATGGGACTATTGTGAGGAAATGAAGCGAACTAATCCTGGTAGTACTGTGGTGATCAAGACAGAAGCTCTTGGAGATGGTTCAGGTTTATTCAGGTTCAAAAGGATCTACATCTGCTTTGATGCCCTAAAAAAAAGTTTTTAGTGAATATTGTAGGCCTGTGCTTGGGTTGGATGGATGTCACCTGACAGGACCAAGGTCTGATATACTGCTTACAGTTGGCAGATATGGAAACAATCAGATGTATCCAGTTGCATATGCTGTAGTAGAAGCAGAGAGAGCCAAAACTTGGAGATGGTTTGTGAAAAAGTTGAAATAGGACTTGTGTATGGTAAACTCATATGGTTGGACTATCATATCTGACAAACAGAAGGTATATATTTTGCATTGTTCTTTTCTCACACTAATTCTTTGTACCTTGATTTCATATGTATGCTAAATATAATTCACTACCCTATTGTTTGTTGTTATAGTTTGCATTGTAGGGATTGAGGGAAGCAATAGAAGTTCTATTGCCAAATTCAGAACACAGGTTTTGTGTACGACACATGCTCAATAATTTCAAGTTGGAACATAGAGGATTAAGGCTGAGAGAATTATTTTGGAAAGCTGCAAGGGCTTCTAGGGTCGTGGATTTTGAGCATGCAATGACAGAGATTAAGGAAGTTGATGAGAAAGCCTATTCATGGTTATGTAAAAGACCACCTGTTAACTGGTCCATATCACACTTTAGTCCTTTCCCAAAGTGTGATCTACAAGTCAATAACTTGTGTGAGGCTTTTAATGGGACAATCTTAGAAGCACGGTGAAAGTCTATAATTACAATGCTTGAGAAGATTAGGTTGATGTTGATGAAAAGATTGGTTGAACAAGGAAAGACAGTAGCAGCCTCCACGGGCATTATTTGTCCAAGTATTCAGACCAAGTTAGAGAAACTGAAGGTTGATTCTGCATCATACATTCCTCACTGGAATGGCAAAGACAAATTTGAAGTTGTGGGAATGCATGGAGATCAGTTTGTAGTGAATATTACTGATAGAACATTCAGCTGTCGACTGTGGGACATCACAGGGATTCCATGTAAGCATGCAATTGCAGGGATCAACCACTTTGGAGACAATCCAGAGGATTTCGTACATGAGGCCTATAGTAAAGAAACTTTTTTTGAGTTGTTACAGGTATTTGTTAGAGCCAATGCATGGGAAGGATGACTGGCCAAAGACTGGATTAGCACCTTTACTTCCTCCTGAAGTTAGTAGACTCCCTGGGAGACCAAAGAAAGCCAGAAGGAGAGAGCCAGATGAAGCTCCCAAAGGGTCCAAGTTGAAAAGGAAACAAACCACTATCAAATGTAGCAAATGTGGGAATGAGGGGCACAACAAAAGGAACTGCAAGTCAAAAGTCAGAGGTGAGAATGAGGGGCATGACACTTCACAAGGCAATGTGAAAACTCCAAGCCAAAATAAACTCCAAGCCAAAATATTACTTCTCAAACAATGACAGCTGCAAGTCATAGACCAAAATTCAATGTCAGTATACTACTTTTGTCTTTGTTCTTTGTAACTTTCACAATCAAAATTCTTTTTTCATGTTTCAAATTTCATATCCTGTCGTGAACAGGTCAGACCATCCGAGTTCAGACCTCCACTTCAATCCAACTCTGTAAGTGGAATTGGAAGAACCGTAGTAAAGCCAGGTCCACGACCACCTGCCCAGTTCAGGCCTCCACTTCAATTCAACTCTGTAAGTGGAATTGGAAGATCTGCAGTAAAGCCAGGACCACGTCCACCTGCCCTCCAATCCAGCTCTGTAAGTGGATTTGCAAGCCAAGTTCAACAGCCAATGGTAGCACGACTCAGCAAAGAGAAGTTGATGAGGTTCATAAATCAAATTGTAAAATAAGAATGTGGTTCTTGTGTTTTGTTGGATTTTGGGAATTTCTTGATGTAAAAAGTAGACTTTGATGAGTTTTTTTTAGACAGATAGTAATGTCTTAGTTTGTGGTGTTTTTATAACATGAATGAAAGCATTTTGGTATTGTTTTATACAGCGGTTTGTGGTGTTTTTATATTAAGGTCCACAGGCATTTTTTAGATTTGCTCATCTGATTGAAATTACAATAGATAGGTCATTCCACCATTGGACAACTGGTGACATTATAGTGTTCGGGAATTAAAATTTGGAACACTAAAATTTGAAACAAAACTCCAAAAATAGATAAAAGAAAAAAACATTGAAATCTGCATTCATGTATATTAATCATCAAAAGGAACAACGGACTCAATGGGCTTTCAATTACAATATACTCCATTCAACTCTAAAATTACCCATCCCACAATATCACACCCACCAAAATTCGGATTATAGTCCACATAGCCCTTTCACAACTCAATCACAAACATTTCTCCCAAGAAATATTGCAGCGATCAATACCCATGAAAAAAAAAGATACCCACAAATTCCTTTCTCGTGCTCTGTTCCTCTGAATTTGATTCTCAAGGCCTCTGACCCTTCGCAGCAGTCCAGGAATAATCTGCTTTGAACGAGGACACATCAATGGATCGACCCATCGAAAGAAACCACATACTCGATCTTCACATGCAACAAATCTTCGCCCTGGATTGAGATCAGTCCAAGATGTCTTCTTCTCGGCAACCTTACCATAGTGACATACGAATTCCATGGTGATCAGCTGCTTCCCACTTCAGTCAATGGAGTTAACAGTCCTGACGGTGCCTTCCTAATGAAATCGCATTCTTCCTTCTTCAGTACTAACGTTGCCTTCCCAACTAAATCAAGTTCTTCCTTCTTCAATCCTGACGTCGCCTTCAATCTTCGCCCATTCCTGCAGATCAATCAAGTTTCTCATTCGTCGCCGGACAAAATACCTAAACAGAGAGGAGCGATCTCAACCTAATATAGGCTGCCTTTATATTGGGACGTCAACGTTTAGTCGCCCGTTACAAATTTCGAAAGGCATTTGACTCTCCGTTTTTTATTTGGACGGCTAGCAGACGAAGGGGCCAACTTAAAGCAAAATCGATTAATATAAGGGGTAAATTGATAAATCTAATAGTTTAGGGTCTAAATTGAAAAACTCAAAATAGTATAAGGGGCATTATGTCAAAAAAACCTACTATTTTTAGCAGCCTCCTTGAAACCTAAAGAATTCATGGTAAAATGCATTATAACCAATGGTAAAGAAATTGACAAGAGGTCAAGCCGTGGAGGATACAACGTGGAGATAAAATTGGGTAATGTCTTTCCTAGGATTTGATTCTCTAGGCTTATCATGATGTATTAGGTACTCATTTTTTACATCTAAAAAGAGATTATTTGATGGTCGCTTAGAGATGTCAAATGGGTCGGGCCGGCTTGGCACGACACGGCCCATCAATGCAGTCAACGTGTCGTGGAATGGCTCCGAGACAAGGGCCTTGTTGGGCCTATGTTCTAAGCACGTGACCCACCGGCAGCACGACACGGCCCTCCTAAGTTGTGTCGGCACATGTGGCATAGCAGGGGGTAAAATGACCATCTTACCCTCCAACGGTCATATTGCATGTTTTGGCCATTTTACCCCCGCCAAAACAGCCATAAAACGATCGTATTAAGGGCATTTTTGGTCTTTTGAATTTCTAAAATTCTATAAATGGAGGGGCGGGGGGGAGGGGGGCAGGGGGGCTCCCATTCTCATTTCTCACCAAACTCTCTCACACTCAGCCAACTCTCTTAAAGCATCCAAATCTCTCTCTAATCATATTTCTAAGAAGTTTTTGGGGGGCCCAAAGATCAAGTCATCAAGAGACAAGATAAATGGGCCTTTAAAATTTTTGAGGTACTTATTACATTTAAATTTGAGATTTCATATTTCATATTTATATATTATCTATAATATATTATATTAATTCTCATCTTCTCCCGTTTCTTATATTAATTATCACAAAGAGCTTTATTACTATTATTATATATATTTTCTTTTCAAATTTAATTTATTGAATATGGTTGGACGATCTTCTATAAATTTTACCCAAGAGGTTTCTTCTGTTAATTTAGGGAAAGAAGACGATTATGTTGAATTGGAAGAAGAAAAAATAGGGGAAAAGCCCAAGTAGAAGCTACTAGTTCTCGTAGAACATCTAAGAGACCCAGAACTTCCAAAGTTTGAGAAGTGTGTACTACTTTTAAGGTAAAAAGAAAAACATGGAAAGGACATTGATAAGGAAAAATGTAGATATTATGGTAAGATTTATGTTGCCAGTTCAGGTGGGGGGTACCGTCTATTTGATAAGGCATAAGAATAAATGTGAACCCAAGTATATTGGGAGGCCTCAAGGAGAAGTGGAATTCAGGGGCACAGACCCAATTTTCTAGCACTAGTGGTAGTAGCTTAAGACACTTTCTTTTTATAATGTTGTTAATGCTAGACAGTTACTTGTTAAAATGATTGTACTAGCTAAATTACCATTTATTTTTGCTAAAAATAAATTTTTTGAAGAATTTGTCCAAAATGCCCTATGCCCACATTTTAGAAAGATTTCTAGAAATACTACTACAAATGATGCTATTAGGCTTTGGGAAAGTGAGAAGGAAAATATAAAAAACTACTTTGCAAATAGTCCTAGTAGAATAGTTATAACTATAAATTTACGGAAATCTAGAAGTGATGATAGTTTTCTTTGCATTATTTTCCATAACATAGATGCAAGATGGGTTATTAATAAATGAGTTAAAACTTTTTCTAAACTTGAATGGAAAAACACTGGCCATAAAATAGAGTCCCTTATTTTGGAAAAACTTCAAGAATATAATATTTTGGAAAAAAGTTATAGCTGTAACTTTAGGTAATGCAATAAATAATAAAGTGACTATTGATTTAATGAAAACTATGACGCCACTTGCAAATTTGATAGAGGGTTCTATTTTTTCAAAATAGATGTGTATGTCACATCTAAAATATCATTGCCCAAGTTGGTATAAAAATAAATTCAAATGTTGAACATAAATGAAATTTTATATATGATTTGTTAAATAAGGTTATTTCTAGAAAAAGAAGTTTTGCATGAATATTGTGCTTTTAATGCACAAGAATACTTGATGACTGATGCACATTGGGAATTGTGTGGCCAAATAAGAGATTTATTTTAAGTTTTTTTTATAAAGAAACATTATTAATCTCTAGGATGTATTATCCCACTTCTAATCAATTTCTAAACTAGTTTACGATTTAAAAAAATTTAGAGATCATGTTCTACTTAAGAACATTTGTAAAAAAAACATGAACGAAAAATTTAATAAATATTAGAAAGATGCTCCAATGACATTTTGTTTGGCTTCTACATTAGATCATAGGTTAAGATTAAGTGGTATACAAATTTCTCTTGAAGAAATAAATAATAATATGGAAAACATAGAGTTAAATACTTTTTAAGATTTAAGGTCAAAATTACAATCACTTTTTGAGTCTTATTGTGAGCAAATCGGTACATCGGGGCGTAATGTTCCCCCTTATGCAACAAGTCCAACAATTTGGTGGAGTTCCTTGGGATGTCTTTTAAAGCAAAATGGGCAGATCCTCCACCTCAATTCATGTTGTGACGTAGTTATCCTCATATCTTGACTCGGGTGTATTGGCACGAGATGCATCTAGTTTTGACATTTTAGCTTGGTGAAAAGCATATAAAACCAGATTCTCGGTGTTATCCGCCATGGCTTGTAATCTACTAACTATTTCAATGTCTTATGTAACATCAAAACAGCCTTCTAGTGCAGGTGAACAGTGTGGTGGGTGACAGGATGACGAATTTCGCTTAAGAAACAGTGGAGTGTTGTGTTTGCCTTCGACACTAGTATTTGGCTAATAAGAGAAAGCATGAGATGACACAAATTGAAGGTTATGATCTAGACGAATAAATTAGCGGGATACAAATCTATTTTTTTCCTTTTTTTCATTGTAAATATTAAAATATAGTCTTTATAATTATTTTTATCCAAGAAAATTGTAAAGGTTTTTAAGGAAATCCTATTGAAAAACATTCAACTAGAAAAAGTCCAAATGGTTATCTTCTCAGTAGAGTAGGTCGAATTTGACCGAACCACTTAAATCCGTATGCCATACTATTCTTTGTATGTATCTTTTATTTTTATTTTTTAGTGTAAGACCTTTATTTTTTAAGACCAAAAGGTACCCAACGAGACGAAACTGCACGAGACGATGCACGGCATGACCCAGCACGACTCAGGCACGGATCGAACCTTGCCATGCACAGCCGGGCCAAGATTTCACCGTGTCATGTCATGCCTATGGTCGCTCATGTATCTTCACATTTATTTCTTCGACTTGAACCACTTTTAGAAACACATTCCTAAATTAACCATAAAGCTCTTAAAAAATGAGTTAAGAAGAATGGATGGAGTGTTGCCTTAATCCACATTTAAAATGAGACTTCTACATCATCATTTTTTGCTGTCCATTTTATTGGTTTAGATCAGTTGCTAGAAGGGTATATTAGGTCGGAACTTTTAAATGATTAGACTTAAGCATGATTGGAAAACTCTTTGAGTTGACTCTTAACTCTCTCGAGTCATCTCATTTTGACAAAGGACCAAGTCAAAAATTGGGAAGACCCGCAAAGTCATCTCATTTTAATAAGTTGTTTGTATTTCAAATAATTTAATCTGGCATATTTAATTTTAAACAATTAGAGTTTATTTATATGTAATTATGCATGAGGTTTAGAGTTAATAATTTAAGAATGATAATTGGGATGTAATTTGAAACTTATATCTAAAGGGGATTTACCAAAAAAAAAAAAAAACTCCCTTAAAAGTATAATCTACTAGTGAGGACCCTAAAAAACTCTAATGTGGGCGAAGGACCTCCCACTCAAATTTCAATTTTGTTTCCCATTTGGCACCTAAATTTGTTGGTATTAATGAAATTCTAATAACTCAAATCATTTACCCAAATCAATTGAAAAAAGGAAAGACGAAAGAGAAGAGAGTCGTTCGGCCAAGGAATCTTCCCCTTCATTGTTGGTCTGGTTCGTTGACTCGTCAACCCCGCTCCGTCGCCTCCTCATCCCCACTTCGTCGTCATCTTCTGCAATGTGACAACGCCTATGCTTTGTTTAGAGTCACTGCCTAAGTGTCATGCATGTGGCTCTCTTGTAGAAGGGTGTTAGGTTCGATGAGGACTGGGTATGTAGTGGTGCATAGGTTCCACATCGGAAACACGTTAGTCCTGATCTTGGGTATAAATATGTGAGACCCGACCTTAACTCCGCACGATGCCTTGTAAAATTATGAAGCAATATTGGGTTGAAATCCCATGAGCCAAAGCGGACAATATCATGTGGATAGCGGATCTAGGTCGTTACAAATGGTATTAGAGCCGAGGACAACTTTGTTTTCAAGTGGGGGAGTATGCCATGCCTATGGCTCCCCTGTAGAAGGGCGTTGGGTTCGACAAGGATTGGGTATGCAATAGTGCATAGGTCTCACATTGAAAACATGCTAGTCATGATCTTGGGTATTGATATATGAGACATAATCTTAACTCCGCATGAGGCCTTTTTAAAACTGTGAGGTAAGATTGGGTTGAAATTCCTGTGAGCCAAAGCGGACAATATCATGTGGAGAGCGGGCTCGGGTCGTTACACTAAGTCTACTTTTCTATTCATTGCAATTCCATTTTCTAAAACTTGTTTCTTATATTTTTTTTTCTCATTTGAATCCATCATTTCAATTTGTTGCAATCCTCTAAGTTCTCATCACTTCTACAATTCTCATTCTCCCTCAGTTATTATCAGTTCTTCCATTTTTCATTTTCACCACCTATGCAGCCATTGCAACTTGGAACTCATCAAAACAATATTTTTTTCTCCAGCTCATTTATAGATTCCATTTTGTAGATTTTATAAATTTCTCATCACTCATCCAGCTAGTTGCTATATTGATGTATGAGCCTCTCTCCCTTTGTTATTTTTTTAATATAGATTTTTTATTTTTTAAGGAAAGATGAAAAGGGGCCGGATTGTATTGGTGATTCCTTGAGATGATAAAAAGTGAAGGTGTGTCACCTTCCATGTGCTTGTTGAAATGCCTAAGTGATATTTTCTCTTACTTTTTTCTTTTTGTAGAGAGTACTTTTTTTATTGGTGTCTAGAGAGTTGAAGTAGGGGTACGCAAGATGAGTTAAGTTTTCTTATCAAGTTGATCACAAGCCCTGGCGGTTTCCTTTTCCTTCTTCCTCAAAAGGTAGTTAAGGTGGTCCCAAAGCTCACTGCATGTCACCTGAATCACTCTGGAGATCTTCAGTTAGCTTCCCAACTTGGGCTTCAACGCCTGAGAGATCAGGTCTTGAGTTCAAGGAAGGAGACGACACAATCCTTGAAGCAAAAACTCTTAGATGGCCGTCGCTAGATGAATTGGCTTCTGGATCGTGCCTCATCCCCCAAAACCATGACCCACAAATCCCCCAAAACCATGACCCACAAAACCCTAAACACCCGCCATGCCCTCGAATCCTGCACCTTCCAACTCCATTGCTGGCAAACTTACTCACATGGATACCTTGAAGATGAGCAGCAAGAAAGTGGCCGCTTTCATGGACGATGATGAACGCGGCGAGCACCACAGACGCTCCAAGAACGGGTGGTAAGCTCTCCATACCTCCAAAAATGGCAGACGGCCAGAAAACGGCCTTTTTTCGATGTGGGTGTGTTGGAAATCTAGTTCTTAGGTGGTGGGAGAGAGGGAGAAGTGATGGAAAGAGAGATTTGAGATGGGGTGAGGAGTTGGGGATTGGGAAATGGAGTTTTGAAGGGAAATCTGAGATGGGTATTTTTGAGATTTGAAATTTGATTAGGGAAAAGGTTGAGTTTGGGGAATAGGAGGGTAGATTAATCATCTTTAACAATCTGATTCTCACTTTTGTGGTTGTGAAATTTGTTTGGAGAAGAGGGTGTTGGAGGGAGAGGGAAAAGGAGTGTGTGTGAAAAAAATGGGTGCTGGGGAGAGGGATGGAAGGAAGTGTGTTCTAATATCTGACAACGTCATTGCTTCACAGAAGCTAGTGGAAGAAAGTGTGCTTTAATATCTGACGACGTCGTTGCTTCATATAAGCTAGTGCTAGAAAATGTGCTTCAATATATGACGACGTCGTTGCTTCACAGAAGCTAGTGAAAGACATTGTGCTTTAATATATGACGATATCGTTGCTTTACAAAATCTAATGTAAAGAAGTGTTGATGTAAATATATACAAGGTATGCTTGAAAGCTACCCAACAAAAGTATGATCTACATCAAGGGATATATACAAGGTATGATCCACAAAAGTATAATCTACCAAACTACACGCAACACCATCTCTTTTGCAATGTGTGCTTGGGGATGTGTCATTCCCATCACTGGTTTTGAGTAATAATGCGTTGGGTTATAAGTCTGCACCTTAAACTCTGGGCCTGAATCAGCTCAAACTATGTGAACTGAGCCATCAAAATTTGGAATGGTGAAGTGAACTCCCTGAAGCTAAGTTTGGTGGACTCCAAAGTCCAAACCTTAATGAAACATGACTTTTAAATGGAACATATCATTTCCCAATAAGCCTTCGATATTGATGATAACATATCGCAATTCCTTTACAATTTGCTCAGCTTCAAGCCTATAAATTTCTCGATTGATTCCCTTCAAAGACCCACTAATTTTCCTACTTCTGAATGCCCCATAAGATGATAAATAAAAAAAAAAAAAAGCAAGCATCATTAATAGGAACCCTACAAAAAAAAGTAATGTAAAAAAAAAAAACTAAGATCAGCGTCGACGTCGTTGCCCAACCATTTATGCAGTCTTGCTGAAGGGGTAGAATAAGCGACGACGTCGTCCCTTCACAGAATCTTGAAACACTTGGTCCCATTTAAATGGGCGACGACGTTGACGCTCGTCGAAAAAGAGTAAAAAAAGAGAAAGTTTGGCGGGAATACCGGTTTCGTAGCATATAAACTAGTGTCCCCTTTTTCGTCTAGTGACCATCTAAGGTCATTTTTTCAGGTAAATTTCTCTTTTTTTGTTTTCTCATTTGAAGCCATCATTGCAATCTGTTGCAATCCTCTAAGTTCTCATCACTTCTACAATTCTTATGCTCCCTCAGTTATTATGAGTTCTTCCATTTTTCATTTTCACCACCTATGCAGCCATTGCAACTTGGAACTCATCAAAACAATATTTTTTTCTCCATCTCATTTGTAGATTCCATTTTGTAGAATTTTTTATAAATTTCTCATCACTCGTCCAACTAGTTGCTTTATTGATGTATGAGCCTCTCTCCCTTTGTTAATTTCTTTTAATATAGATTTTTTAATTTTTAAGTAAGGAAAGATGAAAAGGGGCAGGATTATATTGGTGGTTCCTTGAGATGATAGAAAGTGAAGGTGTGTGTGTCACTTTTTATGTGCTTGTTGAAATGCCTAAGTGATATTTTCTCTTATTTTTTTCTTTTTGTAGAGAGTATTTTTTCTTATTGGTGTCTAGAGAGTTGAAGTAGCGGCACGCAAGATGAGTTAAGTTTTCTTATGAAGTTGATCACATGCCCTGTGGCTGTGATGGATAAAATGAGAGTGCGGACTTTGTAGACTATTGATAATGCGATGAAGGATCTAAAGATGACAAGGAAAGACACCATAATGGGAACCACATGAACATGTCTAGTCTGGCAAGTGGTGTATTTTGTAATTTTAGATTGCTCATTTTGTGACCTTTTAACGGTCATTTTATAAACTTAATGTAAGGTCCGTGACCTTACTGGGTCAGTTGGGCCCAAAAACCCGGCCCATTGACCCGTTTAATTTGTTATTATTTTATTTAATTGTATTTTAGATATTTAAGTGGGTTTAGATCATGAGCGAGTTTCTTTTAGCATTAGAATAGTATCTGCGAAGTTTCGTTTGATTCCGAGTTCGTTTGATCATAGCAGGGGGGTAGTTTGCAATTTAGGGAAATTGAGTGTTTTTCCGAAATATTCCAAACGCCGTGATTTTTGGGTTCGTTGGAAAGGTCTTATCATTCTGATGAATTTTGTCTCTTGATTCATCGCGATCCGGCGATCAGAAACCTTTCAAGTGGTCCATTCTTTCACCGGACCCACTTAAATGGCGATTCGGTCTTTTCCTCCTTAATCATCTTCTTAAACGAAAGCTAACCCTAACTGTTCATTCGTTCTCTGCAACAAAGTAAACCAGCAGCCTCTCTTTTCTTCTTCTTCCTTTGTCAAGCCAGATCTCAGCCCTAGAAGACCCCATTCGGAGATCCGATCCGTTAATCGTCTTCCCCTCGATTCCCTCTTGCTTCCGGTATCATTTTGGTAAGACTCCTCACAATCTCTTATTTTCACTTTATCATTTCTTTGGTTAGATTAAGTCCGATCTTAATTCTTTTCCTTCCTATCTTCTTCTTGGCTTCTTAGTTTGCGTTGTATCGGGTTAGATCGGGGATTTCGGAGTAGAAAGGTTTCTCCTCGAATTTCACCCAATTCCAATCTTCACTTTGGGTTGAGGCAAGTAGATCTGCAATTCCTATATAAGCATGTATGTTTGTTTCATTTGATTGGCTATGTTTTCTGTAGATTTCCCTTTAATTCCAAGCCTGTTGTGATTTTAATTGGAAATTATATGTTAGGTAAGATTTTTGGAAAATGGATAATTGATGATAATAGGTTGTTTTAGAATTTCTTAATGGAATAGAATGGAATGTGGATGGAATGAATTGTTGGGAGAGCAGGAGGCTCAATTTTGTGCAGGATATAGCCATTGGGAAAGGTTTAGAACAGAATGGAGATGATCTGGAACAACTAGAACAAAAAAATTCAGCAAACAGCACTTTCTGCACACGAACGTTCGAACACTTTTCCTGAACGTTCGAACACTTGAGCTCTTGGGAAATTGGCCTAGGACGAACGTTCGAACACTTCTTCGAACGTTCGAACTCCTGGCAGTTGACCGATTTTAGGCAGATTTTCCAACGGTCATAACTTTTGATCCGTTCGTCGGAATTTCACGAGCTATATACCGTTGGAAAGCTCTTAGAATGTAGAATCCAATGGTTCTAGTTTCATCACGATCGGAGTTCGAGAAGTGATGTAAATACTTAGATTATTAATCCAGCTTATGTTTTATTGGAAAAGAGACCGGTAACCTAGGTTTGGGCCTTAGATATTGGAAACCATAAACTTACTCTCACTTGACCATTAATGGGGATTGAAATCGAAACACGTGGCTTGGTGTGAATTCGATGGGTTGTCTAGGTATTCGTGTATTACATATGGTATAACCGAATGCATATGGAACTGAACCAATAGATGCTTAACATGATTGTACACCAAGGGATTTTCCTAAAAGCATCATTGATCCAATTTCCACATGTACTCCGTTAGAACACGTGGAATACAGGGATGACACCACTTGCCTAGGATTGGATTGTAATATCTCCTTGACTTTTGACTTGTATTGGTTGCTTATATTCCTTGTACACTCTTGACATAAAATACTTAATCAATTATGAAACATAAATTCTTATAGAATTTAGGACTTGGACTTGACTTAGAGTGTACCATAGGAACCCGTGTCTTGTTTTGATGAACATGACTGGCTAGTATGAAGGGGATTATCACGTGGCTTGTCTTGTATTGATCTAGAAGAGATAATCCCTAAGAACTTGTCTTATGCTTGGACTAGCCAGACTTGCTTGTCTTGTCTGTTCTTGAGTCAAAACCACTTTATTATTGTTTGCATATCATGGCCTTCTGCAGTTTGGGATTTAATGACGAATCGGTTACTCCGGTTGTCGGGGTGGGCAGTCGGCGTAGGACGGCGTCCATGGCGTTGAATAGCTGGGAGCGGGCTAGGACCGTGTTGCTATTCCCAGGACAGGGAGCTAGGATCCCGCTGGAGCCGGACTATGGTATCAGTAGTCCAAGGGGATTGTTACTGGTACCCCCGGGAGGTGGCATAGGACATCCTCGGAGTCTCCCTCTTGCTTGTCTTGTTAGCATTTGCATGATAGTGGTTATTGTTAGATTGCTAGGATTCCTGTTATTGTTTCTATAAATTAATCTCGCTTTATGCCTAGCTTCATGTTCTTGTATTCTTATGATCTTATACTTGTCATTATTCTACACTTGATGCATGTCATGTTTATTATGCATTGCCTATCTATTGCTCAACATGTCGTTGACTCTGTTCCTTGGTGTGCAGACACCTCAGGTGAGTACTACTACGAGGAGCAGGCAGGTGAGGAGATCCCAGAGGATCTCCAACCAGCAGAGGAGGCACGAGAGTGGCGTGCCGATGACGTAGAGTAGCGTCATCACTTCCGGGCACGAGAGAGATACATTGGGTTTCATATCGATTATATTCTTTTATTGATTCTCTCGTTGGACCTTTTGTTACTTTCATTGACTTGTTCTTTATTGGCCTTATTTCTGGGATGGCCAATGTAATAAATAACTTAACTTCTAGTTTGTTTACTTTTCTTGCAAACTTTAAATTAATGAGAGATTATTAATCATTGCTTGAGATTCTATATGTCTAGAGTTGTTTGGACTCTATTTGTATTATACATTCATACTACATGAGGTTTGAGGTTGGAAATATTAAATCCTCACCGCGGACTACGATCCGTGGACCCAAAGGACAAAATTTTTAAATAGTCCTAAAATTCACTCTCCGGATCCGGTTATTTCTTTAATCGGGTTCGGGGGACGTGACAGATTGGTATCAGAGCAGTGGTTGGTTTCTCAGGGTAAAAATTGTAGAAACCATAGGACGCGTGTGAGGATTTCGTTAGTCAGTAGGTTGATCTTTTAGTTTTGTTTCTAGCATTGTGATGTAGCTTGGGGCACATAGGAACTAACCTTGAATATTTTGCAGTAATGTCATCTACCCTAGTTGTTGTATTCAGATTGGAGAAGTTAAGTTGACCGTCAGTTTGATCATTTTACCGATGGCGGAGTTTGATGTGGTACTTGGTATGGATTGGTTAGCCAAGAACCGAGCAGTGTTAGATTGTTTTAACAAGACTGTGAAGTTGCAGAGTGCAGATCGTAGTGTTGAGTTTATTGGAGCTGAAAAGCCCATCTCCACTCGGATGATTTCTGCATTAAAGGCAGAGCGATTGATGAGGAGCGGTTGCGAAGGTTTTATCGCATTTATTGCGGAAGATAAGGAGTCCAAGTCGGTTGATGAGATTCTAGTGGTGCGAGAATTCCCGGATGTGTTTCCGGAGGAGATTCCTGGATTGCCACCTGTTCGTGAGTTGGATTTCACGATTGAATTGCGGCCAGGGACAGCACCTATTTCAAAGGCCCCTTATAGGATGGCACCAGCAGAATTGAAAGAGTTAAAAACTCAGATTGGAGATCTGTTGGATAAGGGTTTTATCAGGCCCAGTGTTTCACCGTGGGGAGCTCCGGTGATTTTCGTGAAGAAAAAGGACGGGACTATGAGGATGTGCATTGATTACAGACAGTTAAACCAGATGACTGTTAAGAACAAGTACCCGTTACCGAGGATCGATGAGCTATTCGATCAGTTGCAGGGAACCCAATTCTTTTCGAAGATAGATCTGCGTTCTGGTTATCATCAGTTGCGAGTCAGAAAGGAAGATGTTCCTAAGACTGCATTCCGGACGAGATATGGACATTTTGAGTTTCTTGTGATGCCTTTTGGATTGACGAATGCTCCAGCAGTTTTTATGGCATTGATGAATAAGGCATTTGCTCCTTTCTTGGATCAATTTGTAGTTGTCTTTATTGATGATGTTTTGGTGTACTCAAAGACTAAGGAGGAACATGAGCATCAGTTGAGAACATCTTTGCAGCTTTTGAGCGATAACCAACTGTATGCTAAGTTGAGTAAATGTGAGTTTTGGTTGGAGCAAGTGGCATTTTTGGGCCACATTATCTCTAAGGAAGGATTAACAGTGGATCCCAAGAAGATTTCAGCAGTTGTCAATTGGAGTAGCCCGAGAAATGTAGCGGAGATTCGTAGTTTCCTTGGACTTGCAGGTTACTACAGAAGGTTTGTGAAAGGATTCGCTACCATAGCATCCCCGTTGACTAAGTTGACAAGGAAGGATATTCCATTTGTGTGGACGGAGGGGTGTGACAAGAGTTTCCAAGAGCTAAAGACCAGATTAACTACAGCACCCATACTTGTCTTACCCGCTGGAAGTGGAGGATTTGTGATTTTCACAGATGCATCCGGAGTAGGATTGGGATGTGTTCTCATGCAGCATGACAAGGTGATATCCTATGGATCAAGGCAATTGAAAGATCATGAGAAGAAGTATGCCACACATGACTTGGAGTTAGCAGCAGTGGTGTTTGCATTGAAGTTGTGGAGGCACTATTTGTATGGGGAGAGATTTGAGGTGCATACAGATCACAAGAGTCTGCAATACCTGTTTACACAGGGTGATCTGAATAACAGGCAAAGGAGATGGATGGAGTACATAAAGGATTATGATTTCCCAATCAAGTACCATCCTGGAAGAGTGAATGTGGTAGCAGATGCTCTCAGTAGAAAGGCAGCATTTAGTGGATGTATAATGCCTGAATGGAGATGGATGGAGCAATTCAGAGATATGGATGTGGAAGTCTGGCCAGTCAATGAGAAGGTCCTAGTTGCTACAATGGGAGTTTGGGAGCCAGAAATAGTTAACAGGATCAAGGAATGCCAGAAGGATGATCCAGAGTTGCAGAGAATCATTGATCATGTGGATGACAAGCCAGAGTTCAGATTGATAGAGGGAGTTTTGTACTGTAAGGATAGGTTGTGTGTGCCAGATGTTCAAGACATCAAGTCAGAATTGATGACAGATGCGCACCACACCAGATACTCTATTCACCCAGGGAGTACCAAGATGTATCAGAATTTGAAGAATCACTATTGGTGGGTGAAAATGAAGAAAGAGATTGCAGAATTTGTCTCCAGGTGTATGACTTGTCAGCAAATTAAGGCAGAGCACAAGAAGCCTCCTGGTTTACTTCACCCGTTGGAGATTCCACAGTGGAAATGAGAGAATATTACCATGGATTTCGTGTCAGGGTTGCCGAATACCAAGAAAGGCAATGATGCTATTTGGGTGATTGTTGATAGACTGACTAAATCAGCCCATTTCTTGCCATTCAAGACTGGTCAATTTATGGACAAGATGACTAAGATGTACAGGGATAATATAGTCAAGTTGCATGGAGTGCCTAAGTCTATAGTGTCCGATCGAGACACTAAGTTTGTCTCTCGGTTTTGGTCTACTTTTCAGTCATCCATGGGTACTCAGTTGAAGTTCAGCACAGCTTACCACCCTCAGACAGATGGACAGTCAGAACGTACAATCCAGACATTGGAAGATCTCCTCCGAGCATGTGTTTTGAATTTCAAGGAGAGCTGGGATGAGAGTTTGCCTCTATGTGAGTTTGCCTACAATAACAGTTATCATTCAAGTATTGGTATGGCACCATTTGAGGCATTGTATGGAAGGAGATGCAGGACCCCAGCATGTTGGGAGGAAGTTGGAGTTCGAAGTTTTCATGGCCCCTCAGAGATTGCTGATTCCAGTGAGAAGGTCAGAGTTGTCCAGATGAGAATGAAGGAGTCACGAGATCGTCAGAAGAGCTATGCAGACAAGAGGCGGAGACCTTTAGAATTCCAAGTGGGAGATATGGTTTTCCTGAAAGTGTCTCCGATGAGAGGTGTTGTCAGATTTGGACAGAAAGGGAAGCTTGCCAAGAGGTTTGTGGGACCGTTTGAGATTAAGAGCAAGATTGGAGACGTGGCTTATCGTTTGATGCTACCGCCAGAGTTAGCGGGTGTGCACGACGTATTTCATGTCTCAATGCTTCGGAAATATATTCCAGATCCCACCCACGTGTTGCAGCACGAGCCACTTCAGCTTCAGGCGGATGTCACCTATGTGGAGCGTCCAGCGCAGATCATCGACACGAAGGAGGTAGTGTTGCGTACCAAGACCATTCAGTGGGTTAAGGTACAGTGGGAGAACCACAGTCCGGAGGAAGCAACGTGGGAGCTGAAGGAGCAGATGCAGAAAGCGTACCCCTATCTATTTCCAGATGAGGTATGTTTAGGCATTTGGGGGACCAAATGTTCTTTTTATTTGTGAGAGTTGTAAGGTCCGTGACCTTACTGGGTCAGTTGGGCCCAAAAACCCGGCTCATTGACCCGTTTAATTTGTTATTATTTTATTTAATTGTATTTTAGATATTTAAGTGGGTTTAGATCATGAGCGAGTTTCTTTAGCATTAGAATAGTATCTGCGAAGTTTCGTTTGATTCCGAGTTCGTTTGATCATAGCAGGGGGGTAGTTTGCAATTTAGGGAAATTGAGTGTTTTTCCGAAATATTCCAAACGCCGTGATTTTTGGGTTCGTTGGAAAGGTCTTGTCATTCTGATGAATTTTGTCTCTTGATTCATCGCGATCCGGCGATCAGAAACCTTTCAAGTGGTCCATTCTTTCACCGGACCCACTTAAATGGCGATTCGGTCTTTTCCTCCTTAATCATCTTCTTAAACGAAAGCTAACCCTAACTGCTCATTCGTTCTCTGCAACAAAGTAAACCAGCAGCCTCTCTTTTCTTCTTCTTCCTTTGTCAAGCCAGATCTCAGCCCTAGAAGACCACATTCGGAGATCCGATCCGTTAATCGTCTTCCCCTCGATTCCCTCTTGCTTCCGGTATCATTTTGGTAAGACTCCTCACAATCTCTTATTTTCACTTTATCATTTCTTTGGTTAGATTAAGTCCGATCTTAATTCTTTTCCTTCCTATCTTCTTCTTGGCTTCTTAGTTTGCGTTGTATCGGGTTAGATCGGGGATTTCGGAGTAGAAAGGTTTCTCCTCGAATTTCACCCAATTCCAATCTTCACTTTGGGTTGAGGCAAGTAGATCTGCAATTCCTATATAAGCATGTATGTTTGTTTCATTTGATTGGCTATGTTTTCTGTAGATTTCCCTTTAATTCCAAGCCTGTTGTGATTTTAATTGGAAATTATATGTTAGGTAAGATTTTTGGAAAATGGATAATTGATGATAATAGGTTGTTTTAGAATTTCTTAATGGAATAGAATGGAATGTGGATGGAATGAATTGTTGGGAGAGCAGGAGGCTCAATTTTGTGCAGGATATAGCCATTGGGAAAGGTTTAGAACAGAATGGAGATGATCTGGAACAACTAGAACAAAAAAATTCAGCAAACAGCACTTTCTGCACACGAACGTTCGAACACTTTTCCTGAACGTTCGAACACTTGAGCTCTCGGGAAATTGGCCTGGGACAAACGTTCGAACACTTCTTCGAACGTTCGAACTCCTGGCAGTTGACCGATTTTAGGCAGATTTTCCAACGGTCATAACTTTTGATCCGTTCGTCGGAATTTCACGAGCTATATACCGTTGGAAAGCTCTTAGAATGTAGAATCCAATGGTTCTAGTTTCATCACGATCGGAGTTCGAGAAGTGATGTAAATACTTAGATTATTAATCCAGCTTATGTTTTATTGGAAAAGAGACCGGTAACCTAGGTTTGGGCCTTAGATATTGGAAACCATAAACTTACTCTCACTTGACCATTAATGGGGATTGAAATCGAAACACGTGGCTTGGTGTGAATTCGATGGGTTGTCTAGGTATTCGTGTATTACATATGGTATAACCGAATGCATATGGAACTGAACCAATAGATGCTTAACATGATTGTACACCAAGGGATTTTCCTAAAAGCATCATTGATCCAATTTCCACATGTACTCCGTTAGAATACGTGGAATACAGGGATGACACCACTTGCCTAGGATTGGATTGTAATATCTCCTTGACTTTTGACTTGTATTCGTTGCTTATATTCCTTGTACACTCTTGACATAAAATACTTAATCAATTATGAAACATAAATTCTTATAGAATTTAGGACTTGGACTTGACTTAGAGTGTACCATAGGAACCCGTGTCTTGTTTTGATGAACATGACTGGCTAGTATGAAGGGGATTATCACGTGGCTTGTCTTGTATTGATCTAGAAGAGATAATCCCTAAGAACTTGTCTTATGCTTGGAACTAGCCAGACTTGCTTGTCTTGTCTGTTCTTGAGTCAAAACCACTTTATTATTGTTTGCATATCATGGCCATCTGCAGTTTGGGATTTAATGACGAATCGGTTACTCCGGTTGTCGGGGTGGGCAGTCGGCGTAGGACGGCGTCCATGGCGTTGAATAGCTGGGAGCGGGCTAGGACCGTGTTGCTATTCCCAGGACAGGGAGCTAGGATCCCGCTGGAGCCGGACTATGGTATCAGTAGTCCAAGGGGATTGTTACTGGTACCCCGGGAGGTGGCATAGGACATCCTCGGAGTCTCCCTCTTGCTTGTCTTGTTAGCATTTGCATGATAGTGGTTATTGTTAGATTGCTAGGATTCCTGTTATTGTTTCTATAAATTAATCTCGCTTTATGCCTAGCTTCATGTTCTTGTATTCTTATGATCTTATACTTGTCATTATTCTACACTTGATGCATGTCATGTTTATTATGCATTGCCTATCTATTGCTCAACATGTCGTTGACTCTGTTCCTTGGTGTGCAGACACCTCGGGTGAGTACTACTACGAGGAGCAGGCAGGTGAGGAGATCCCAGAGGATCTCCAACCAGCAGAGGAGGCACGAGAGTGGCATGCCGATGACGTAGAGTAGCGTCATCACTTCCGGGCACGAGAGAGATACATTGGGTTTCATATCGATTATATTCTTTTATTGATTCTCTCGTTGGACCTTTTGTTACTTTCATTGACTTGTTCTTTATTGGCCTTATTTCTGGGATGGCCAATGTAATAAATAACTTAACTTCTAGTTTGTTTACTTTTCTTGCAAACTTTAAATTAATGAGAGATTATTAATCATTGCTTGAGATTCTATATGTCTAGAGTTGTTTGGACTCTATTTGTATTATACATTCATACTACATGAGGTTTGAGGTTGGAAATATTAAATCCTCACCGCGGACTACGATCCGTGGACCCAAAGGACAAAATTTTTAAATAGTCCTAAAATTCACTCTCCGGATCCGGTTATTTCTTTAATCGGGTTCGGGGGACATGACACTTAAGCATGCCAAAAATGGTTCCGAGTCGAGCGATTTCGAGCAGCGAGTCGCAGGATAGACGAGATCCACCGTTGATTTGGGCGATGGAGGTCAGCAAGTGCATCCAAGAGAAAGGATTAGGGATCCCTAATCCCGAACTAGGGCATGTTCTTGTCTCTAATCTCTGCTTCACCAACAACAACCCCACGCTTTGGAAATTCGTCGAACAGGGGATCTGCTCTCGCCTTCTTTCCCCTCTTCATGTCCTTGCTCTACTCACCTCAAGGTACACATACATACATGTATGCATTCATGCATGGTTGCATGCATGTGGGTTTTGCTCTAATGGGGTTTTTGACATGAATGGATGCTAATAAGAACTAAATAAGAAGTGGGTGGGGAGTGATTGGATCTGTAGGTGCAGAAAATAATGACCCACAATAAGGAGGTGCCTTATAGGACTTATCCGAGAAGATGATGGTGACTGGGTGTGACTGGATGCCGTCCGAAAGCCTGAAAGAGATGAACAAACGGTCAGAGGACCCTGGCCTGGGCGGCGCAAGGCTCTCCGATGCCAAAGTCAGTGTGGGAACTGGAACAATGGAAGGAGAGGGGGAAGAGAGACAGAGTAATGGCTCTGTATATCCAATTGTGCGTACCTTGCATGGTGCATGGAGTTCTATTTGTAGAGGTTTGGATCGTATCTTTCAGAGGATATCTTGGTGTGGGTCCCATGATTCGACTGGGAAGTCATGATCAGCCCACAAAGTAATAAATGCAGTCTAATCCGGCCCACTCTGCGTTTAATGCTAGTCGGGTCAGCCCACATTGCATTAAATGCGTGTCTTGTTGGGCCAGATTGTGTTGGGCGCCTTTGGCGGTTGGAGTACCATCGGATCTGCCCTCGGGCCTTGCCCTGATGTGGCCTCAGCCGCTGGATGCCGCCATGTCAGCGATCTGGTGAAGATAGTGGACGGTTGGATGTCGCGTCTGTCTTATTGGCTCGCGCCCCTATTCCCCCACGTGTCTGACATCGTGGGGAATGAGGGGTGCGAGTGGAGGTTCTTTCTCGCCTCGGCTTTCGTCTAGACACCTTCAGCCGAGGTGGTGCTCTCTGCCGAGGTGGGCACATGAAACAGCCGAGCTCGGCTATAGCGGTTCGGACATGCTTGACTTCGGCCGAAGACCCTGCCCCGATAGCCGAGGTGAAACTGATGCCACGTGGGCGTCACGCGGAGGGCACGTGAGGGCGCCTAATCTCATCTAAAGGCGGTTAATTAGCGTAATCTTGGAATTCTAAATCTCCCCACACAATTGCCCCCTAGCTTCTGACCTCGCGTAGAACGTCAGTGCCGTGAGGTCGGGAGCTATGTGACGGGGTCTATCTGGAGGTGAGAGCCCCTTTCGGCCCTGATTTGCGGTCGCTTTGGATGATCGAGGTAATAACTGGCGTCCCTCATTCAATGCTGAAGACAGGTCGACGGCTCCACGCGTCATCTCCTGGTTAGTTGTCTGTCTCCTCGAGATCGCACGCGCCGTCTCGTCAGGGGCGTAATCAATTTTTGAAATGATTCGCGCAGAATCCCAAGAGGCGCCCCCTGGCGCGCCCAATTAGGGTTTCTGGACAGGGGGCCTCTCTGCTATATATAGGGCAATCGAGGTTCGTTTTACCCTTCGTTTGCTATTCTGAATCAGAGGCGAGCATCAGTGGTGGGCAACCTACTGTGAGAGAGCTCATCTGAGAAGTGGTGCACTGCTGAAGTTGAGTCTCTTTGCTGCCCGGCATCTTCGTTCTGCTTCCGTAAGTTCCTTCTGCCCTGCCTCTTCTTCTGCGGGTTTCTCTGTTTTTAGACTGGGATAGGAATGGGGATTTATAGCCACTGGTTAGAGGGCGAGGCAGCGATCGAGGGTTTCAGGTCGGCCTTTAGGATCCCTGCTGATGTCCAAGTCAGGGGTGCTGAACCCCGTGGCTACAACCCTCGCGACTTTTCGGGAGGCTGGATGCCTTTTCCGCTAGTGGCCGTGATAGAAGGCGGAGTCCGATTCCCCCTTCACCCACTTCTCAGGAGATGCCTTAGTCAGTGGCGTCTCTGCCCCTGCCAACTGCTGCCGAATGCCTTCAAGATCGTGATGGGCACGACCAAGTTGAATGAGGTCCTGGGCATCGACTTCGGCGTCTTCGACCTTGAGGACGTCTACGACATATGCAAGTCCGGAGATTCTTATTATCTCCGGGCTAAGCCAGGCCGGGACGGCTTCGTCCGATACTTGGAGGATTCAAGCAAGTATGCCGGAGACGATCTTTTGTATGTCTCGGGGAACTGGGAGTTTGGGGAGGTCGACACCGATAGAGGCTACCAGGTCCCTCGCCACTTCGGTACCATTCCAAGTAAACACCCTCCGTTTCTTTTTTATTTTTACATAAGTTTCTTTTTGTTCTGCCGCGCTAATGCTTCTGATTGCTGCAGCTTTGAAGGAGAGAAAGCGGGCCGCCAGATACATTTGGAAGAGGAACGAGGCCTGGCTCCGCCTGGTGAAGCGGTACAGCGGTCATGACGGCAGGGCGGCCTGGTCGCTGCTAGGGTATCGGCCGAAGTACCGTGGGTATTTGAGGGGCACCGTAGAGCCGATCCAGGGTGAAGGTGCCGGACTTGAGGTCGGGCAGGAGCAGGCCGGTCCGGAGGTCGCAGAGCCCTCGCGGGCGTCGTCTGACGTTAGGGCCACATCTGGAGCTCTAGCTTCCACATCGGGATCGAGACTTCTCCAGGTCTCAGGAAGGGAATTGAGTCAAACCGCCAGATCTCCCTCGCCAGGCTCCGAGATGAGGCACACCAGGCGTTTGTCCTTCGAGGACCTCGAGGCTCTGGCGCTTGGAGTGGAGGACGCCCGAGCCCCCCAGGAGCCGGTGAATCTCCCGGAGCATCCATCTCCGAGGGCTCGGGTAGTTTCCCCTACAGAGGCGGCGGAGGTTCCCGCACCCCCTAGCCCTGTTGATCCAGAGGTACGCCTGCCCCCGGCTGAGGTCGAGCAGGAGGAAACTCGGCCGCTGAAGATGCCGAGGACCGACGCGGGCCCTAGCTCGGCTGCTGCCTCTCTGCCCCAGAGGCCGCCGTTATGGGAGCCGAGCTTCATGCTTGGGCCGGGGAGGCCGATGACGATGGAGGATTGCGTTCTTCACAAGATCGATCCCCAGGTCCTCGAGGCCCTAGGGCGAGCCTGCGCCCTTCCCCGGGACATGGAGCGTCTGGACAGGTACAGCGATCAGAAGCTGATCCTGTCGATGTTGCAGTCCAACTTCACGGTAAATCTTCATTTCCCTTTGTCAAACCAGCGATTTAGCGTTCAACGCTCTTTGGATCTGACACGTACACCCCGTTTCTTTGACAGGCGGCACAGAAGTCCATGGCCGTTGCTGACAGGATCCGCAGGTACAGCGCGGACGTCGCCGAGCTGACCGTGGAGAAGAACGGCCTGCAGGAATCCCTGGACGCTGTTAGCCAGAAGTTAGCCAGGGTGGAAGAGGAATACGCGGCGAAGCTCGAGCAGGCGAGGGAAGAAGCCGAGGCGGAGAGGACTAGAGCGGCCGAGCTCGAGGTCTCCATTTCGAAGATGGGAGACGATTACGCGGCCCTGCTTCAAGCCGAGTCCAAGAGGGCGGATGAAGCCGAGGCGAAGCTCGAGTCTGAATGCGATGCTGCGTTCGAGGACGCCAGAGCGCAGGTCACCGCCCACTACAAGGAAAGGGTTCTTGTGGTGAGGGATAAGGTCTGGGCGAAAGGGTGGCGTGCCGGCCTGAAGGAGGCCGGGGTCTCGGAGGACCACCCCTCCTTTCGGGAGCCTCCTCCGTACGCGCTTCCGGTGCCGACCTCTGCCCGTCCATCCGGCGAAGCCTCTGACGCCGCAGCCCGTGCAACTGACCGGTCATGACCTCGGGAGATTCGCTTTCTTGCTTTATGCTCTGTAATTTTCTTCAGTTTGTATTTGCTGAACACTGTAACGAGTGAGATCTTAATACAATTGAAAGTTTCTTCAAATACTCGTGCTTCTGTCTCTTTTAAGCCTGGTACTTCGATGCTTGAGTTCGGCAGAGTGCTTCTTGTGACGAAACGTTAGAACTGAGTGTCGAGTGGTCTTCTTGGGCGCTAGCGTCGATACTCCATACCTTAGGTGATCTTTTTTGGTGTTCGCGCTGATCCTCCGTATCTTAGGTGATCTTCATTGGTATTCGCGCTGATCTTCCGTATCTTGGGCGATCTTAAATAGCAATAAACATGGTGGCGCGGCTGACGAGGGAATCGGACGGATGTCTCCACGTGGCGCCATAGGGATCGCTGGTCAACAGTCGTGCATCCCCAGTAACGCGTGGGAGACCTCGCCCCCATAACTCCTTTTGGAGACTGAGCCTTTCTCCATCCTATAAGTAGGGGGAGCAGGCTCGCCATGGGAGAAGGAAAGAACATAGTTGTAGGAACCATGTCCGGGAGGTGTCCGAAGTTATTTGATCCGGGGGGGACCCTGCGCCGTTGGACGGCTATCCCCGAGGGGGGAAGGCTATCGTGGTCTGCGCACTCTCTGAAGGAACTCCCCGTGGACCACGCGCTCTTTGAACGCGGGTTCATGGCCATCAGCCCCTGGCCAGACAGAGTGAGGATGCGCTACGGGGGGGACGGTGGCGCATTCTCGTCCGACACGGCCCTGTGCGCCCGTCGTACGGGAGGCGGGATGAGGCCCCGCTGCACCTGGGGTTTCATTGATGGAGAGAAGAGAAAGAGGGGCGGTGGCGCCCGCTGCACTTCTCGTCCGACACGGTCCGAGGAGTGAGTGAAGATCAGAGTCTCCCGGCCTTTCTCTATTTTCTGTTTTTAGAGGACTGTGATCCTCCTTTCTGTACTTTGCTTTCTGTTCTGTAATTCTTGTAATAAAGCAGTTTGCAATGGATAAAAAGGAATTCTGTGATTACCCAAACTGTGTACACTGCTTTTGAGTTCTTTTTCTCTTTCTTTGCACTGTTCTGGAATGCTTGCATTTTTGTGTTTGAGTGCTGGCACAGCTCTCTTCCTCTGGAAAGCTGCCCTTGGCCGGAATGGCTGGCTTTGGCCGAGACGAGCTGCCTTGTGCCGAAGTGGAGTCATCATTCCACTGGTCTCGGCCGTGGAAGCGTGAGCTCGGCAATGATCTTTGGGGGGTGTAAAAACCCTAATTTTAGGAATCCGGCCGAGTGTCCGAACTCGAGGCCTTCTCCAGAGCCCAGGGCTCGGAGCTTTAGGAAACGACCGAGTCTGGACTCGAGGTCTTTTCCAGGGCGGTGGACCCAATCCGGCCGAGTGTCTGAACTCGAGGCCTTCTCCATGGCCCAAGGCCAGGAGCTTTAGGAAACGACCGAGTCTGGACTCGAGGTCTTTTCCAGGGCGGTGGACCCAATCCGGCCGAGTGTGAACTCGAGGCCTTCTCCGTGGCCCAAGGCCAGGAGCTTTAGGAAACGACCGAGTCTGGACTCGAGGTCTTTTCCAGGGCGGTGGACCCAATCCGGCCGAGTGTGAACTCGAGGCCTTCTCCGTGGCCCAAGGCCAGGAGCTTTAGGAAACGACCGAGTCTGGACTCGAGGTCTTTTCCAGGGCGGTGGACCCATGCTGTCGGGATCAATCAGAGAGAGACGACAAGTTGATGACAATGTGAAAGCTGCTTTTATTGATTTTGAGACTCGATACATCTTTAGAAATAAAATTTCTTCAAGTGGGATGCATTCCATGGTCTCGGCAGTGGCTTGCCTTCCAAGTCTTCGAGCTTGTAGGCCGACTTTCCCGCCAGTGAGACTACTCTGAATGGGCCATGCCAGTTCGGGGCAAGCTTCCCCTCGTTTGGTTCTCTGTCAGCTGGCAGGGTCTTCTTTAAAACGAGCTCTCCCGCGGTGAACCTTCTTTCTTTGACATTTTGATTGTATGCCCTGGCTAACCGCTGCTGATAGTCGGTCAGTCTCAGGGCCGCTGCTTCCCGTCGCTCGTCCGCCAGCTCCAGCTCCATTGCCAGGTTCGTCTCATTTCGGCCTTGGTCGACCAGCTCTGTCCTCAGGGTAGGAAGGCCGATTTCCAAGGGAATGACCGCCTCCATCCCGTAGGCCAGAGAGAAAGGTGTTGCCGAGGTGGACCTCCTTGGAGTTGTTCTGTATGCCCACAGCACGCTCGGAAGCTCCTCTGTCCATCTGCCCTTTGCCTTGTCCAGTCGCTTCTTCAGGCCGTCCAGGATCACTTTGTTGGAGATTTCTACCTGGCCATTACTCTGTGGATATGCCGGGGTGGAGTAATGGTTTCTGATGCCGTGCTCTTGGCAGAAGTCTTTGAATGACTTGGAGTCGAACTGAGTCCCGTTATCCGAGATCAGGGTCCGGGGGATGCCGAACCTCGTAAGGATGTTTTTCCAAACGAAGTTCCTGGAGTCCCTGTCCGTGATGGAAGACAACGGTTCAGCCTCTATCCACTTTGTGAAGTAGTCCGTAGCCACTATCAGCCATCTCTTGTTCCCTGGAGCTCAGTGAAGAGGCCCCACAATGTCCAGGCCCCATTGAGCGAAGGGCCATGGGCTGGAGAGGGGACTCAGATCCTGCGCTGGCTGATGGAGGGAGTGGGAGAACTTCTGGCATTTCTCGCATTTTCTGGCGTAGACCTGGGCGTCCTTCTGCATGTAGGGCCACCAGTAACCCTGGCTGATTGCTCTGTAGGCCAATGACCGACCTCCTATATGGCTGCCGCAGATTCCTTCGTGGATCTCATACAGGAAGTCGTTCACCTTGGTCGGGTGAACGCATTGGAGGTATGGACCTGTGAAAGACTTCCTGTAGAGTTTGCCTTCGGGAGAGAGCCAGAACCGAGCTGCCTTGAGCCTGATCTTGTGGGCTTCAGTCTTGTCCTCGGGGAGCTGGTCGTCCTTCAAGTAGGCGACGATTGGATCCATCCAGCTAGGGCCGAGGTCAGCACAGAGGACAAGCCGAGATGAATGGAGTTCTAGACTTGACCTTGACACTGACCCGACCTCGATGGTCCTCTTCTTTCATGCTTCAACAGCGGAGGCCAGGTTTGCAAGCGCATCTGCATGCGTGTTGGTATCTCGGGATATTTGCCTGACCTCGGCTTTCTGAAAATGGGAGAGCAGTTTTTTCGCAAGAGCTAAGTAGGCCGCCATCCTGTCGTCCCTGGCCTTATAGTCTCCAGCGAGCTGGCTAGTTACTAGTTGGGAGTCGCTGAAGATCACCAGGTGTTGGGCTCCAAGGATTTGGGCGCTGTTCAACCCCGCAATCAGTGCTTCGTACTCTGCCTCATTGTTTGTGGCTTTGAAGTCCAGGGTGAAGACCTGTTCTATGACCAGTCCCTCTGGCGATTGGAGAACTATGCCGGTGCCAGCTCTCTTGGAGGTGGACGATCCGTCGACAAAGATCTTCCATGCCGAGGTGGGACACTGTTCGGTCTCAGACTCTCCTGGCTCGTGCCCTGTGCCCCTCAGTGCCGTGCCGAGCTGGGTCGGAGCCGGGTTGGGGGAGGCGAATTCGACAATGAAGTCTGCCAGGATCTGGGCTTTGATCGCAGTTCGGGGACGGTACTGTATGTCATACTGCCCCAGTTCAACTGCCCACTTTGATATGCGCCCTGAAAAGTCAGCTTTCTTGAACAATGAACGGAGTGGGTGCTCCGTGATCACCACAATGGTGTGGGATTGAAAATAATGGGAGAGCTTGCGGGAGGCGGTGACGAGAGTCAATGCAAGCTTCTCCAATAGGAGGTACCTGGTCTCGGCATCGAGCAGGGTCTTGCTCGTGTAATAGATTGGCTTTTGAACTCCCTCGTCCTCCCTGATGAGGACGGAGCTCACTGCGTGATCCGAGACCGCAAGGTACAAATACAGAATCTCCCCCCGAGTCGGGGTGGAGAGTAATGGTGGTGACATTAAATAAGTTTTGAGTGCGGCCAATGCCTGGTCGCACTCAGGGGTCCACTGGAACTTCAAATTTTTCTTTAAAAGCTGAAAGAAAGGCCTGCACTTATCTGACGACCGGCTGATGAAGCGGTTGAGTGCTGCGGCCATTCCTGTAAGCCTCTGAACTTCCTTCGTGGTGGAGGGACTCTGGATGCCCTGGATGGCAGTGATCTGGTTCGGATTGGCTTCTATCCCCCTCCGCGTTACCAAGCTGCCGAGGAACTTGCCAGAGGCTATGCCGAAGGCGCACTTGGAAGCGTTTAGCTTGAGCTTGTACGCGCGAAGGATGTCGAAGACTTGGCCGAGATCCGCCAGATGGTCGCTGGAGCGCACAGATTTGACGACCATGTCGTCGATATACACCTCTACTGATCGGCCGAGCTGGGCCTGGAACATTTTTGTGACGAGGCGCTGATAGGTCGCCCCCGCGTTCTTCAGCCCGAAGGGCATCACCTTATAGCAGTAAGTGCCGCGGGGGGTGATGAATGATGTTTTCTCCTCGTCAGGCTCGTAGAGCGGGATCTGATGATAGCCTCGGTAGGCGTCAAGGAAGCTCATCCGGTCGTGACCAGCGGTGGCGTCGATCAGTTGGTCAATCTTTGGGAGGGGAAAACTGTCCTTAGGGCAAGCCCTGTTCAAGTCGGTGAAGTCCACGCACACCCTCCACTTCCCAGTTTTCTTCTTGACCACCACCGTGTTGGCCAGCCATACCGGGTACTGGACTTCCCGGATGGCTCCTGCTTTTAGCAGGTTGTCGATCTCTTCGACGACCGCATCTGTCTGCTGCAGCCCGGTCCTGCGGGCCCTCTGCACTACCGGCTTATGGTCGGGGTCGACATTGAGCTTGTGGCACATGACCTCAGGGTCGACCCCAGGCATTTCGCTTGGGCTCCAAGCGAAGACGTCCACATTCTGCATCAAGAACCGAGAGAGTTCGGCCCTTTCTTCGTCTGGCAGCTGAGTGCCAATCAAGAAGAACCTGTCTGGGTCTGCCGGGTCTAGCCTGACCTCGGCCAGGTCCTCGATGCTCTTCTTCTCAGGGTCCCGGCCGATCTCATCGAGGCCTTTCTCGAACTCGGCCAGGTTGACGCGCTCTGGCTCCTTCACTGCTGGAACTGCGGCCAGCATGCACTGCCTGGCCTGCTGCTGGTCTCCCTCCACTGTGATTACTTCCATCTTGCCCTCCTTGTTCTCAAGGACGAACTTCAGCTTTTGGTGGAGGGAAGAAGGAACCGCCTCTAGCTTGTGGAGCCACGTTCTGCCCAGAATGACATTGTAGGGAGAAGGGGCGTCCACAACCAGGAAGTCGGCCAGCACGGATGCTCCACCAACTCGGGTTTCCAAGGTGATCCGACCCTTGGGATAGACTGGCGTGGCGGATAACCCTAGCAAGGGCGCTCGGACCTCCGTGAGGTCTGCTTCGGAGAGTTTCATCCTTTTGAAGCAGTCGTAGTAGAGGACCTCGGAGGAGCTGCCGGAGTCGACGAGGATCCTCTTCACGGTGAAATCTCTCAGCTTCATGGTGAGGAGCAGGGGGTCGTTGTGAGGGACCTGGATTCCCTCTAGATCTCGATCCGAGAACGAGATGGCGGGTCGGTCGCGGCGGGCTCTCTTGGATGCCGGAGCGAGTTCGGCTTTCATTATTTCTTTCCCGTGCGAAGCCCGCCTGGCTTCGGCACGGGCCTGAGAGCTTCCCCGGGACGAGGAAGCGGGAGCTGAGGACGCCAGATGGATCACGTTGATGATCTTCTCTGAGTCCTCGCTGTCTGGAGCCTGGGCCGTGCTCTGGTGAATCCGGCCCTCGCTGCCGCCGGTATCACCTGCCTTGATGAACTCCGGGATGTGGCCCTCTTCGGCCAGCTTCTCCAGATACTCCTGCAAAGTCCTGCAGTCTTCGAAACTGTGCCCGTTGCCCTTATGGAAGGAGCAGTAGAGCTTGCTTCGGGGGCCTTCGGTGGGTTCATTCTTCAAGGGCGGAGGATACTTGAAGAACGGCTTGGACCTGATTTTGGGCAGGATGCGGTAGATCGGCTCCTTGAAGACGACGTTGACGCTCTGACTGGCGCTGGAGGGAGGTCTGGGCTTCCAGGTGCCCCCAGACCTGGACGACGAAGGCTTCGCCGAACTGGAGACCCAGGCCTGCTTGGTCTCCTGCTTCTGGGAGGGTCTCCCGCCTCTCTGCCGAGGCTGGCTACTCTGCTCGGGCTCCGGATGCCCGTCCTGATCCTTAGCTCGGATCTCGTCTTCCTCCTGGGCGATGAAGCGCTTCACCCGGGACATCAACTCTGGCATGGATTCTGGGGAGTCCCCGGCCAAGCTTTTCCGCAAGTCGTGGCCGGGGATCAGGGCGTGCTGGAAGGCGTAGATCGCTATCCCTTCCCTCGTGCCCTCGATCTGGCTGTGGACCGCCCAGAATCGCTGGGCGAACTTGGCGAGGGTTTCGCCCTGCTTCATTCTCAGGGCGAGGAGGTCCCCTTCCTTCTTGGGGACGACGGTGTAAGCTTGGAACTTCTTCAGGAAGGAGAGCTGGAGCTCCTTCCAACTGGAAACCGACTGCTCCGGGAGAGAGCAGAACCACTTCAGGGGGAGGTCACCCAAACTAGAGGAGAAGATTTTGCAGTTTAGGTGACCCTCGTTCCCCCAGATAGACATCTTCTGGGAGAAGTGTCGGAGGTGTGCGGATGGGTCGGACAGTCCGTCGTATGGGACGAACCGCGGGACGGAGAACTTTCTGGGCAAGGGAGTGCGCTCGATCTCTTTTGTGAAGGGCGAGCCCCCGAGATCAGTGTGACCACAGATCTGTTTCTGGTCCCGCATGTCCAAGTTGTGCTGGAGAGCCAATCTGACACGTTTGTCAAATCGCTCTTGCTCATCGTCCTTCTCTAGAGTTTGAGCTCTGGGCTTTCGCTTGGGATGGCTCGGGCTACGTCGGCTATGAGTTCGGCCGTCGCGGCTATGGTGACTTCGGCTGTTGCTCGAGCCTTCGTCACGGATCTGGCTCCGTTTCTGGTCCAGATGATTCCTGAGGTCCTCGTGGGGAGGCCGGGCTGCCCTGCTGGGGGCGTCCCTCTTTTTCCCTTGAGGCTCAGAGACCTGCCTCAAGGAGGCAGCTTGCGCTGCCCTCAGCTGCTGTTGGAGCTGCTGGAGCTCTCGGACTAACCGCTCCTGCTTCTGGAGAAGAGCGTCTTGGGCTGCGACGTCTCCTCCAGCGGCTGGAGGTTGATCGCGGCGCGTCTCTTCTACGGCAACAGCTTTGTCCTTCCGAGGACGTTCGCGCCGGTGCTCGTCGCGTCGGGGTGGCACGGTTTCGTCCGCTGAGAGCGAGGCCTCGACTCCCTCTTGGAATGGGATCTCGACAAAGAGTTGGGAGCCCAGGCGACCCTCGCCTGCGGATGTGCCTTGGACCGTTCGGGACCGTCCCTGAGGAGGGACGTCCGTTGACGGTGCTAACCGCTCGAGGATTGCCCTCGAGGATTCTCCGCCCTTCTTAGCTTTCGGTGGCATGGCTTCTGGGAGATGAGGTTTAGAAGGTTGGGAAGGTTTTGAGAGGTTGGGATATTGCTTTCCCACAGACGGCGCCAATTGTAGGTGCAGAAAATAATGACCCACAATAAGGAGGTGCCTTATAGGACTTATCCGAGAAGATGATGGTGACTGGGTGTGACTGGATGCCGTCCGAAAGACTGAAAGAGATGAACAAACGGTCAGAGGACCCTGGCCTGGGCGGCGCAAGGCTCTCCGATGCCAAAGTCAGTGTGGGAACTGGAACAATGGAAGGAGAGGGAGAAGAGAGACAGAGTAACGGCTCTGTATATCCAATTGTGCGTACCTTGCATGGTGTATGGAGTTCTATTTGTAGAGGTTTGGATCGTATCTTTCAGAGGATATCTTGGTGTGGGTCCCATGATTCGACTGGGAAGTCATGATCAGCCCACAAAGTAATAAATGCAGTCTAATCCGGCCCACTCTGCATTTAATGCTAGTCGGGTCAGCCCACATTGCATTAAATGCGTGTCTTGTTGGGCCAGATTGTGTTGGGCGCCTTTGGCGGTTGGAGTACCATCGGATCTGCCCTCGGGCCTTGCCCTGATGTGGCCTCAGCCGCTGGATGCCGCCATGTCAGCGATCTGGTGAAGATAGTGACGGTTGGATGTCGCGTCTGTCTTATTGGCCCGCGCCCCTATTCCCCCACGTGTCTGACATCGTGGGGAATGAGGGGTGCGAGTGGAGGTTCTTTCTCGCCTCGGCTTTCGCCTAGACACCTTCAGCCGAGGTGGTGCTCTCTGCCGAGGTGGGCACATGAAACAGCCGAGCTCGGCTATAGCGGTTCGGACATGCTTGACTTCGGCCGAAGACCCTGCCCCGATAGCCGAGGTGAAACTGATGCCACGTGGGCGTCACGCGGAGGGCACGTGAGGGCGCCTAATCTCATCTAAAGGCGGTTAATTAGCGTAATCTTGGAATTCTAAATCTCCCCACACAGGATCCATGTGTTACTGTGTGCCAACCTGTGAGCAGTTGAGGGAATCTGCACTTTGGACCTGTTGGATTGGAGTTTTTAATTTGGAGTTGTACCTGGCTTGAATATCAGTTCTGTGGGAGCAATGTTGACTGTTGGATTGATATTTGAAGGGACCTTTATCATGTAGGGTATAAAATTTTGGATTGTGAGGATATTTGGGGTTGATTGCAGTGGAAAGGGTAAGGTATCTGATCCAATGGTGGACTCTGATGAATCCAAGTTGGGCCAAGGTTAGGTCAGTGGGTATCACAGGTGTTATGATGCAGTGGTCTGATCTCTACTTAGTTTGGAAACAGTATTTGATTGGAAGGATGTGTTTGGATGTATACTTTACCCTAATTGGAACAAATTATCCACCCGTTTTCGCATTATAATCGTGCCTTCTAGGATTGTGGGCAAGCACAATTTTTTGTCTCTAATTTGAAAGGAAGAGAAGGCAGTTTGCAATCCCTGATGACAAGTCATTGTGTTTTCTATAGTGGGACATGGAATGCAACTTTTGCATTTTTATGTTTTGGGGTATTTGGGCAGAAAAGCTATCTGTTTTAGTTGCAACAAACTTTATAAACGGCAAAAAGTGTATTATGTGACTCACATTATAATGTTAAGATTTAGAGTTATTGAAAAAGATATATGAAGTTCTGAGTGCTTATTTTGAAAAAGATAAATGATGGATGTGGTTGGTATTGTTTTGAAAGTGAAATAGGTCCTTAATATAATTGGAACAGGTTGTAGGTGATGTTAAGTTTTGAATGATGAAGAGATTTTAAATGTTGATGGTTCATGTCAATGTAGAATAGGTTGTTACTGTGGAACATTTTGTATGTAGAGAAGATTTTTCAACACTTTAATGAGGACGGTTGTTTATGTCTTAACTTGCGACAAATTTGTTTATGGCATGGTTTATTTGAATGATTGGTTATCATTTTGAAAGTGAAATAGGTAATTAATATGATGAACATGTTGTGGATGATAATAAGTTATAATGAAGAGGTTTTAAATGTGGGTGCTTCATATCTATGAGGAACAGTTCGTTACTATGGAACAGATTGTTTATATAGAACTTAATTCTCAATGTAGCTTTTCAATGTGGACATATTTTCAGAACAGGTCCTACAAATATGGTTGTTGATGTAGATGGATAATTCACATGAAAATAAAACATGTTTTAATGAGGATGATGATAAATGTGGGCGAGTTTGGATTCTATATTTGAATGTTCCAATATTTATTCAGAAGAATATTGTCAATGCAATATTGTTTTAATTTTCTAAATAAATATGTGTAGTTAGGACTAAATGATATTAGTATGCATTTGTCGATATTGACGAATACTTTGTCAATTAAATATTGGCCATCAGTTCACATTCATCGATATCAACTTATATGTTGATATTGACGAACTATTTGTCGACATCGATGAATACTGTGTTTTACTCTGTGAACTAAAAACTGGTTATCAGGCCATATTCGTTGATATCTGTAAATTATATATATATATATATCAACGAATTTTTTGCCGATGTCGACAAATACTGTGTTTTACAGTGTGAACTAAAAATGGCTATCAGTGCATATTTGTTGATATCGACAAATTATATATTGATTTTCACGAATTTTTTTTTATGTCGAAGGATACTTTGTCTTAAACTACAAACTAGAAATTGTCTATCAGTCCATATTAGTCAACATTGGCAAATTTTACATTGATTTTGGTTAAATTTTTAGCAATATGGAGAAGAAAATAAATAAGACAAAGAACATGAAAATATAGTGGGTTCATGAGATGAAAAGATGGATAAGAATGGAGAAGGTGAACAGAGATGGGAAGATGGGAAGAAGTGTGGGTTCGACTGATGAAAAGAAGGATATGAAGAGAAATACTAGGGGGTCTAATTATTGTATGATGAAAATTTATTTTTAGTGGCTTGATAGGTAATCTTTTTGACTTCTGGGGTATAAAGTAAATGGATCTTTGTCTTTTAGTTGACCGAGAATGTTGTTTTTTACTTTTTTTCTTTAAAAACTAAGGAAAAAATATTGAAATTTTGTACTTTTGATATGACTTATAGTCTTTTCTTTTTCAGTGAAAGGATGCTTTACTTCACTCCACCTTACTAGTGAAGTAGTTGGACAACGGGCCAAGGAAACCCTACCACGTATTGGTAAATGCCAATTTCAAAATAAAATCGTAAAACCACCTACCTTATTTCAAACCAGAACAACAATCCGTGCGGAATTGTTAACCAATAACTGAAAAGTATATTTACTGATTCATTAAGAAAAGCTCAGATTACACAAAATCAATCCTCAAATACTTATGACAATGATTTAGTGATTTTGATTGGTATCGAAATGAAGCTTTTTTCAGAAAAGTGAAAAAAAAAAGGAGAAGAGTTGGTTACATGAAATGGAGGAAACGAGTGTTAAACATGTTGGAAGTGGAGAGTGGTTAAATATTAGAAGTGAGTAGTTATAACTCATAGTCAAAATGGCAAGTCACGAACAAAATTACCTAAAAACCGTTCAGCTCAGTACAGTACTAGCCCAATAACCCACACTCAGAACGGTATCTACCGGCATTGCAAAAAAATAATAATCATATATTAAAAAAAATTAGCTCTTCTCACAGGATAAGTTGCATAAAATAGAAATAGGAAAATTGGAGTTGAAAAGAAATAGTTATATAAAGGAACAACTGAAACACGAGTGTTAGTTCGAGACATGCAGAACATTTGAGAAAAAAAAGCATAACGGTCGGTCAAAATTGTGACCGGCGGCATTTCTCTCCTCCAAACACCCAAAAAATCCAAGCTTGGCAATCTCCACTTCTTCACCTCCCAAAATACCCTATGCTGCTCTCGTCTTCGCCCAAACTCCATCATCCGAGGCCAGGCGACGCTGCGGGCCCTGCCCCTTCCAGGCGTCTGTCTTCTACCGTAGGGATGGCGTCCCGGGCGATTACCACACCTACCCATTTGTTCTCAAGGCGTGTGGATTGGGTGGGATTTGGAAGAGGGGATAGGGGTTCATAGAGAGGTGGTTAAGAGAGGGTTTTATGAGGATCATTTTGTGGAGAATGGGTTGATTAGCATGTATTGTTGGTGTGGGGAAGTGGATTCCTAGAGCTATGGTGGGTGGGTATGCAATTATTGGGAAAAATGGGAGAGGCGCAAGGGCTATTTGATGAATTGCTGGAGAGAGATGTTTTCACCTGGGCCATCATGATTGATGGGTATGGCAAGGTAAGTGAGCTAGTAGTTCCTTGACATTTATTATAAGTGACTATTACATAATTGGCTACTTTTGTTGTGGTGTAAAATTTGCATGTCATGAACATTTTACAGGCAATCCACAATGAAGGAGAAACCTGTGATTTGGTTGTTTTTATAGCTATTATTCATGCTCATGTAGAAATCTGGGATTTGCTTCTCAAAACAAAGAAGAGGAAAGATGTAAAAGGAAAGACGCTAATTTGTGAATACACATTTGAAGATTTATGGGCCGGCCAACACCTTTACATCTGCTACTAGAGTCTGTACGGTACGCCCCAACCACCCCTGTTTGCTTGCTGTTTGGAATCTGGTTAGAGGAAAATCTTATGCTGTGATGAGGATTCCATGATGTCGATTGTTGAGGAGACGGATCCAATTTTCCATGGGCACAAATTTTCTGGAGATTGATGTGGTGCTTTTCTTTGTGGAAGGATAATTTAAAAAAAAAAAACTAATTATCAAAATATCTTATGGCATTGGAACTGCTCTTCCACGCTGGTGTAGCACCAAATCTCATAACTCCAGAGTTTTGCAAACACGGTCATGTAGACTTTCGCAGCCATGAATTTCATATGGGTGAAAGACATTCACAATGGAACCTACATAATCAAACCAAGTGAGAGAGACTTATTAGTGAGACTCAACAACATAAATTATGTATCATTCACTGATGACAAGTTCAAGTTCAGAGGTGACTACAGTTACAGTCTTCTTCAATGTTTAGAAATTCAAATTAAAGAAAAAGCCCACCTATCACACAGTGCTACACATGTGCAGCTATCTTTTATATGGTTCATGTCCCCCTTGATGCAATCTGGATAATTGAGAGTAAAATCTTATGCAGTATTCGCAGAAGTTCTTAAGATATTCTCTACGAAAAGCTGCAAAATATAAGAAAATGCCCTGTGAAAATAATTGGGTTCTGACAATGTAAAATAAGATTGGGTTACCAGAACATTAATATGAGGTGCCCCAACATGGATTTAATTTGCCTAGACAATCCCCTAGTTCTAATAATCCCAGCACTCACTCACTGGCCATAAAACGGGTAATTGAGAAAAAAAACATAAGAACATAACTATAGTTACCTGGATAGTTGGATCACAATTCAGGGTTCATGGTAGTTGGTCATAGTTCGCCTCATGTGATTGACCTTGATTTGCTAGGCATAAGATGAGTTATTAGTTTCCTTTATTACTTGAGTCCATTTAAGTATTCTTTTAAGTCCATTCTGGATCCAGGTTTTAGATATATGATTTTCACCAATTCCAAGGACTTGGATATAAGGTTGAAAATTTGTTCTGATTCAACAGAATCAAGATTCCAACTCCTGACGAGTTGACTCTTGAGATTTCATATTGCAACTCATGGAGCATAGACCCACGATTTGTATCTTTGCATAACTGATCATGGATATAAACATTCTTTTGGGAGTCGACTACATGGATTTGGATAGGATGTAATCCACTAAAGGATATAGATGAGCTCATCAGATCTAGCCCAGATCAAGAATTTAAATTAAAAGATCTATTTAGGTGAATGGGATGGATTTATAGCATAGTAGATGCATGTAATAACCCTAAAACTTGCACAACAACACAAGTACAAATCTATCAAATTAAGAAGTAAAATTGAATAATCTATTGAAACTGATCTACAACATCACTGTATTAATGATAAAGGACTCTTATAAGGGCTCAACATCAACTTATTTGGGAGTCGAGGAGAGACGCCATAATCCCAAAGATCAACGTGGTCTTATAAACGCCTCTCTAAATATGATCTACATATTCTCCGATGTGGCCTTTAAGAAGTCTAATAGAAATTCTTCTTTGGGTTGTATCTTATTTGCTAAAGGCCCTACACTGAACTCATCCAATTATACTATATGAAGCCAACTGATTCAATTGAAACCAGCCGATTGATTTTGACTATCAATTGATTTTGATCCCTTTTTAAATCCTCGCCCGATGCTCTTAAATCCTCCAAAACGTTTTATTCTTATCCCATTAACTCCTCTTGCAACCGTTTCCTGTTCTCTACACGTTTTTTCATTTTCAAATCCCCGTCTCCACGTCTTCCCCATGACTCCTTAGAAACCTCTCTCTGCATCTCATCATTTTCTCCATGCCTCCCGCTTACTCTTGGTTACTCCAATGATCGACTCTTTGATACCTATGGGTTATCTGCCGGGTCTGTTGATGAACAACAAGTTGAGGCTGCTGGTTTCCATCGTAGCTCTCGTAGGATGCACCTCTTGGACTCTCTCGATGCCCATCATCTCAGGTTTGTTGTTTTTTAAGTTATACAACACTATTCGATTTCTGTTTCTTTGCTTTCTTCTTCTTCTTTGTTTTTCCCCCCATTTTTCAACTATTTTGTCTGATTTCCTTTTTTTCTTTTGAATGTTGGGATGCTCTTCTAAAATAGATCAATCTCTGATAGATTTTGAATACACAGTTGATCTTGACCATTTGGCCCTTCTAGTTCTACTAACTATTTAAAATGTTTTTTGCCAACACTGGCTGTTCGTATTCCAAACTGATCCTCTCCTCTCATGTGTAACAGTGGGCAATCCAAGGTAGGTTAGAGAGGCAGTTTCCTGGGTAGTGGATGTGGATGAGAAGAAAGGGAAGAGTCTCTTTTACTATGTTGCTGAAGTAGATGGGCATCCTGGAAAGAAGACCCTTACTCGTTGGTTCAATGGAGGTTGGTTCTTTTTGTTCTTTTGCTTACTTTTTGGGTGATGAGACTTTGTTCCATTTTTTTCGTTAATTTTGGGTCATGAGATGCTAGAGTTTCACCTTTTGTTCATTTTTCTCTCCACCACATAATGTTTTAGTTAGTTCTATCTCAGTTGCAAAATGGTTGTTTTCTTTCTTCTTTTTAGGGTTCTTACCGATGGTAGTTATTTTCATAGTTTTTTTTTCTAACTAATTGGATTTGGTCAGATTAACTCAGCTCAGCTTTTGCATTCCTAGAAGATGTTGTTTATGTGCCTCTTTGACAGTATAGTTCCTGTTGGCTTTTGCTCCGATCTGTCCGCTTTAACCTGTTATCCTCTGTTTTGAATGAATGGGCAACATCTCAGTATTATAGAACAAATAGTTCAACTGAAATTTGGGACTGTGCTGGAAGTACTAGGAATAATTGGGATTATCAGCTCATTCTCAATTTTTATATTTATTCCTTAAATCTAAACAACCTGTTGTAAAAAAAAAAAAAAGTGAGCATCGATCTCTCCTCAAGCCACATCAGCAGCCCATTTTCCATATCAGCAATTGAGCCCTCTCCTTTTTATCTCTTTTTTTTAAAAAAAATTATCTTTTGATCCTTCTTTTTCAGCTCCCTCTCATTATCTAAGACAAACAGAACTCCTTAACTTCTCACTTCTCAATGCCACAATGCATACAATTTAAAAGAAGAAGAAGATGATGATGATGATGATGATGATTATCATTACGATTCATAATTTCATATTCACCGATTATGAAACTAGAGAGTGCTGATTATGAAACTATAGAGTGCTGGTCGTGTATCAAAATCTGTAGCTTTCTTTGTTGCTTTGTGTGCTTATTTGTTGACTGCATTTTTTTATTTTTTATTTTTGTTCTGAGTTGCAGATTTTAGAGAGAAGAAGACAGCATTCAAGCTTGGGTGAATCTTCAAAGTAAAAGCAGAAGCTCAATCAAGAAGATTGGTGCGTCTCCACTGAAAGCTGCATGTCATTTTTGTTAGTGGGTCTGCTTCTTTTTATTTTATTTTATTACATTCACACGATCTGTTCACATAACAAATGGAGGAAAACACATTGTTAGGTTGATCCCCTTGATTAGAACTAACTCACATGTTAGTCTGGTCCTTTCTTTCAGTGACCCAAAACTTTCACATGACATCTTCATTGTAGGCTGATGGCATGACTGATGCCATAGACAAGTCATTGTCCCCCTAGGGGACAGGTTCATTGCCTTAACTGATATTTTATAATTCATGTTGCCAAAATAAAACAAACAAAATGGAAATAAAAGATATTTTCATACAGAATTACAGATAGTCTTAAGTGCCTAACCATCGATTTCTCCGTTGTAAAATGTGGGCAAATATGGCCATTGTGGTCCATTAAGTTTACAGGAACTTCCTCCACCTATACATAATTGATTTAAGAAATCAGGATTCCAGCCTACTCTGGAGTATCTGGTGGGTTGGTAGGTTTCCTTTTTTTTTTTTTATGAATAAAATGTTTAAACCTTTACAACTGAGTTAGGAGTCCTTCACATTCAGTAATTTAGTTGAATTTTGGAAAGGATTGCCCGTTTTTTCTTTTCTTTTTTACTTTAATATGGGTTGGAGATTCAACACTATATTAGCTGCATTTACATTGAATCATTTGCCTTAGACATTGACACACCAATACGCAATAGTTCATCAAGTATCATGACATTGATGCTGGCCTTCTCTTTTTCTACAACCTTCATGGTTTTGATCAATGTATTTTCCCCCTTTTTTACAGTTGAAGTAGTCTATTGGATTATAAAAATATAAAAATTTCAATCAAAAGTTTGTATATTTGTTTTATTAAATAAAAACACAGCGTTAAGTTAAATTTTGAGGTTGGGGCTCGATTTCGCAATCAATTGCAATTTCATTGCCACTTTAGAAATTGATTTTGACCCAAGAAACAATTGGTTTTGACCTTATCAATTTGGATACAAATCACATTCAAAGTTTAAACCCAACTGGACTCTTTAGTTAGATATTATCTTAGTTAAACTGAACCAGATTCTTTTCCAAAGTTTCTCTTCGTGGAGGGCATTAAATCTAACAACATCACTGTCATAAATCTTTTTAGATAATTTATAAAGAAGAAACTGCAAGGAGAGAAATAAAGAGAGAACTTTTACATAAAGTCTGGATAGCATTTGTAGAAACTTTTTGAGAGAATCTTTTTAAGATTCAAGATACAAGGACCCATACTTTATAGAATGAAAATCCATGATAACTTATCCCTCCTCTTTACAAGAGAACTTAGCCTCTTTTAACCTATTTCTTTACTTTCCTAAGTTACCTCACCGAACTTATCATGCATTAAAGTGGCACCATTACTCAGAAGTGGACATTAAGTTAAATCAGTTCATGGCTATCGGGATGTTTAGCAACTTATTCTCTATGTTTATTTTTTTTTTTTCTTTTTTTATGTTATCCAACTATTGGCCATCATTTGTTTACCTGTGAAGATCAACTCTAAAGAGTGTTACAATACCCTATAGCAACAACTCTCTATCCTCTTTCTGAACAAAAGAAGAGGAAACTAATAATCATATATCCCATAGTCAATAGCAAAGCAGCAGTTTGTGGTGTATTTGTTCCAATGAATCCTCTCCTTCTATAGCCTTCCCTTCCTCTCCTTCCTCTTTGCACACTTGCCCTTCAACTTCCCTCTCCGAGTCGATGAATGGAAGAGAACATGGCCAATGGCAACTCTATCATGAGCCCATTTCTTAGAATTCATTAAAAGGCCACAACCATTGTCTTAGATCTCTCACTCTATAATAAGATTGATGTTTGTTTTGAGACCCTTTCCTTTCTTTAGATTTCTTTACTGTTGTCTAATTTCCTAATTTCTTCAGAAATATTCTGATTGACAATTGATATTATGTAAAATTTTGTTCGGTATATGGCAATTGCTTTAGTTAATTACAGGTCTAAGAATTCTATATGTTTTTAATTTCACCTATATTGTTTGAGATTGTCTTAGTTCAAATATGTTGTCAGCCTATTATAGTACGCTTTTCAATTAACTTTAATGTTTATTTTTATATTTCATTTTGCATGTGTTCTGTATTTTATGATGTTTCCCCTATTTGGTACAAAATATATGGATCTGTTGTCTAGATGTTTAGATTTATTTTTTTTACTTATCTATTTATTTATTTCACTCGTCAAGAACTGGTAAATTCTCTGTTTGAAATTATTTGAAGGGGATTTTTCCAGAAAAAATCACCTTAGATGCTAACTGGACCGAAAAGGCCCAATTAGTTTCCTTCTCACGGAAATGGTCCCCTAGGACTACCTTTTTTTCTTTTTTTTTTTAATCGCCACCATGTCTTTTTTTAAAATGGGCACCACAAAATCCAAGAATTAAGTCAACCACTTGAAACTCTGCATCACATCCCTCACCGTCACGCGTCAGATCCTTATACAAAGTCCCCAAAAACAACGACCCGCTGCTACAAAAAGGGTTGACTGAGAACCCCATCTCCAGAGTCAACAACTTCTTCACAATCTTAGTCGTCCTGTAAATGATATCGCTGTTAAACATGCCCAATGTAAAGAAATAGGCTAACTTTGTTTGACTATAGCAGCCCCTTTGTTAGACTCTAGCAGCCCCTTTGTTTGACATGTAATGTGCCTAATTTCTAGCCTAACTTATAGCCTAACTTATGCCTAATTTGTAGCCTAACTTATGCCTAATTTGTAGCCTAACTCAAGGATGTACAGCATTATATATAGAGTTCAATAGATCCTGGGAAGGGAACCAATTCTATTCAGACAAGAGAATACAATTCTGAAACTTCTCATCTTTCATATGTTCTTGAATTTGTCATGGTATCAGAGCTACTGATTCATGTCCTAGCATTCTAAGTTTCCTCAAGTTTCAAGGACCTATAGATCCACCCTAGTTCCACGTCTGGAAGCTCTTGGTGTATCTCCAATCATCTTCGATCGGCTCCGATCATCTCAGTTCATCTCAGATCAGGTGTGGCCCACCTAAGATCGTCTTCAACACCTCTGCGGAACTAGGCCAAGTTGGTCGACTGGAATTCTCAGTTATTTTGGTGATTTTTCAAGATTTTTTTTTCTATTCCCAGGTAGGTCTTCTACTGCATTCAGTGAATCATTAAGTTTATTAATCTGATTTCATCTCAGTCTTTGACCGGTATTGCTTTAAGATGGAAAAATCTGAGGTTACCTTGATCCGGTTCACGGGAAAGAATTACCCCGCTTGGTCGTTTCAGTTCCAAGTATACCTTGAAGCTAAAGAATTGTGGGGCTATATTTCTGGATCTGATCCTAAACCCACGGAAGATGAGAAGAGGATCTCCTCTTGGCATACTAAAGATGCCAAAATCAAAAACTGTATTCTGGGATCCGTTGAGCCTCATCTGATAATGAACCTCAAACCCTACCCCACTTCTATAGAAATGTGGGAGTATCTCCAGCAAGTATACCATCAAGATAACTCTGCACGTCAATTTCATCTTGAATGTGCAATTGCTGAATATGCACAAGGGACCTTGTCTATCCAAGACTACTATTCGGGATTCCGGACCCTATGGTCGGAATACGATAGTATTAAGTATGCAGGTGTGGCTGCCAACGTTTTGATCGCCATTCGCGATCTTCAGGCCTCTAGTCAGCGAGATCAATTTTTGATGAAATTACGGAATGAATATGAAAGTGTTCGATCTGCCCTGATGAACCGGACGCCTCTACCTTCCTTGGCTGTCTGCTTGAATGAACTCTTACGCGAGGAACAGCGCATGGCAACCTCGGCCCATATAGCTCAACAAAAGACTGAGATCTATTCAGTCGCGTTCTCAGCAACTAAAGCCCCTCAGCTTCCGCCTCGCAACTTGAGCAAAACACAGTGCTACAGTTGTCAAAAATTTGGGCATCTTGCCTCTCAATGCAAACAAAAAGTCTGCAGTTACTGTAAAAAATCAGGACATATCATCTCTGAATGTCGCCGCCGCCCACAACGTCCATCTCCACAGTATCAGACTTCACAGTACCAGAATTCCCAGCATCAGACTCCACAGTATCCGGCTTCGCAGTCTCACACTCCACATTCTCAACCTCCGCATGCTTATGTTGCTTCTTCTGTTATGCCTGCTCCTACATCAGAACCCTCACAGCCTGGGCCCTCATCTTCTCTGACTCCTGACATGGTTCAACAAATGATTGTCAATGCCCTCTCTGCTTTTGGTCTCTCAGGTAACACACCTTCATCTTCTACTTGGTTTGTTGATTCCGGGGCGTCTAATCATATGACTTATTCCCGTACTCCTCTCTCCAATATGCAACCATACAATGGCAATCTTCAAATCCAAACTGCTAACGGAGGAAATGTTCCCATTACTGCTCTCGGCGATATATCTGGTCCAATCCCATTGAAAAATGTTTACCTTTGTCCCAATTTAACTTCAAACCTATTGTCCGTCGGGCAACTTGTTGAAAATAATTGTAACATCTCTTTTTCTTCTTCTGGTTGTGTTGTGCAGGACCAGATGTCCGGGAAGGAGATCGTGAGGGGGCCTAACGTGGACGCTTGTTTCCGCTGGATTTTTCTAAAGTTTCTAGGAATATATTTGACAAAAATGTGTTTTTGTTTTTCTATTAGAGATAACTGCCAATTATGGCATAAAAGACTCGGACACCCTAATTCCAAGGCTTTGTCTCTTATGTTAAATTCTGGCTTATTAAATAAATCTCTTGGCTTCTCTTCTTGTGTACCTTTTGATTGTGCTACTTGTAAAATGGGAAAGAGCAAAACTCTTCCTTTTCCTCTTTCCACTTCACAAAGCACTCAGTGTTTGATCTAGTTCATAGCGATGTATGGGGAATTGCTCCCGCTCTTTCTCATGCTCACTATAAATATTTTGTCACTTTTATTGATGATTTCAGTCGGTTCACATGGGTTTACTTTCTGCATTCCAAATCTGATGTTTTCAATGTTTTTAAAATGTTTTTAGCTTATGTTGAGACTCAATTCTCCACCTGTATCAAAATCTTGCGATCTGATTCGGGCGGCGAATATGTGTCCTCTGATTTTCAAAAGTTTTTGCAAAACAAAGGCATTCTTTCTCAGCGAACTTGTCCTTATACTCCACAGCAAAATGGAGTCGCTGAAAGGAAAAATAGACATCTCCTTGATGTCACTCGTTCCCTTCTTCTTGAATCATCGGTTCCTACTCGTTTTTGGGTTGAGGCACAGGCTACGGCAACTCATCTTATAAATCGTATGCCTTCACCATCTATTCAAAATCAGAGCCCTTATTACAGATTGTACCAGACATCTCCTTCATATGACAATCTTCATGTTTTTGGCTCCATTTGCTTTGTACACTTGCCTCCTTCTGAGAGAACCAAACTAACCGCACAATCAGCTCAGTGTGTGTTTTTAGGTTATGCACCCTTTCAAAAAGGGTTCCTTTGCTACGATCCGTGCATTGGCCGCTTACGGACCTCTAGGAATGTCGTTTTTTTCGAAAATCAGTATTTTTTTCAAAAACACCTTGAACCGCCTGACTCCTCCTTGGTGTCTTTACCTGGTTTTTCTGACAACGCATCAATTGTTCGTTTTAATCCTAATTTTGTGTATCAACGACGGAACAGAGAAGTGCCTACCAGGGATCCCCCTCCTGATCTTCCTCCGGCATCCGGTCCACCTCCGGCACTTGATCCATCTGCACCTTCTTCATTGCGTCGCTCCACTCGCATCTCAATACCACCCGACCGATATGGGTTTTCCCATACTTCCTTAATGGCCACTTTGTCCTCTTCTTCCATTCCCCAATCCTATTCTCAGGCTGTGCAGGAAAAATGTTGGAACCAGGCTATGCAAGAAGAATTGGATGCTTTAGAGAACAATCATACGTGGGATATTGTCCCCTCTCCTGTGGGCGTAAAGCCTATTGGCTACAAGTGGATTTTTTCTCTCAAGTTAAAATCAGATGGCACTCTCGATCGATATAAGGCGCGCCTAGTTGCTCTCGGAAATCGGCAGGAATATGGAATTGATTATGCTGAAACTTTTGCTCCCGTCGCCAAGATGACCACCGTCCGCATCATTCTTGCTGTTGCTGCATCTCAGTCATGGCCTCTTTATCAAATGGATGTCAAAAATGCATTTCTTCATGGTGATCTCAAAGAAGACGTTTATATGCGTCTACCTCCGGGGTCCTCAGCTGGGAAGGGTATGGTTGCTAAGCTCCGTCGCTCCCTCTATGGTTTGAAGCAAGCTCCTCGCGCTTGGTTTGAGAAATTTCACGATGCCCTTCTCCGCTTGGATTTTCATCCTAGCCAGTATGATCCCTCCATGTTCTTACATCATGCTCCGTCCGGGATTACTGTGCTTCTGGTCTACGTTGATGACATTGTCATTACTGGTCATGATGCACGAATGATTCAAGAACTTCAAGCTTCCCTTCATCAGACATTTCAAATGAAGGATCTCGGACCCTTACACTATTTCCTCGGCCTTGAAGTTCATCAATCGCCTGAAGGTATATTTCTAAACCAGCACAAATACACGGTTGATCTCATTGACTTGGCTGGCCTTACTTCTTCAGCTCCAGTCGATACGCCAATTGAATTAAATGCCAAACTCAGTAAGGAGGACGGTGACCTTTTTCCAGATCCTACTGCATATTGCCAGTTAGTGGGTAGTTTAATCTACCTCACGATCACGCGTCCTGATATCTCCTTTGCAGTCAATCTCATGAGTCAGTTCATGACTACTCCTCGTCATCTTCATCTGGCTGCTGTTCGTCGCATCATTCGGTACCTTATTCGCACACCGACTCGCGGGTTGTTTTTTCCATCAAACAATCCCCTCTCTCTCTGAGCTTATTCAGATGCTGATTGGGCTGGTTGTCCGGATACCCGCAGATCAACCACAGGATGGTGCATGTTCTTGGGTAACAGTCTGATTTCCTGGAAATGTAAGAAACATGACAAAGTTTCCAAATCCTCTACCGAGGCTGAGTACCGAGCTATGTCTGCTGCCTGCTCAGAAATACTTTGGCTCCGTGGTCTGCTCTCTGCCATTGGATTTCCTGCAGAAGGAGCTACCCCCCTCTATGCAGATAATACAAGTGCAATTCGGATTACTGAAAATCCGATTTTTCATGAACGTACTAAACACATCGAAGTTGATTGTCACTTCATCAGAGATGAGTTTAAACGTGATGTCATCAGCCTTCCACATGTCTCCACTGAGCTTCAACTTGCTGACATTCTTACCAAAGGACTTCCCAGACCACGCCATCAGTTCTTGGTTGGCAAATTGATGCTTGTTGATTCTCCCGCATCAATTTGAGGGGGGGTGTTAAACATGCCCAATGTAAAGAAATAGGCTAACTTTGTTTGACTATAGCAGTCCCTTTGTTAGACTCTAGCAGCCCCTTTGTTTGACATGTAATGTGCCTAATTTCTAGCCTAACTTATAGCCTAACTTTTGCCTAATTTGTAGCCTAACTTATGCCTAATTTGTAGCCTAACTCAAGGATGTACAGCATTATATATAGAGTTCAATAGATCCTGGGAAGGGAACCAATTCTATTCAGACAAGAGAATACAATTCTGAAACTTCTCATCTTTCATATGTTCTTGAATTTGTCAATCGCATCAAACATGATCTTTACTTAGAGAATTGGGGCTCCCCTTCCACTCAAATGAGAAGAATTGCGCCATTTCATCGCTCACCGCCTTATAATAAATAGAAAATTTCGCAGAATTGTTGGGAAATACGAGGAGAAGGCAATCAGGGTGCTTGAATTCCATGTCGCGGAACTGACATTTAACGGCGCGAGAGGGGATTTTGAAGCGAGGGAGAGTTCCGACCCCATGACACGTTGAAGATTAGAGGGGCACGGCGGCAAAGGCGAGCGCAGCAATGGCGTGGCCGACGTCGTGGTTGCAGTAGCAGAAGGCGCGCTCTGAAAATAAGAAAAGCTATCCATATAACATGTGGACTATAATTCTCTTAAAAGAGATTCATGCCTAGATCTGAAAATAGTAAAAAAAAATCATGAGGAGCTCTGAAAATATTAAGTGACAAAGATTTTAAATCTTACCCATGAAAATGGTGAAATTTTGTAATGTCGAAATGCCTCGAATGATATGAATCTGACAATTGGATTGAATCTTACTCATGTTGGAAGATAAGGCACGTGTTGGGCCTTTATAATTCGACTTCTTTTTATCATGACTCTCCCTAATACCATTCTCGATCTGCCCTATATCCATACAAGCAAAGAATCTAAGATCCAAGGTCATAAAAGCATTTTGTATGAAAACTTTTATATGAATGAATTCTGATTGAAAACATTGAAGGGTATATCACCTGATGGATTTCATATTCTATGGGAAAGAAAAAATTTGTGGATTAGACCACTAAGATTAATATAAAAGAAAAATGCAGCAACACAACAACTAGTGTTATCTTTCACTTTTATCATTAAAATCTTAAGTTTTAAAAATTAGAAAATATTATTTTGTGGATTTACTTTGCTTAAGTTATCAACAGTCGAGTCTAAGATCACATCAATTGGATCCCAAAAATTATTAGCAACTTTTCTACAAGCTTAGAAGTCAATAAGCCGTAGAGCTTTAGATGCTGTGTTTTATATATTTCCAAATTTTTCTACAAGCTTGGATTAACTGTGATGTGCCAACTTAGGTTGAAAAAGGAAAAGCCCCAAGAGTTTGGTCCAGCTGACCATGGTTTGGTTTGGTTTGGTTGGGTTTGGGCCGGCCCCTCTATAATTTGGATGTAAGCTTGAGCTGGCCTATGGCCTAAATGACTCTTTTACCGACATATCACATATGTATCAATTTTTTTTTTGGCATTTTTTTAAGACGACACATAAAATTTAAGTACTTAACTCATTATGGATTCATGTTATAAATATTTTTGTCATCCATATACAGGTGTAAATATACAGAGTTTTATTTTAGTACGAATTATTTGCACATTGTATCATAGTAATACAGGAACCTCCCTGGGGAGCCCACATGGGGCCATACCAATCACAGGGGAGGTGAGGATGAAAAGATCAAAATGCCTTAGGAGTGTGTAAAATATCAATCTGATCAGATCATCCTAATCCCTTCATCTATGGCCCTTAGCTTTAATCATTTTTAAAAGGCATTGTATTTTCAGACAGGCCTACTCTCCGTCCAGTGTCTTATCCTGTGAGATCTATGCTGTCCCCTTAGTGGGGTCCGTGGTGGCCACATAAATCATGGGGAAGGGTGGGAATGATAACGCCTTAATGGACCCACCAGTGTGCAAAACTTTAGGTCAATTGGATCATCCTAACCCCTTGACATTTGGATGGGGACTTGGGGAGTACAACCCCCTACATTAAATGAGTATTTAAGAGGAAAAACGTCAAGGCTTATGTCGCACAAGCGGACATTTAGGAGAAAAAGATACCTCTATATTTTGAAAGATGAGAAATAAGATACCTCTATATTTTGAATCGCGCCTCATAGTTGCATACATTCCGACTATTGTCGATGAGTGTGCAACCTTGCATCTCCCAATGTGATACTCGGCCAATCTGTTGTGTTAGGACGCTCAGGAAGCCTCAAATTTGGACAACCATGTATTTGGAGTTCTATCAATGAAGGCAAGGCCAATGTGTCACGACGAATTATACTTTTCAGTTTGGGTAATCCCTTTAGTTTGAAATTGCGTAATTGTGGGAATGGATTCTCAGGTAGGGATTTGTCACCTTCTATGATCTCCTCTAGTTCTTCACAATAACTCACACGAACGGTCTGTAACTGATCTAAGTTTTGCACCATTTCAGAGGAGAAGAGACTTTTTAGCTGATCACAATCACGCAGATGAATTTCGCTCAGCTTCCGTAGGCATTGCTGCAGCACTTCTCCTTTAAATAGCTTCTGTAACTTTGGTAGCATCCTGAGTTCTAGTTTCTCAATATTTTGTAGTGCATTTTCTCCAACATCACTCCAATCTAAAATGCATTCCATTTTCTGACACCGATCGATATTAAGCATTCTTAAGCCATTTGCAACGCCCACTAACTGAAAAAACATCTTTTACATCAGCATGAATCAATCCTAAACCTTCTGTATGTGTCATCATCACCTTAACTCCATGAGGATAATTGTTGCCACCACATATATGCACATGCTTCATACAATCCATATAATTTGGCTCATCAAGAGATGGGCCAATTAAAACTTTGAATTTTTTCAATTTTGACCATTGCTGAAGAAACGCATCCTCTTCTATACAATCAAAGTCTTCGATGGTGATCTTGAGAATAGTTAACCGTTTCAGTTTCGCCACTTCACCAAGTGTGGCGTCATTTTCAACTGCAAGCTCAGTTCCTTTTGCCCAATTTACTTTTGCCTTTTGCAAGCGCAGATCCTCTAGGCTAGACAACCCTGATATTACACTGGATGGAATTAATGTTCTGAAGTTTTGTAAATTTGACATGTTTAGCTTCTTAAGTTTAACCAAGTTTTGCATTTCTTTGGGCAAACTTCTGATGCCAGATGATTTTATATCTAGAAATTGAAGCTCCTTTAGTTGCCCCAAGAATGGCACCTCTGTTAATGTGTGACATCCTCTCAAGATGAGTGCTCGTAAATTCAACAACGAAGATGAGGATACTGACAATGATGTGATGGAAGTGAAAGACAGATCAAGAACTTGTAAAGCCGGCATGAATTCAAAGAAGCTGTGACGGACATCAGTGATGGGATTATAACCCAAAAACAGTGAAACAAGATTGGGACATTCGGGCTTAATGGGAAGTTCAGTGATCTCATTCATCATCAACGAGATTCTCTCAAACTCTCTCCAAGTTTCCTCAAGGGGTGGCTCCTTTAGTCCCTTTCCAAAGCCAGCTTTGACTAAGATTTTTGGGCCTTCATCACAAGATGATGATGCAATATATAGTGCCAAGTCACGAATTATGTCATGCATCTTAACAACATTACTACCACGCCGAATTCCTTCCTCCAAAAGGCATCTATGTTTGAGTATTTCAAAGATACGGTGACCCTTGTTTGATGCATCTCCCAAGTTATCTACACTATCAATAAACCCCTCCATTATCCAGAGCCAAACTAGATGGTTGACAAGTATTTCATAATCTTCTGGAAATAGTGAACAATATAAGAAACACATCTTTACCTTTTCATCACTTAAGTCATCATAACTCTTCTTCAAAGGACGAAACACATTACTCTCCATGCCTTCAATATCAGGAGGTGCCGACGCTCTCAATGCCCTAAAAGCATCCTGCCACAGCTCTTTCTTATTTTGCCCTTGCATTGCTTTTGCAACTACAATGATTGCCAATGGCAGACCACCGCACTCCATCGCGACGTCGTTAGCAATAACTTTAATGTGTGGCTGATGGACTACCTCCCCAACATTGGCAGCAAACAGATCCCAAGCTTCATCTTCAGTGAGAGTTTCAATTCTTATCTTTTCAGCCTTCATATCATTACAAACTTGGGCCGCCGAGATGTTATCAAGTCGTGTAGTTATGGCAATTTTGGATCTATTTTCCTTGTTGGTTGGAATTCCAATTTCACTCAAGTTGATTGAATTCCAGAGATCATCAAGGATTAGCATGTACCTTTTATCAGTCAGATACCGACGTAATTACATGGATCGGTTGCTGTAGGAATCCTGTTCGCTAAAATTCAACTGCAGCCTGCCCATAATTTCCTCGTGAACCCTTTCCAAATTGAGTTCCTTGGACACAGTCACCCAAATCACATAGTCAAATTCGCTGGTAGCTTGAAGCTTATTGTTGATGGCTTTCATGAGAGTGGTCTTGCCTATTCCACCCATCCCATAAACGCATATGACGCTGGTGTGCTCGTCGTGCAAGAGATCCCAAATCTTCTTCATGGTTCGTTGAGTTGAGCTCTGACCAACCGAAAAAGATGAGGTGGGCATATCCATCTCCATCACCGTTGGCGGCGAAGACATGGCGACCAATTTGATGAGGCTTCTTTCATTGATGAATCGTGTGATGTCTTTGAGCTTCTCAAAAGCCCTTTTACCTAGTGTGTAGCGAGAGGAAAGGTCGGGGAAGCATCCATTGCAAAAAGTCCGCCTTTGATCGAATTGTAATTTGATGGAGTCGATTTCAGCTAGGATTGTTTGGGCCTGATCAAACCAGGTCTGGGCTTGGTTCGTGAGCCTCTTTCTTGCTCTCGAGGCTTCCCGTCCTTCACTCTCCGTGTCCTCGCACAGGGCTTTCAGCTTGCTAGCTTCTTCCATTAGAGCCTCTACATTGTTTTTGAGATGTCTCACATAATCCGTCTGATGGGAGATCTGAGTGCAGAGATTGGGAATGATCTGAATGATAATCCGTCTGATGGGAGATCTGAGTGCAGAGATTGGGAATGATCTGAATGATAGCTAGAATGATTTCCATGATAGATAGATCAGCAAGGAGAGGTGAAGAATTAAGTTCTCTACAAGGAGCAGGTAAGAAAGGGGGAAGAAAAAGACTTGGGTTCTGATGACAACTTGGGTATCTTCCTTAAAACAAAATGACAAAAATAACGACCACAACATTTGACTTTTTGGGTCTCCACCTGCCACCCAACAAATAAAGATTTCTGACTTACTGATTGCCATCACCCCCTGCGTAACTTGCTTCCTACAATGCAAGAAAAAGGAGTATGAACTATGGAAATTCTTCTTTGATCTAGAAAGAATTGGATCTAGATCCGGTAGGTTGAAGCAAGGATGTGGAACCAGAATTGACCACTCATGTTCATTAAATAGACTCTTTTGAAGTCTCTGCATAGTTTGTTCATATATATTGCATTTGGAAATCGGAAAGCTCCACTTGTATACTTAAATTAGAACTATTTCTGACATCCTTCGATCCCCATTTCTTGTCATGAATCCTAATCCAAAACCAGGACTTACAGTTTTTTAGCCCTGATCTGACAAATGATCCATTATTGGATCCAAAACTTGGAACAGGGTCGAATTGCTTGAGTTGATGGTCAGCTCCAACCCAGATAGGCTGCCTTTTCAATTGAACCAGGTCATACTAATGACTCAGGGAATAGCTTATTCCACTATAGTGTCACTAACAAAGTTGTAATTCGACCTCACCTGACAAGTCAGTTAACTGATTTTTTTTCCTATAACTCTTCTGAATGGTTTGAAGATAAGGACCAAACCTATTCATACCGTTGACTTTGGGAATCCGGACATATGGAAACAGGAATCCAACCACATGTTTCTGCTTGCAGTGAGGAATCCCCTTTCCAAAGGCAGTGAGGATTGAGGAAAACCTGCGAGTTTCTCATGGATTCGTCGTTTGTTACCAAATATGCCGTAAAATGATCATTCTCTCTACCAAAGCATTAGCATAATCTTAAATTGCTCCTTTTCTTTTTTGAAATAAGGATAACTGGGTAATTTTTTTCTAATGTGAAGACTCTTAATTTTATGCCAATTAATGAGGATCATATTGGCTGTCAGATTCATGATGCCGGTGATTGGAGCAATGCCCAACTCAAAATCTAGAAGGCCTTATGGGATCTCAAACCACAATTACGTTTCTGCCAATGCAGCTTTTGCAGAATAGGAGAAATTCAACGTCAGGAACCACCAGGTGGGGCTCAGATGACAGGAATGCCCCACCTTGCCACTCAATCCTAGGCAATTGAAGCTCTTGAAATTAAAAAAAAAAAAAATGCCCATGTAGAATGTCAATCTAATCACCCATCATTCTAAAAGGGGAGTTGGGCATTAGACGACTGCTATTTCTTTCTTTCTGGTTTTTGGTGTCTAATAGAAGTTGCATTTTTAAGCAGAGCAGTTTTTAATAAATCTTTGTCCTTTCTCTATATCTATAGAACTGATCCAAGTAATGGATGGTTAGGTGCAACTCTTCAATGTCCGGACTTCGTTGGATATTTGGCAAGGTCTTATCCCATGTGTAAGCAATGGTTTTCTAAAACCCAGATCATGTGAGACATCTCAAAACGACGTCACACGAATCATCTTGCCAACTCGGGGACGTGTTACCTACAATTAAGTGATAGGGACTTGGTTTCTTGGAATTCTATGCTGGGTGGGTATGCAATATGGGGAAAAATGGGAGGGGCACAAGGGCTATTTGATTGATGATATCAAATGAGTGCACACGAGTATAGGAAGACTGTTGCAATAGCTTCATTGACTCTTTTTGCCATCCTTGTTGTTCTTGGACCCATTAGTCCTTTTTTTTTTTTTCCTTTGATTCTCAAGTTTACATCTCCTTGATGCCAAGTTCCTAGGTTCTTGCAATGGGGAAGCACATGGCTTTTTAAAGAAGTGGATGAATGCGTAGGTGGGTATGAGAATGGAAATCTCTCGCCATTCAATGAGTGGGTCGCCTCTCTTAATTGTGGAGCTCTTTCGATATTTGATGGATATCTCTTTTTCACTTTCTATAAATTTTGTCCCACATTTTTTCATAAATCACAAGACACAGTTTTTGTTCTTGACTTTTTAATGTATCTATTTTTTGTTTATTTGATTTTTAGCAATAATCTTTATTATCTTTTTATAACCTTCATTATCTGAATTCTTCTCTTTGCAAGCGACTTTAAAATTAGTTTCCAAAACCTATTTCGACCATATGATCCCAATGGAAGCACTTCTCATCTGCATAAGCTTGAGCAAGTGGGAGCTAGCCTTCATTCGGAACAATCTCTGGTGTTTATCATAAATCAATGATACTGTCATTTCACTCAACTCCTATATTAACTAAATTGGTGCCCAACTCATTACTTGAAGTTGACATGACTTTCTTCTCTCTCTCTCTCTCTCTCTCTCTCTCTCTCTCTCTCTCTCTCTCTCTCTCTCTCTCTCTCTCTCTCTCTCTCTCTTTTCTTTTTTTCATTAATACTAATAGATGTGGCACAATTTGGTTGCAATTATGTTCACATTTCAGGCCTCAAGTTTATTCAAGTATTTGGTTTGCTTGACTATTTAGCCTTTTTAAACACACTTTTGGATATTGTATTCCGGTATGAAGCAGGTGGCCAGTCAACATAGCTACCTATTTTTTTAATTTTTTATTATTATATCAGTGACATGAGCCAGTATTTTTTTGGGGTTTTTTTTTTTTAAAAAAAAAAGTAGAATAGGCCCTGAAACTTGCACAAGAACATAAGTGAAAAGACCTCCAACTTCACTATATATATATAAGAATATAATGATAAAGGACTCTTATATGGGCTCAACATTGACTTATTTGGGAGTCGAGGAGAGACATCATAATTGCAGGGATCAATGAGTTCTTATAAACGCCTCTCTAAATATGATCTACATATTCTCGGATGTGGCTTTTAAGAAGTCTAATATAAATTCTTCTTTTGGTTTTATCTTATTTTCTAAAAGGAAACTTTGTGGTGCAAGGCTCCTAAAAGCCATATATACTACAACAAAATTCAGTTATACCAATTTACTCACATCGTCTGAAAAATTAGAATCGCGTCGGCAAATGATTTCCCAACGCATTTCAGTGCGTCGGCCGTACGTAGGGCAACTAGCCATGGGCAAATCCATAGCCAACGCTATTTTAATTGCCTAACAATTCCCAATGCACTGCAACGTCGGCCAACACGTCGGCAAAGAGATGTGCGTCGGTATAAAATTCAGTTTTCCCTGATTCGAAAAATCATATTTGCCAACGCACTACCAGCGTCAGCAAAATAAAGGCCGACGATGGCAGTGTGTTGGGAATTCCTAGTAATGGCCGACGCTGGCAGTGCGTTGGGAATTCATAGTAATTGTCGACGCTTGTAGTGCGTTGGGAATTCCTGGTAATGGTTAACGCTGATAGTGCGTTGGAAATTCATGGTAATGGCCGACGATGATTAAGCGTTGGGAATTCATAAAATAACCGACGTTACCAATGCATACCAATAACACGTTGGGAATGTGCTATATCTTTGGGCTAACTTGTTGGGAAATGTAACTTCGCCGACGTACATATCACGTCTGGAAAGGTTGTAATACTTTTTCTTGTTTTTGCAACACACGCTGGTGCGACAGGAAAGATTATTATTATTTAAATTTTTTTTTTTCATTTCTCCCTGTATACCACAAATAAAAATCTGAATACTTGTTCAAACCAACAAACTTGATGCAAAAACTAATTTAAAATAGGTTTATCAACAAATCCAAAATAACATCCACAACCAAATATCCTACATTCATAAATCAAAATAAACCCACAAATCTCTAACATACACAAATATTACTACTTGATCATTTCCAAAAATCACTAACATCCATAAATGTTTATGATCAAAATAAAGAAGGTAATCCCTAAGAGCCTGCAACAGCAATAAAATCCAAAACCAATCTACAAAACCAAAACAGAACACCATCAGAATATAAGTAGCAATAAATTCTTGCCAGGCCAAGCATTCACTTCAAAAAAGATAATGGGATAATGGGACAATATTAAATTAGCATAATAATTTTATATAATAACTTTACAATACCCATATGACAATAACAAAAAATCACCTTGAGAGTACTCTATCCAAAAGCTCCCCACCCTCACATAACCTGAAACATGTGATAATGAAAGGTGAATATGGAAAAGATAATCTCTGTGTAAATGTAATTTGAATCAAGAAAAAGAAGACAAGTATACTTGTCACAACTCGCATCATTCAAATCTTAAAACCACAAGCTTCTGAAAACACAAGCTGATTATTAGCCTAAATAAATAAATAATCTATACAAACTGACCCACTGACACAAGTTAATAACTCAACCATAACTTTCACTGCCCTTGTTAAACCCGTATTGGAATAACATTGACGCAGTCCCAATCAATGTAATTGGACTGGCGACAGCCCAAAAACTCATAAACCAGAAAATCTTTACATGAATTTAGGAATTGTAAATCAACAAGGAAACCAAACTGACCCACAAGCTAACCTCAGATGTAGAGATATTTCAATCCAAAGGGAGCCTTACTTGACCAAAGAGAAAAACAATGAGCAATAAATGAATAAGAGCCTGAGAATGAGTGCAACGATCTGTCAACCTCATATATAGAGATATAGAGTTCCTTAACTTAGAAAACTCTAAAACCAATCCCAGAACTTATCCTAGGTATGACATATGGCAAAGGAAGGGTTGATGATTCAATAATTATTTTCTTAGAGGAAACTCACCATTACATGCAGATGGATAAAACTATAAAAGCAGTTGTCATCATAGTTTAACATTAATTAGCTGATAAAGATGCATATCACACCCATATCATATTACCATCCCTAAAGAATTGTTGGGTTTAGTAGGTCCAGACCAATTGGGTTCATGGACATGGGTATTATGGTAATTGTACCGGGACTTTCTTATTGACTAAGATAGGGTTTCTTAGGGAATAAGAAAGAGAACATTATATATATGATGTAATGTGTAACCCATGACAGACAGACAGACAGAGAAGAGTGAACCTAAAGGAGAGTCGAGTTTCTTTCCCGTTGACGTAGGCAAGATTGCCGAACCACGTAATTCTCTTGTGTGTGATTGTTTGTCTTGTGTGGTTTAATTGTTCGTTCGATCGCTGATTCACGTTTCCGCATACACGCGCACAACAAGAATTCCACAACATAGCTGTGCAATATTTGTCCCAAAAATATGAACATAGTTGAATATTTTATGATATTTGTTGGTTCCGGCATCTTTGTTCTATTGCCTTTCCTGAGACTTGAGAATATTATTGTTTATATAGATAATAGTGTTCCATCATCAAAGCCAACAGCTAAACATCCAATCTGATTTAATTATAGTAATTGCTCTTATTCATAGTGAGATTCATCACATTATTTAATTAAAGACAATTGATTTCACAAGAGAGCTAGTAGATAAGTTATTTCTTAAACCCTGCACTTATTTAAGATATTAATATACAAACTCTAATTATAAATAATACAAATCTGCACTAAAATAGTAGTAAAAGGACCAGTGGCCGCAGAAAATGAAGAGGATTTTCTCTGAAAATTAAATGTAGAAACAACCTTTTTGTTTAGATGCTTGCCTCAACCTCTAATTCAACCAGAACTCTAATTATAGGTTTGGGTTTACCTAAGTACAAATTGGGTGTGGCCTGGGTTGAGATAATATCCTACCGAACAAGCCCTATGTGCATACCTAATCTCAGTTTTCAATCTATGAACTCCACCACTAGAACCTATGACCACCATCACATAGAGTTGCCCATTTATGCTATATAAATTTAGGAGGAATTCATAGGCTTGGTGAGATTGAACCAAACCATACGATAACCCACCTCAGTTCTATAAGAAAATTTCCCTAGACCCTAACCCTAGGGCCTGCATCATCAAGACTCCAGAGCGAGGTTTTCCCAGATACTATTCATATATACACCTTCTTTAGTCTAATTTGATAGCCAGAATATTTTTGTTCCCACCTCAAATATATGAATCATCAGTTTAATATTGGCGCGCAGAGTAATCCTTCCCACTCCACATTCGTGGGGAATGAAACACAAAAAATCTGAAAATAGTAAGTGACAAATATTTGAAATATTACCCATGAAAATGGTGAGAATTTTGCAATGTCAAAATGCCTCAAATGATATGAATCTGACAATCGGATTGAATGTTACTCCTGTTGGAAGATAATTCGACGTCTTGGGCTGAACCATGTCCATGACTATCCCCAATAACATTCTTTAGACTCTCCATCTAACTCTTCATCTGACCTACATCCATACAAGCAAAGAATCTAAGATCCAAGGTCATTAAAATGGTATGTATAAAAACTTTAATATGAATGAATTTTGATTGAGAAGAAGGCTATCACATGATGGATTTCATATACAATGCGCGGCAAAGAAAATAATCTTTGCATTAGACCACTTTGCATTAGACCACTTATAGATGATTAATATAAAAAATGCAGCTACACAACAAATAGTGTAATCTTACACATTTAGCATTAATTAAAATCTTAAATTTTAAAAATTAGATAATATTATTTTGTTGATTTATTTTGGTTGAATTATCAACAGTTGAGCCTATATCATCAATTGTATCACAAAGATTATTAGTAGCTTTTCTACAAGTATAGAAGTTAGTAAGTAAAGCTTTAGATGTTGTATTTTATATATTTCCAGTTTTCTCTACTAGCTTGGATTAACTGTGATGAGCCAACTTAGGTTGAAAAAGGAAAAGTTCATTGAGTTCGGTCCAGTTGGCCTTGATTTTGGTTGGGTTTGGGTTGGCCCCTCTATAATTTGGATGTAATTAGCTTGAGCTGGCCAATGACCTAATTGAATTGTCATTTTTGCAGTGATACATAACTGTTATTTAAGACTTTTGAACAAAAATGAATTCAGAATAGACTTGTCTATTGAAATTTTTTACTGAAATATCTATCATTTTTTGTCATTTTTTAAGACAACACAGAAAATTTAAGTTTTTAACTCATGTTATCAATATTCTTGTCATTCATATAGAGGTGTAAATATACCTAGTTTTATTCTAGTAAGAATTCTTAATTTGCACATTGTATCATAGTATTACAGGAGCCTTCCTGTGGAGCCCACATGGGGCCATACCAGTCACAGGGGAGGAGAGGATGGACAGATCAAAATGAGCCTTACGAGTGTGAAAAATATTAATTTGATCAGATCACCCTAACCTCTTGATTTGTGGCCCTTAGCTTTTATCATTTTTATATAAAAGGCATTGAATTTTCAGATGAGGCTACTTCCTTGCAAGTCCCTTATCCTGTGAGCTCCAGGTTGTCCCCTTAGTGGGGCCCATGGTTGGCCACATAAATCATGAGGAAGGATGGGAATGATCACACCTTAATGGACCCACCTGTGTGCAAAACTTCAGGTCCATTGGATCATCGAATCTATCTATATTATAAGACAAAAACCAGTCCTGCCATGTGTTTCATTCAGAAAAATCTGAAATTTTGACACTTGACAGTACTTCCCTTAAACATTTAATACCCTATTAATTAGGAATTATATTAGTATAACTACCCTCACTAACCCCTATTAATTAGTATAAGTAAATATTATATAATATAATTAGAACAATTCAAATATAAGTGAGGGTCCACAAGGGGTGGAGCCTCACATAAGGGAAATAAATTTTATATAAGAACACATTGAACCCATACTCTCCAAAATACGACCGGGCAGCATGAGTTCAATTTGTTTTTATCAAGTTTCATATTAATTTTTTTCTTTTTACCCAATGAATTCTCTTTATTAAAATTTATTATAATTTTTAGTTAAGTTTGCCACAAAGTTTAAATGATCTTAATTTATTTTCCTAACTGATCAAAGGGGATCGCAATTTGATGTAAGAATTTAGTAATATTTTTAGATCCGGGCTTAGTACGGATCTTTCTTGCTAGTTGAGTGGATCTTTCTTGCTAGTTGAGTATTAAAGAGGAAAGAACGTCAAAAATAAAAAAAAAAAAAAAGTAGATAAAAAATGGAAGAAAAAAAAACACGGAAGATAGAGCTTTACCGTTGCATATGTTCGGACTGCTGTGGATTAGCTTTGCCAGGTTGCACATATTCCGGCAAGGAAATTGGCCAATCTGTTGTGTCAGGACGCTTAGGAAGCCTCAAATCTGGACATTCATATATTTCGAGCTTTATCAAAGAAGGCAAGGCCAATGTGTCACGACGAATTATACTTTTCAGTTTGGGTAAGTCATGTAATATGAAATTGCATAACTGTGGGAATGGATTCTCAGGTAGGGAATTGTCATGACCTTCTATGATCTCCTCTAATCCATAGCAAAACCACACATCAAGGGTCTGTAACTGATCTAAGTTTTGCACCATTTCAGAGGAGAAGAGACTTTTCAGATTGTTCACAACCATACAGAGAAATTTTATTCAGCTTCCGTAGGGATCTCTGTGGCACTTCTCCTTTAAATAGCTTCCGTAAGCTTAATAGGGACGAGAGATGTAGTTTCTCAATATTTTGTAGTGCATATACTCCAACATCACTCCAATCTAAAATGCATTCCATTTTCTTACACGAATCGATACTAAGCATTCTTAAGCCTTTTGCAACACCCACTATCTGAGAAACATCTTTTAGATGAGCAGCATTACACAATTCTAAACCTTCTGTATGTGTCACCATCACCTCAACTCCACGAGAATAATAGTAGCCACCATTCATACGCACCCGCTTCATACAATCAAGCCTAGTGATAGAATAAAATGAGCCAATTACAACACTGAATTTTTTCAATTTTGAAAATTGCTGAAGAAACACATCGTCTTCTACACAATCAATGTCTTTGATGGCGATCTTGAGAATAGTTAACCGTTTCAATTTCCCTATGTCACCAACTGTGTCGTCGTTCTCAACAGCAAAGTTAATTCCTTCTATCTTTATATATGAGTCATGCATGCGCAGATCCTCCAGGCTAGACAACCCAGACAATACATTGGATGGAATTGTTAATAAATTAGATAATCTTGACATGTTTAGCTTCTTAAGTTTAACCAAGTTTATGCATTTCTGTGGGAAAAATTGTGATGCCAGATGATTTTATATCTAGAAATTGAAGCTCCTTTAGTTGCCCCAAGATTGGCACCTCGAATAATTCCTCACATCCTCTCAAGATGAGTGCTCGTAAATTCAGCAACGAAGATGAGTATACTGACAATGATGTGATGAAAGTGCCAGATAGATCAAGAACTTGTAAAGCCGGCATGAGTTCAAAGAAGCTACGAGGGACAGCAGTGATGGGATTACTATTCAAAAACAGTGAAACAAGTTTGGGACATTCGGGCTTAATGGGAAGTTCAGTGATCTCATTCATCATCATCAACGAAATTCTCTCAAACTCTCTCCAAGTTTCCACAAGGGGTGGCTCATTGGGTCCCTCTCCAATGCGGGCTTTAACCAAGAATTTTGGGCCTTCTTTGCTAGATGATGATGCAATATATAGTGCCAAGTCGCGAATTAGGTCATGCATCTTAACACTATTCTGGTTTAAAATTCCTTCCTCCAAAAGGCATCTACGCTTGAGTTCTTCAATGATACTGTGCCCCTTATTTGACGCATCTACCAAGTTATCGACATTATCAATAAATCCTTCCATTATCCACCACCGAATTAGTCGTTTAACAGAAATTTCATAATCTTCTGGAAATAATGAAAAGAATAAGAAACACATCTTTACCTTTTCATCTTTTAGGTCTTCATAACTCCACTTCAAAGGTCGAAACACTTGAGGTTCCATGCCTTCAATCTCAGGTGCCGACGCTTTCAATGCCCTCAAAGCGTTCTGCCACACCTCTTTCTTATTCTGCCTTTGCATTGCCTTTGCAACCACCACGATTGCCAATGGCAGACCACCGCACTCCATCAGGACGTCGTTAGCAACATCTTTAATGTGCGGCTGATGAACTACCTCCTTCCCAACATTGGCAGCAAACAGATCCCAAGCTTCATCTTCAGTGAGAGTTTCCACTCTCATCCTTTCAGCCTTCATATCACTACAAACTTGGACCGCCGACACGTTTGCAATTCGTGTAGTTATGGCAATTTTGGATCTATTTTCCTTGTTGGTTGGAATTCCAATTTCACTCAAGTCGATTGAATTCCAGAGATCATCAAGGATTAGCATGTACCTTTTATTGCTCAGATACTGACGTAATTGCATGGATCGGTCTTGGTAGGTAGCATTTTCATTAAAACCCAACTGCAGCCTGGCCATAATTTCCTTTTGAACCCTTTGCAAGTTGAGTTCCTTGGACACAGTCACCCAAATCACATAATCAAATTCACTGGTAGCTTCAAGCTTATTGTTGATGGCTTTCATGAGAGTGGTCTTGCCTATTCCACCCATGCCATAAATGCATATGACGCTGGTGTGCTCGTCGTGCAAGAGATTCCAAATCTTCTCCATGGTTCGTTGCGCTGAGCTCTGACCAACCGTGGGCACATCCATCTCCATCACCCTTGGTGGTGAAGAGATGGCGACCAGTTTGATGTCGCTTCTTTCATTGAAGAATCGTGGGATGTCTTTGAGCTTCTTAAAAGCTCTTTTACCCAGTGTGTAGTCAGACCGAAGGTCGGGAAAGCATCCATTGCAAAAGGTCCGCCTTTGATCGAATTGTAATTTGATGCAGTCGATTTCGGCTAAGATTGTTCGGGCCTGATCAAGCCAGGTCTGGGCTTGGTTCGTGAGCTTCTGCCTTCCTCTTGAGGCTTCCCGTTCTTCTCTCTCTGTGTCCTTGCACAGGGCTTTCAGCTTGCGAGCTTCTTCCATTAGAGCGTCTAGATTCTTTTTGAGATGTCTCACATAATCCGTCTGATGGGAGATCTGAGTGCAAAGATTTGGGATGATCTGAATGATACTTGCAATGATTTCCATGATAGATAGATAGATCAGCGAAAGAGAGGGAAGAATCAAGCTCTCTGCAAGGAGCAGGTTATAAGAAAAGGGAAAGAAAAGGACTGGCTTTTGATGACAACTTGGGTTTGTGCGTTGTATCAGTTTTTTTGGCAAAAGTGCATTATTTTTGCTTGCTTGCTTGCTTTGTGAGCCAGATCGGGCTTGGAGTTTCAACTATTAAACCAAGCGCGACCAATATGTCATACGGGCCCATTTTGAAGGAACAAGTTCAACCGTACTAGTTTACTACTAAAGCCTAAGGCCCAAGTCCGAACAAAAATGGGCTAGCCCGAGCCCAATCCATGAGCACCCCTATAGACCACTGCTATTCCATATTTTTTTATTTTTTATCTAATAGAAGTTGCATTTTTAAGCAGGGCAATTTCTAATAAATCTTTATCCATAGCATAACAAAAAAAAGAGAGAAACAGAACCAAAGATGAGACGATAGCTTATCCAAAACAAGGAAGAGGAAATTAAATATTACACATGACGAAAATACCCCTCTCCCTCTCCTTCCTTCTCTCTCCCTCTCCCTGCTCCGGCAACCTCCGCCCATCATCCCCTCGGTGCTACCCAAGGGTAGGGAGCGACAGAGAAAGGGAGGGATAGAGAGAGAGAGACTGGAGGGGGAGAGGGGGGGGGATAGAGATAGAGAGAGACTGGAGGGGGAAAGGGTGATTGAGAGGGGGGGGAGGCAAGCAGAGGGAGTAAGGGAGAAAGACGGAGAGGGCGGGCGGAAGGAGAGGGGAGATGGAGCGGGCGGGGAGAGGGAGGCAGAAGGAGAAATGGAGAAAGAGGGAGAGGGCGGGCGGGGAGAGGGGAGATGGAGCGGGCGGGGAAATGGAGGCAAAAGGAGAAAGGGAAAACGAGGGAGAGGGCAGGCGAGGAGAGGGGAGGATGGAGAGGGCGGAGGGCGGGCGGGAGAAAGAGGCAGTGGCAGAGAGCGGGAGAGAAAGAGGGGGAGAGGGAGACTGGGCGGGGAGAGGGAGATGGAGCGGGAGGGGAGAAAGGGAGGAAGAGGGAGAGGGCGGGCGGGGCTGTGACGGCGGAATGTTGTGGCGGCGGGCTGCGGGCGATGGCTAGGGCAGGCGGGCAGCGGGCTGGAGAGGAAGAGAGAGGGAAGGGAGATGAGGAAAGGATGAGAGGAAATGAGGGTATTTTGGGTATTTTTGGAAATGTGGGTGGGCTCAGCAAAATAGGTGGGTGCATGCATTTAGAATTTCCCTTATCTTCCATACACAATGAGAAATACGTTTGACTTTATAGGAACCCGACCAGGACCACAGGCAAAAAGATAAGGTTGAAAAATTAGAAAACCTCATCATTTTAGTTTATTATTTCCGTGGCTATTGGCTAACTAGTAACTTAGAACTAGAACTTCTTAAAAAGTTAAAAAATAATGAAAATTTTTAATTATTTGAAATTTGAAATGGCAGGTTCCAACTTAGATATGATTTAGGGCATGTTTCTTCAATCGATTTTCTAGAGTCCCAAAGGTCATTTGAGGATTTCTTTTACAGAAGGATGACAAGTGCAAATGATAATTTCAGAAAAACCCCAACATTTTAAATTTCCATAAGAACTCTAATAAAGAAACAAGCCCTTATTGTCATCCGTTAATTGCCACCGAGTAACTTGCTTTCAAAATATCCGATGTTTACAATTCAAAAAAAAAAAAAACAATATCAACTATAAAGTTGTTTATGAATCCAAAAACATTTGGAACTAGATCCAGTAGTTTTCTTTTTAATTTTCTTCTTGTTTTTTTTTGGTAAAATAGATCCAGTAGTTTGAATCATGGATGTGGAACAAGAATTGATCACCACTCCTGTTCATTAAAGAGACTTTTTTTTTATAATAAACGGTAACATGAGCTTTCATTTTAAAAAAAGAAGAGGATTACAATGAGAGAAAAGCAAAGGAGGAACAAGAGCATTGTAGCTCACCCCACCTACCTATAAAATAAAATCCTCCCATGGAGAACCCTTCTCATCCCTTTGTTTGGTTAAAGCATTGACGAAAGAGTTGGCCAATCTTAGCTCGTGATAGAAGACAACGGTGATGAGGTTGACAACACTTGCTTTTATTAAAGAGAAAATGAAATTCCCATGGGTTTATCTTCCAATTAGAAATTAAAGCGATTGCACTAGAAGAGTCACTCTCTATAATAAGAACACCCTAGAAATACCTCTTAAAGTACTTCAAAAGTAGCTAGCACCTCCGCTTCATTAAAGAGACACATTTTAAGTCTCCACATAGCTTGATCATATATATTGCATTTGGAAATAGGAAAGATCCACTTGTATACTTAAAACAGAACTATTTGAGGATCCTTTGATCCCCCATTTCTTGTCATGAATCCTAATCCAAAACTGAAATTTCAGTTTTTAATTCAATCATGGGTCTAATCTGATACATGACCCAATCTTGGATCCAAACCTAAATAAGCTTCCGTCCAATTAGAACCATATCCAGATCTGAATGCACCATCGTTCCACCAAGTAAAAAACATAAAGGTTGAAAAAATAAAAGATCTCCTTCCTTTTATTTTACTATTCCAGTGGCTAACTAGTGGCTTGTTTTTTCTCTCTCACACACCTTAACTTAGAACCACAACTTCTTAAAAAAAAATAAAAAATTACTTCCAAGCAATGGAGTTGTTTCGTTATTTGGAATTTGAAATGGCAGGTTAATTGCAACTTACATCTATCTCGGGGGCCTATTTCTTTACTAGAATTTATGGAATTCCTTTTTTGAGAAATTTAAAATTCTTCGGCGTGGTGAAATTCTTGAATGCTCTCTTGTACTTAAGCATCAGATTATCTTCCCTAAAGCAAAGGGGCTGATATCCAAACGTTATTTAAAACCTTTTACGTAACTAGGATTTCAAAATTACTCTTCTACAGCTGGCGCATGTTGATAGGATGAAACAATCTCTCCATGTTTCAACCAAAAAGAGATTTCGACTCGTCATTCAATTAATGGGGTTAAAGCAATGTCAACTCAAAATCAAGAAGGCCTTGTGGGATCTCAAACTACAATCACGTTTCTGCCAATGTAGCTTTCGTAGAAGAGGAGAAATTCAATATCATCAACCATCAGGTGGGGCTAGGCATGAGAATTTGGACAGACCGCCCAGGCCGTGCCCAGAAAAAATCGTGCCTGGACCGTTGACTTGGTCAACAGGCCGGCACGGCATAACCCAATTTTCCCACCTAGGCAGTGCTGGGCCAGGGAGCTTGGGCCGAGGCAAGGCACGACACGGCCCAGATATATATATATATATATATATGGAGGATAATCCTGTGCATCCTTTCAGCACTGCCTAGGTGGGATAATAAAAACTACGGTTGGGGCTGATTTTTTTGCAAGAATGAGGGTTCCATGTAGTCCTTGAAATCCTCCCCCACCCCCATCCCCATATGGGTCCCCAGGTAAGCCCCACCACACAATTGAGCTTACTTCACATTACCTTATTCTAAGTTTCAGCTTAGGAGAGCTGACCCCATATAGGGCAAGACTCTCGTAAGCTTAAGCCAATGATAAGATTTCGTAAGCTAATCCTTTTCGGGCCCACTCTTGGTCCATCCAAATGGACCAAACACACGACCCCCTTAAATTGCACATGTCCACCAACTTTTGGTAAAATCCAAACTTACTAGACCGTTGGATCGACTGTGTACCAATCCGAATGGATCGTTGACTATTAAACTTTTGGTGCCCGGCCAGATGGGGATAATAAAAACCACTGTTGGGGCTGATTTTTTGCAGGAAGGATGGTTTCAAGGAGTCCTTGAAATCCTCCCCTCCCCCCCATGTGGGCCCCACCGCACAATTGATCTTACATCAGCTTATCTTATCTTAAGCTTCAGCTTAGGATAGTTGGTCCATATATATATATATATATTAATTATTTGATGCTTCACCTCATTTTTCTTCTATTCACAGTCCATCCAAACAGGGTGCTGCCTCGGGTGATCCGAACTCGAGAGACAGCGAAATTGATTAATGTATTTAAAAAAAAATATTATTGTAAAAAAAAAAAAAATTTGTGTCGTTACTACGAACGTTATGTGTTCTGAGTTTTGTATATTATTGTATCGTTACTACCAACGTTAAGTCTGAGTTTTGTATATTTAAACTTTGTTTTATTTCTTCCTGCTCTTCGACAAGTGGAGAGAGAGAAGCCTATGAAAAGGAGGAAAGGATCGTCCTGTCCTTGTGGAGTCCGCCTGTTATACCATTCTCCAGAGGGTGCGAATCAGGCTATGACACGTGTGCAGATAGCCACATCAGCAAAGTCACCCACAGGGCCACAGCCCACTAGTAGAATTGGTTTAAATAAAATATTTTTGGTTAAGGGCCGGACGTTCCAAGGACGTATGCTTGTTATATGATTTCTTTCTCATTTGCCATTTTGGGAAGACAACAGCTACTTGGAGGGATCCTAAGCAAGCACAATTGTAGAGTTGGGGCTAAGTATCACTTTGACCAGATATAAGTAGACGCCCCACATTTTTAATATAAATCAACTTTAATCGGATTCAGTAGTGGCCTAGTGGGGGTTGCATGGTTTAAGTACCAATTAATTAAGCGTAGGTACGTGCCATAACTATCATAAAATATATCAAAGATATCACAGAGGTTTTCGAGTATTACACTCCATATATCCATATTTTTATTAGATGGGAGAGGGCCAATTCAGAGCTTCTTGGCTAACATATACTTTTAAAATACCCATGTAACATGAAGAAATCATTAATACCCACCACCTCTGGGGCCATGTACAACGTTACAATAGCAGGCAACCGATAGTAGCAACTAGAACTCTAGAAGTGACAATGTGACATCATCCAAAATAACAAAAACAGGATAGGAAAATTGATAATATTTCAGTATTGGAAAGTTAGGAGGCTTAGAGACACCCCACCCCCGAGCAGTGGCGGCTCCAGAAATTCAAGTCAGTAGGGTCAACAAATGACTTATTTTCCTCAAATCGAATAATTTTTTTTACCTTTATCAACATCTGTCATCTATGTTAGGCTTTCCTCCTTCTAATACGGGGAGAATACCGTATTTAGAGGTTAAGTTAAGATAAATGAATACTTACCGATAAAATGTCTAAAAAAGAGAATTTTCTTTAAAAATAAAAATTGGGCCCATTAGGTTTTTTTTTTTGTTTTGTTTTTTTTTTTTTAGACAAATGGCCCATTAACTTAGGCATTGAGTGGGGTCAAAAGATTCTCATAACTTCAATTCATTAAAGATTTTTTTTTAATATTTTTCGAGATCTCAGTGGGATCAATTGACCCCACTGAGATCCATGTAGCGTTGCTCATGCCCCCGAGTACAAAGTTGTCACAAATTTCACTACTCCACAACCTCAATCTCGACATTAAAACAGTGCACAAACCAAAAACAACCTTAAATCAATGAAAATGGAAAGAGAGAGAGAGAGAGAAACTTCTATCATTGCAACAAAATCAAAATCAGAAGATCATGATGTTCACAATAAACCATGCGAAAATCTCAGATCTGCGGATCCAAACCTTGAAAGAATTAAAAAAGAATGTGCATCACAATTTCATGAGAACGAACAAAAAAAAAAAGGGCTTGTAAAAAAAAACCTCAATCTAAGAAACAAGAGGATTCCGATAGAGTGGTTATACGGCGCTAACTTTCATAAATTTAAAATCTTCTTCTTCAGAGATCGCAACTGAGATGAAAGCTCGGATCTAGGTCAGAACCAAACAAATCAGAGATCGAATCAGAGAGTGCAAAATCGAGTCAGATTTTCAAAGAGAGAGAAAGAGAATCAAACCTTTAAATTTTTCTAATCTGAATCACGTGAAGGAGAGAGAGGTTGCATGCATTTCCTCCTCTGCCTCGATCTTCAATATCGTCGATTTTTTAGGGAAGAACGGTGGTTTTGGTCGTTGGATCTCGTTTTCCTCTGTGATTAAGCGGTTTTGGGAAGAGTTTGAGATGGTTTTGGGAAGAAGAACAACGGTTTTTGAGAAAGGAGAGGAAGATCCCTAGGGTTTTGAAAAAATCTCTAAGGTTTAGGAAGGAGAGGATGATCTCTAGGGTTTTTGGGAAAAACTCTAGACAGAAGCCTCCATGATAGAAATCGATAGAAGAAAATGAAGTCTCGATAGAGGAAACACTAAAGTCACTTTATAGTAGCGGAAACTCATATTCGTTGTTGTTTATACATTCAAACTAATTTGATGTTGTTGTATAGACATTTATTGCAGCGGACAATACTAGCCGTAGTTGTAGTATACATTTATACCAGCGGGAAATAACATCCGCTGCTGTAGTATATATTTGTAGTGACAAAACCACAACCCGCTGCTGTATATACTTTTAAATGTACTGCTGTACAAACTTTTAAATGCTGTATATACAACTTGAAATACTTACCAGCTGCGAATAACGAAATATGCTACTAAATCTAGACATTTAGCGGCGGACTATATTGTTCGCCGCTATAAGTTTACAAAATACACACATAACTTCATATGATAATGAGATGCAGCGATAGATTAAAAAACCGCCGCTATAAATGGCCGCTAAATATCACTTTTCTTGTAGTGGCAATTTGTGAAAATATATATAAAGATCCAACCTATAAATCTATGGGTCACGGTTTTTTGGCCCAAATAATTAACATTCTCAGATTAACGGTGATCCTCAATACGCTAAGTTCTTTTAGATCTTAATGAATTTCTTAGTGAGGGAAAGAGATCGGAAAAGGGAATGTTTTGAGTTGGAGAAAGGAAGGTGGGGGTATGCATTATTTTAAGTGGGGGTTGGGCAAGACTTCTCTTAGGGCCCTAATGGGCTTTTTAAACTTTGGGTGTTGGTCGTGGTGAGGCCCCAACTTGATACATGTAGGTTCGCCTCTTCATAGAGTCTGGGCTCAGTAATTGAATGACAGCTTGGGCTTGTGCACTCCAGTTGTAAGGATGCAGTCAAGAGACAATGGTACGATATATATAGCTATAGTCTGTGGGACTTTTTAGAGGAAAGGAGGAGCATCTTCTAGCTTTGAGGAAACTACAAAAAAAAGGACACTAAATGGCCCCTAATCGAGAAACAGGCTACTAGTCACTTTGGCATGGAAGTGGTTCCTGTGACCACTTCCGTTCTTTTTTATTAAAGATTTAAACTTGTGACGACGTCGTCGCATGCAAACCCATACAAATCGCCTGAAACCCGATTAAACGTGTGACAACGTCGTCGCATGCAAATCCATACAAATTGCTTGAAACCTCATTTTCCCTATTTCCCCCTTCTTCCTCCCATCGTTTCCCCCATAAACCCATTTACCAGAACTCTACTCCATACTTTTTCTTCAAATCGCCAACAAAGTCATTGACCTTGGGCGGGTCGGGAAGGACCTTAGAGACACTCTCCTTCTCCATGCATCTCTTCACCCAAGCAATTAGCTTAGGGCACTCATTCTTTATGCTGAAATTGCCATCAGTCTCATACGTGTAGAACCAGCAGGCGAATGGAACGAGCACCACATCCACCTACCCCAAGCTCTTGCTACCGTAAAATGGCTTGTCTCGAGCTCTCCTTCCAACAGTTTCAACAGTCGATGGATTCTTTCTTAGCTGCCTCTTGAGCCTCTCCCTTGCTCTTCCATATCCGTGACCCACACTCATCTATCTGTGTATAAAAAATAGTAACATAGAGTTCAGGTTCATTTTTGTACAGAAAACCAGCAATCGCAGATGATGAAGGTCGGAGAAGATGCAGATTTGACGAATTAGAGACGACGTCGTCGCTAACTCTCTATATTAAGCGACGACGTCGTCGCTTGTTGAAAAAAGGCAAAAAAAAAAAAAGAATATTCTGGCGGGAATACCGGTTATGTTGCATAAAAACTATGGGTACCTCTTTTGGTCAGTAGCCATCTAGAGTCCTTTTTTTGGTAGTTTTCTCTTTAGCTTTTTATCATCCTTATAACAAATGAAAAGAACCAATGAGAAACACATGTGACTTTTGGGAACTCAAACGGGCCCACAAGTACAAAGATAATCTCAAGAAATTAAGAAACCTTACCATTCCAGTGGCTAACTAGTAATTACGATTTTCTCATTCTCTCATATGCATAACTTAGAACCAGAACTCTATACCAAAAAAAAAAAAGAAAAAAACTTAGAACCAGAACTTCTTCGAAAAAAAAAATAGTTGCAAACAATGACATTTTTTTTTGTTATTGACAATTTTTTTTTACAACGAGAACGAAAGATTTTATTAAAATAGAAGCAATAAGTAAGGAGTACAGAAAGAATACAAAAAGGAGGAAGGAAAAGGGTCCAACATAGATGCAACACACCCAACCTAAAAAAAAACAAGACACTCAATTACATAATCACTCCAACCCAAGGAACAAGTTTATCAACCCCTTGCTTGGCTAGCACATCCGCTATGGAGTTGCAGGATCTAATCTAATGATAGAAGGATCCTCGATGCTAACTGCTAGCTCACAAATTTCATTGAAGTGAAGTTGAAGTTTACATGGGTTAGCCTTCTTCTTAGAGACCCAAGCAATTGGATTAGAAGAATTTCTCTCCATTACAAGTGGACCACCATATCCTCTAGAGAAAAATATGAGGCCTTCCAAGATAACTAGAACTTCCGCTTCATTTGAATCGCACACACCGACATGTTCGGTGAACATAAGCAATACCTCGCCCCTACTATTACGAAGAATTCCTCCAATCTCTATCGGACCCTACTTACTCCCTGAAGCTCCATCCACATTAAACTTTAACACCCCAAAATAAGGGGGAGACCAGAGGACAGATCCCTTCTCCTTAACATGACTACACTCCATGCAAGCTCCCCAATTATAAAGAATATCATTAAAATTAAAATTAGATAAAATGGAAAGTTTCAACTTAGATCTGACTTAGGGCCTGTTTCTTTAATGAATTTCCTGGATTTTCTGTTTAGAGAATCTTGAAATTCTCCAGCATGGTGGAAGAAAGCAAAGGGCTGGAATTCCATAAATTTCAAAGGTCATTTGAGGCCTTTTAGGTAGCTGGAATTTGGAATTCTTTTACACAAGCATTGCATTAGGAAATGTCAGGGAACATGATGTCACATCATGCATAGAAAAACCCCAATATTACAAATTTTCATAGGAACTCTAGTAAAGAAACATGCCCTTAGTGTCATCCGTTAATTGCTACCGGGTAACTTGCTTTCAAAATATCCTATGTCTACAATGCCAAAAAGAAAACAGTATCAACTATAAAATTGTTTATGTATCTAAAAATATTTGGAACTAGATCCAGTAGATTTTTTTGGTAAAGTAGATCCAGTAGCTTGAATCAAGGATATGGAACAAGAATTGGCCACTCCTATTCGTTAAAGAGACACTTTTTTTTTTATAAACAGTAACATGAACTTTCATTAAAAAAAAAAAAAAGGAAAAAGAAGAGGATTACAATGAGATAAAAGCAAAGGACGTACAAGAGCATTGTAGCTCGCCCCACCTAACTATAAAATAAAACCCTCTCAGCCCTTTGTTTGGTCAAAGCATCAACAAAAGAGTTGGCCGATTTTAGCTCGTGATGGAAGACAAACGGTGATGAGGCCAACAACACCTGGATTTTATTAAAGAGAAATTGAAATTCCCATGGATTTTTCTTCCAATTAGAAATCCAAGCAATTGCATTAATTAGAAGAGTCACTCTCTATAACAAAAGCACCCTGGAAATAACTCTTAAAGTGCTTCCAAAATAGCCTCCGCTTCATTAAAGAGACATGTTTTTAGTCTCGCATAGCTTGATCATATATATTGCATTTGAAACTAGGAAAGATCCATTTTTATACTAAAACAGAACTATTTTGGGATCCTTTGATCCGCCATTTATTGTCATGAATCCTAATCCTAATCCAAAACCAGAACTTCAGTTTTTTATTCAATTCTTGGTCTGATCCGACACATGATCCAATCTTGGATCCAAACCTTAAAAAGGTTCCATCCAATTAGAACCAGATCTGAATGTACCATGGTTCCACCCCGGTGCTGACATATGTAATTTTATTCAGACTGGTGTGAATTCATTCTGAAACATTTGATAAATTGATAGGATTAAAAAAAAAAAAACATGGTCACATGCCCAACTGAAGCCATATATCCATCCGCATGAAACCTCTCAATGCCATAAAACAACACGCACCCAATTTGCAGCTTGGATGTGCATATAAATGAGGATGCTGCCAACTTTACCCACCTTTAGTTATAAAAGATAAACAGCCTCTCAAATTGGTTGAGTTGATGGTCAGCTCCAACCCAGAGAGGCTGCCTTTGCAATTGAACCAGTTCATAGTACTGACGAAGTGAATGGCTATTGGACAATAGTGTCAAAAACAAAGTTCTAATTCAACCTGACCTGACAAGTCAGTTATCTCGGTTTTTTTTTTTTTTTTTTTTTTTTTTCTTTAACACTTCTGCATTGTTTGTAGACCAAAAAAAAAACCCAGACTGGTTGTCCAAAGCCATTGGCTAGTGGCCCTTAAAACATGGACTAAACCTATTCATACTGTTGACTTTGGACATATGGTAACAAAAACCCAGTGCAACTTGGCAACTTCATCAACCACCAGGTGGGGCCCAGTCCAGATGACAGGAACGCCCCACCATGCCACTCAACCCTAGGCAATTGAAGCTCTTGAAATGAAAAAAATGCCCAACCATCATTCTTAAAGGGCAGTTGGCTGGGCACTAGAACAGTTCTTTTACCAAAAAAGAAAAAAGTAGAGCAGTTTTAAATAAATCTTTATCCTTTGTCTATAGAACTGATCTTTTATGAAGAAATGAAATGGAAAAGTTGAGACCATGGTTTCACATGCCAATCTCAACTTTTTACCAAGGATGTGCAACTAAAATTGACTACTCCTGTTCCTTAAAGAGAAACCTTTCAAGTCTCTGCAAAGCTTGATTATAGAGGATCTTACCAAAAAAATCCTCTTAGAAATAGCTGAGACTAAAAAGAACCTAAAATATATTTATCCGCCGTAGTGGTCTTAGGGGGCCTTTTTGGTTATTTTTTTTTTAAATTTCCGAGCAGGCTAAATGCGCACACAAAATTGATCTCTGCACACTGCTTCTCTCTCCACCCACCACTTAATACAAAAATTACTTTCTATACACCCCATATTTCCTAAAATACCCTCTATATACTTTCAACTTCTCTCTACACTCCCTCTCTCCTTCTCCCTTCCCGCCTACGCCCGCCGCCGGCCACCCTGTCTCTCTCCCTCTCCTTCTCCGTGTCTCTCTCCCTCTCCCTCTCCCTCTATCCCCTCTATGTCTATCTCCCTCTCTCCCTCTCCCCACCTGCCCTCTGCCCGCCTGCTCTCCTTCTCCTTCCCCCTCTCTCTCCCTCCCTCCCCCTCACCATCTCCCTCTCCCCACGTCCCTGTCTCTCTCCCTCTCTCTTTCTCTCTCCCCCTCCCTGTCTCTCTCCCTCTCTCGCTCCGCCGGAGGGGGCGGGGTGGGGCGGGGTGGGGGTGGGGTTGGGTGAATGTAGAAAGAAGTTGAGGGAGGGAGAGAGACTTTTGATTGAAGTCCTTCTAGGTAATTTCACACCAGGATTTTTTTATTTTTATTGCAAGGTAAGGTTTGATATATTAATAAATAAATCAAAGATACATAAGCAAAATAACGTGCAACCTGTTTCCAACCACTGTGAACCTGCCATAACAGAGCAAAACAAGCAACAAAAGAAGCAAAAGAGAAACAAGAAGAAGAGCATCCCACATCCCAGAATAGAGGAAACAACATCAGAACATCCAACTTCAAACAACTGACATTAGAGAAGCAGATGCCCAAAAGATTAATGGCAAGCAATCACCAAGCTACTAGCAACAATCTCCAACCACCTACGCTATGAACTAGCAACAAACAAATTGTCACCGATTACTGGGTTAACAAGTCTCAATCCTTTGGCTATTTTAGACCATCGAACAACCTCCTGGGAAGAAATACAGCAATGCGTAGCATTGAGGACAGTAACCAGGTCATTCAGCCTTCTTGCCTTAAAGCGATTACACCAAGGAGAGAGACAAGGGTCGTTGAGGGAGTTTATGAAGTCCTTATTGTTTGTTGAAATGTGTATTTGAGCACATTCCTTAGCAATTTCCATGATTAGAATGTGAGCTGCATAAAAAATGTTGTCTTGCTCTGTTGATCTAGACCAAATAATTCCACCTCGATGATCTCTACATATTCTAATAGCAAAACCATTCTGTGAAGAGATAAAGTAGTTCCAATTCCCTTTTCTCAGGAAAGTAGCCACCTCAATTGGCATTTTGCCATTCAAAGGCAGATCCCATTTTGCAACAATTATAGATGGCACATTGATGTTCAAGAACAAAGCCCGAGTTCTCACCTGATAGAGAATGTCCCTCAGAATCACTGTGTGAGGATTTACAGAATTGCGAAAGATTCTGTGATTGCGCTCCTTCCAAATGTTCCATACATAAGCAGATAAACATAACCTGGATAGAGTACTAATCCCATCTTTACCTTGGCCACACATGCTGACGAAATTGCACATGTAGTCAGTCACCGAATTGCTAGGCTGAGAATTGACACCAAACTTTAGAGCGATGAGGGTCCAAATTGCCATGCTGAATGGACATTCTAAGAACAAGCAAGTACAGTCCTCAAGACTACTGTTGCAAAGGACAAAAACATTATTACATTGTACATTTCTGGAGTTGAGAAATACTTTTGTCTTGAGGCTATTTTGAATTGCCATCCATGAGCAAACAACATGCTTCTTGATGTTCCCTTTGAACCAAATCATGTTGCTCCAGTTCACCTTGGGGACACTCTAGAAAATAGATTGAATGGAGGGACTTCATACTAGAAGTCCCATCTTCAAAGCTCTTCCATATAATTTCATCCCTAAAAGCCACTTCAGGTTGAGGAGAATTGGTAATGAGCAGAAAAATATCAATCAAATGGCTGGATGTTGTACTTGGCAATGCCCGTCTCCCATTTATGATGAATTTGCTAACTTTGATGTCTTTGCCCATGCCAAGATCATTTTTTGGACTTTCACCAAAACAATCAATGAGCATCTGACATGGCAGCCAAGGGTCAAACCAAAAAGAGGTATCTTCACCATTGCCAATGAGGAGATTGGTCCAAGGCAGCACAAATTCTCTACTTGCCAGAATTCCTCTCCACCCCCAGGACACATTAGAAGTTAGTTTCAAATTCCAAAAGCAATTTTTCATGTTTTTAGCATACACCCAGTTGGCCCAAATAGATTTTCTTTTTTTAATGATGTGCCAAACCAGTCTCCTAAGAGCAACTTGAGCAATGGTAGCAACAGATTTGATTCCCAAACCTCCATTATCCACAGGTTGACAAATTGTCTTCCATGCCACAGGCTATAGATACCTCCTTTCCTCGAAGCAGCCCAGAAAAAAATTTTCACATGTTTATCCGGAAGAGCAATACAAACTTTAGGCAACATAAAACTAGTAGCCCAATAAATATGAAGAGTAGAAAGGTTGAGATGATGAGCTCTAACCTGCTCGCAAACGATAGAGATTTTACCTTCCATCCTCTGAGTCTATCTCTGATTTTTTTTTTTATGATCGGTTGGCAGTGTTCCATTTTAATTCTTGAGGAGAAAAGAAGAAGGCCCAAATACTTGATAGAGAGATTTTTTTTTGGAATTTCAATATGTCAGTGATAGCTTTGGCCACCTGCTCTTCACAGTTTGAGTAGAGAATTGAGCTTTTGTCACAATTTGTATGGGGACCTATGAAGCGGCTTAATCCCTCCAATAGCCTTCTTATGTTAGCTGCTACTTGAATCTCGGCTGACGCAAACAACATAACATCATTAGCATATAACAGATGAGAGATGGATTTTGAACCTTTGACAAATGGAGTAGGGATTAAACCATACTTTGCACAATTTGAGATGCTTGTAGAGAAAAATTCCATAACTAAACAGAAGAGATATGGGGACAAAGGGAAACCTTGCCTGAGACCCCTGTTGCTGTTGAAAAAACCACATGGTTTTCCATTAATGAGGATAGAGTAGGTCGGTGCTGTGATCAGGGCCGGCCCTGGGCACAGCCAACACAGGCGGCCGGCTGGGGCACCCAAATTTGGCATCCAATTAGGGGCCCCCAAATCAACAAAATTTCACAAAACATCTCTGCATCCTGGCCCAAAATCACCCTAATACTCGTCGAAATCCTACCCAAAATCACCTAAATGCTGTGCTATTCAAACCGGATTTCCCGGCCTGAATGACGCTGGGATTGGGCAGTCAGACCGGAAAATCCAGTCTGAATATTTTTTTTCCCACCGCCACACCCAAACAGGCCAAACCCCAGGGCCCAGCCACCCCTGTCCTCCCTTTGTCAAAAACCCCTTCATCCCTTCCAGCCTCATCCAAATCTCACCCATCAGTCAACAGAAGATAAAAAAAAAGAACCAGACAGAAGAAAAAGAAGACAACAGAACAGAAGGAGAAGGACGTCTGAGCAGCCACCAGCAGCCTGCTGCGGCGCTGCCCGCTTCAGCCCCATCTGCCAGGACCTCCCTTTGTCAAAAACCCCTTCATCCCTTCCAGCTCATCCAAATCTCACCCATCAGTCAACAGAAGATAATAATAATAAAAAAAAAAGAACCAGACAGAAGAAAAAGAAGACAACAGAACAGAAGGAGAAGGATGTCTGAGCAGCCACCAGGCAGGGGCAGTCCAGAGTTTTCGGGGGCCCTAGGCGAGTTCTTATAGTGTGGCCCTACCCGTATACCCACCGATAAATAATAAAAAAATAAAAGATAATTTTTTTATTATTTGATTGAAAATTAAGTCTAAACTCCTTACCTACTCTTACCGAATCAGAATTGTGTTTTACATCAACCAATTAACACCAAAATTCAATTACAAAAACTAAGCACTGCTGAAAAACTACAAGTCTTCTTGCATTTCTAGCTGCCAAATCACTAATTAAGTCTTCATAATCAAGCTTTTCTACCAAAGACTTTTCAATAGATAACATAGACAATCCATTTAATCTTTCTTGGGACATGGTTGATCGAAGGTAAGATTTGATCAACTTTAGCTTTGAAAAGCTTCTTTCTGCAGATGCAACAGTAACTGGTATAATCAGCAGAATTTTGTATACAATCCATGCATTTGGAAAATAATTATCTCGCGACTTCAAATGATTTAGTACGTCGATTGCTTTCTTTGCGTTATCTGGTAAAATATCTCTCATGATTCTTAACTCCGAAAATAAATCTATCCCATCAATATCAGAAACACCGTCATGTTTCAAAAATTCTTCAAGATTGTTACACGAAGCCTTTAAAGTATCTAGATTTGCAGACTTTAACTTCTCCAAATCAAACAAGAACCCAAAAATTTTCCCATACACTTCAAATTGCTCAAACCTACTCTTGAACGACGAAAGAGCTTGGTCTACTATAAATAAGAAGTAGTTAACTCGAAAAGATTCTTCAGCTGATTGTGTCACCTCTTCACTAACATTCTCATCGAACTGTTTTTTTCTACCAATGATCCGCCTTTCACGAAAAATATGTTGAATTTCCATCATAGTTGCAATGTCCTTAGTTTCTGCCATGGCTTCTTCGAACCCAGATTCTCTATACTTTTGAAATATAGAAATAAGTCTTTTCAATTCATGTATGGCCATATCAATTTGCATGTCTTCAGTTTGAAAGTTTTTGCTAACAGAGTTAACAGCAAAAAGTAAATAATGCCAAATTACCATGGGAAGCAAAAACTCAAAACTTTCAATTTCATGTATCGCTAGTGACTCGGCTTCACTCTTTGTCTTAGGATCATCACTATTTTCAGCCAAGTAAACCAAAGCATCTCTTATTTTCGGAGCTTGATGTCTAACTGCACGAACACTGTCCACACAGCTCTCCCAACGTTGGGCTTCACATCTTTGACATGATCTTTAAACATTTCCACCTCTTCGTAGAAGACGAAAATAATGAATAGATCCGTTGTACCACTCCAAAAAAGGATGTAGCTCTTGAACAAGAGTTAGCCATATCACAAAGAGCAAGATTCAAACTATGACAACCACATGGGGTGTACAAGGCTCTAGGATTTAGCTCAAGTAGTCTACTTTAAACTCCTTTGTGTTTTTCTTTCATATTAGATATATTGTCATACCCGTGCCCTCTTATATCACCAATATCAAGGTCAAGTGTGTTCAAAATATTTTTGAGTCCGTCAAATAGGCCCAGTCCTGATGTGTCATCCACAATAAAAAATCCTAAAAAGAACTCTTCAATCTTTGGTGCACTTAATGTAACATCCACAAATCGAATCACAAGCGACATTTGCTCTTCATGACCAATATCTGGTGTACAGTCAAGTATTACTGAAAATACTTGGCTTCTTTGATTTTCTGGACAATAGACTTTTTCACCTCACTTGCTAACAACTCTATTAATTCATTTTGAATCTTGTGACCAAGATAATGATAATGAATTTCCTTACTTTGAATGCGCCGAAGGTGCTCTTTCAGTATTGGATCAAATTCAGCAATCATTTCGATTATACTTAAAAAAATCACATTCTTCTCCTGATAAATCTTCTCATTTTTTCCACGAAAAGCCAAATTTTGTTTAGCAAGTGCTTTCACTACAGCAAGTATTCTTAGTGACACTTGTCGCCAATGTTCCCTCTCTCTGCTGATTTCTTCTTGCACTTTTCTATCAATTGTTTCATTCTTGTCAAATCTTTCTTTAGTTCATACCAACTATTCCGATGAAGAAGGTGGTCTGGAGATGATTGATGCTCTGAAAGCCTTTTACTTAGGTTATGCCAGTCACAATATCCTTCACTGTCCAATTGAGAAGTGTTCCCATATTGCTTGAACAACTTACAACAAAAACAAAAGATCTTATCCAAAGAAACAGAATATATGAGCCATGTTCTATCATTTTCAAATCCATTTGGCATTATGCGAGTGTAATGCTTCGAAGAGAAATGTCTGCCAAGGTGATCTCTGGGAAAATCGATATTAGTAATTCTTATACGACCCTTTTCGACAAGTAAATCTCTATAATTTTGACCAATCTTGTCCCAGTTTGCTGGATCAAAGTAGGCTACAAACAAAACATTATCATTCACCGGCAAAGGTCCAACATTCTCATTCACCAAGGGTTCCACATTTTCATTCACCAAAGCCTCAACATCTTCATTCACCAAATGTTCAACCCTTTCATTCACCAAAGCTTCAATATTTTCATTTAATTCATGTTCTTCATTACCATCGTCATTCCTTTCTTCAACGTCGACCAAAGTTTCATTTGAACTTTCCACTTGTCCATTTTTACCAAAAAACTTCAGTATATCTCCTCTTTGAGATTGAGCAACATCGTCTAATCTTTGTTTCTTTTTCCTTTTCTCAAGAAAAAGGAAAAAGAAAAGGAAAAAGAAACAAAGATTAGACGATGTTGCTCAATCTCAAAGAGGATATATACTGAAGTTTTTTGGTAAAAATGGACAAGTGGAAAGTTCAAATGAAACTTTGGTCGACGTTGAAGAAAGGAATGACGATGGTAATGAAGAACATGAATTAAATAAAAGTATTGAAGCTTTGGTGAATGAAAGGGTTGAATATTTGGTGAATGAAAATGTTGAGGCTTTGGTGAATGAAAATGTGGAACCCTTGGTGAATGAGAATGTTGGACCTTTGCCGGTGAATGATAATGTTTTGTTTGTAGCCTACTTTGATCCAGCAAACTGGGACAAGATTGGTCAAAATTATAGAGATTTACTTGTCGAAAAGGGTCGTATAAGAATTACTAATATCGATTTTCCCAGAGATCACCTTGGCAGACATTTCTCTTCGAAGCATTACACTCGCATAATGCCAAATGGATTTGAAAATGATAGAACATGGCTCATATATTCTGTTTCTTTGGATAAGATCTTTTGTTTTTGTTGTAAGTTGTTCAAGCAATATGGGAACACTTCTCAATTGGACAGTGAAGGATATTGTGACTGGCATAACCTAAGTAAAAGGCTTTCAGAGCATCAATCATCTCCAGACCACCTTCTTCATCGGAATAGTTGGTATGAACTAAAGAAAGATTTGACAAGAATGAAACAATTGATAGAAAAGTGCAAGAAGAAATCAGCAGAGAGAGGGAACATTGGCGACAAGTGTTACTAAGAATACTTGCTGTAGTGAAAGCACTTGCTAAACAAAATTTGGTTTTTCATAGAAAAAATGAGAAGATTTATCAGGAGAAGAATGTGATTTTTTTAAGTATAATCGAAATGATTGCTGAATTTGATCCAATACTGAAAGAGCACCTTCGGCGCATTCAAAGTAAGGAAATTCATTATCATTATCTTGGTCACAAGATTCAAAATGAATTAATAGAGTTGTTAGCAAGTGAGGTGAAAAAGTCTATTGTCCAGAAAATCAAAGAAGCCAAGTATTTTCAGTAATACTTGACTGTACACCAGATATTGGTCATGAAGAGCAAATGTCGCTTGTGATTCGATTTGTGGATGTTACATTAAGTGCACCAAAGATTGAAGAGTTCTTTTTAGGATTTTTTTATTGTGGATGACACATCAGGACTGGGCCCATTTGACGCACTCAAAAATATTTTGAATACACTTGAGCTTGATATTGGTGATATAAGAGGGCAGGGGTATGACAATGGATCTAATATGAAAGAAAAACACAAAGGAGTTCAAAGTAGACTACTTGAGCTAAATCCTAAAGCCTTGTACACCCCATGTGGTTGTTATAGTTTGAATCTTGCTCTTTGTGATATGGCTAACTCTTGTTCAAGAGCTATATCCTTTTTTGGAGTGGTACAACGGATTTATTCATTATTTTTATCTTCTACGAAGAGGTGGAAAGTGTTTAAAGATCATGTCAAAGATGTGAAGCCCAAGTCAGGTCTCTCGCTAAAGTCATTGTCAGCAACACGTTGGGAGAGCCGTGTGGACAGTGTTCGTGCAGTTAGACATCAAGCTCCGAAAATAAGAGATGCTTTGGTTTACTTGGCCGAAAATAGTGATGATCCTAAAACAAAGAGTGAAGCCGAGTCACTAGCGATACATGAAATTGAAAGTTTTGAATTTTTGCTTGCCATGGTAATTTGGCATTATTTACTTTTTGCTGTTAACTCTGTTAGCAAAAACTTTCAAACTGAAGACATGCAAATTGATATGGCCATACATGAATTGAAAAGACTTATTTCTATTTTTGAAAAGTATAGAGAATTTGGATTCGAAGAAGCCATGGCAGAAGCTAAGGACTTTGCAACTACGATGGAAATTCAACCTGTTTTTCGTGAAAGGCGGATCATTCGCAGAAAAAAACAGTTCGATGAGAATGTTAGTGAAGAGGTGACACAATTAGCTGAAGAATCTTTTCGAGTTAACTACTTCTTATTAATAGTAAACCAATCTCTTTCTTCGTTCAAGAGTAAGTTTGAGCAATTTGAAGTGTATGAGAAAATTTTTGGGTTCTTGTTTGATTTGGAGAAGTTAAAGTCTGCAAATCTAGATACTTTAAAGGCTTCTTGTAACAATCTTGAAGAATTTTTGAAACATGACGGTGTTTCTGATATTGATGGGACAGATTTATTTTCGGAGTTAAGAATCATGAGAGATATTTTACCAGATAACGCAAAGAAAGCAATCGACGTACTAAATCATTTGAAGTCGCGAGATAATTGTTTTCCAAATGCATGGATTGTATACAGAATTCTGCTGATTATACCAGTTACTGTTGCATCTGCAGAAAGAAGCTTTTCAAAGCTAAAGTTGATCAAATCTTACCTTCGATCAACCATGTCCCAAGAAAGATTAAATGGATTGTCTATGTTATCTATTGAAAAGTCTTTGGTAGAAAAGCTTGATTATGAAGACTTAATTAGTGATTTGGCAGCTAGAAATGCAAGAAGACTAGTAGTTTTTCAGTAGTGCTTAGTTTTTGTAATTGAATTTTGGTGTTAATTGGTTAATGTAAAACACAATTCTGATTCGGTAAGAGTAGGTAAGGAGTTTAGACTTAATTTTCGATCAAATAATAAAAAATTATCTTTTATTTTTTTATCATTTATTGGTGGGTATACATGTAGGGCCACACTATAAGAACTCGCCTAGGCCCCCGAAAACTCAGGCCGCCCCTGGCTGTGATGCATTCCATTATCCATTTCACTGCAGCAGTAGGAAAATTAAAGCACTTTAAAGCCGCTTCAATGAAATTCCATTTAATACTGTCAAAGGCTTTGCTAAGGTCCAGCTTCAAGCACATAGTTGGCGGACCTCTATTCAGGTGGAATCCACGAACCAAATCATGAGAAAGTAGGATGTTGTCATTGATAGATCGCCCCGTGATAAATGCCAATTGAGCAGGGCTTATGAGCTTGTCCATTAAAGGTTTCATCCTGTAAGCAATGATTCTGGCAATGATTTTGTACAATTCATTTGTTAGAGATATAGGGCAGAAATCTTAAGGAGAAACTGGATTATCCACCTTTGGAATCAATGTAATGAAAGTACACTTCACCTGCTTCAGTAATTTACCATGCTTAAAGAAGTCCATCACAGCAGCAAATATTTCTTCTCCCACAATGGGCCAACAAACTTTGTAGAAATGGGAACTGAAACCATGTGGACCTGGGGCTTTTTGAGGATTTGCTAATTTGATCGCATTCTCGATTTCTGAATGTTCAACCTTTTTGCTTAAAGAAATGCCCTCCTCATCACTTAGCTTGCTTGTAACAGCTGCATGAGATAGCTCAGAACATTCAGCAGCCCTGTAATTACTTGGAGCTAAGATCTCCTGAAAATGGTTCACTATCACAGAATCTATGTGAGCTGGATTGTTATAGACTGATCCATCTTTGTCCTTGATAGAGACAATTGTGGATTTCTTCCTATTAGAAAGAACCAGAGAGTAAAAATACTTGGTATTATTGTCCCCCAGATTCAAGCTTCTATCTCTTGACTTCTGCTTTAACATGTTTTCCTCAAGAAGAAGACACCTTTGAAGATCGTCCTTTGCCTCCTTTTCAGCCTCTTGCAGAGAACCATTGCTGCTCATAGTCAGTTGGGTCTGTATCATATCCAGTTTCTCTCTAGCCACCTGAATCCTTGTGGAAACCGGGCCTTTCAACTTTTGCCATCTAACAAGAGCCTTCTTAACACTAGCAAGCTTCTTCACTACTCTATACATAGGAGAACCAACAACAGGAATCAGCCAAGCATTTTTTTACAGTTTCAAAGAAATCAGCATCTCTTGGCCAAGCGTTAAAATAATGAAAATGAGACTTCACAGAAGTTGGATTATCATCATTATAAATAAGAATGGGCCTATGATCCGAAAGGCCGGGGCTAAGAAAGGACCCCTTAAAGTTAAGCCCTAACTGATAGAAGTTGGAATTCACCAAAGCCCTGTCCAGCTTACATTCAATTCGAGAAGAACCAATAGACGAGTTGGACCAAGAGAAAGCATGGCCAGTTAAGTTTAGCTCCTCTAAGCCACAATTATCGATGCAATTGTTAAAATCTGACATAGAAGTTGCTCTAGGCACAACTCCCCCCATTTTCTCCTTTACCTGCCTTATACAGTCGAAGTCACCCAAAACTAACCAAGGTTCAGAGTTAGACTGAGAGCAATTGTATAAGGAGTCCTCAAGATGTTTCCTACCCTCATGGGAGTTTTCTCCATAGCAGATAGTGACAAGAAGACTTTCATTCAAATACATCAACTTATAGTGGATATGCTGAGCAGAGTCATGTAGAATAGTTACTGCAATTTTAATTTGGATCCCAATCAACCCAGTTTCTAACGGTATTGCAATGTAGAATATTTGTGATCCCTCCAGCCAGTCGGAAAGATGTTGTTCCTGAGAGGAATATTGCTACTTCTAAGGATTTGTATAGGTATTTGTACCATCGGATGCTATTAATACATTATATTTGAACCTAAGCTTTCATGACTAAATTTGTTAAACTAGATTAATTATCATGCCTTTATGAGATTATCCGTATTGTGATAATGCTTATTCTAAATGATGATTTTCTTTAGAATTAGCCTCAATGAAATATATTTAATAGGATATGGGTCCTATTAGTTACTTTATTAAGTCTACTAACTAACCATGTAATTAATTTGACAAATTGAAAGCTTTTAGCCTTTTCTTTTGCAGCATTCGGACTTGGTACGATCATAATTATCGAAACGATAACTTCACGATATTTTTACAAATTAAAATAGAATTTGAAACATGAAATTCAGAGTCGGGTCCCTACATCTGATTTCACCTGTTCCCTTTATGACTATAGATTTTTTTTATGAGTTTTAATTTAAGACTTTTATACGGTGCAATAGATGGAATACATTTCAAAGTCTAAAAGAAATGAATGGTTGCAAGCTCCCTGGCTTTCACATGAGTCGTCCAAAAAACAAATAACAGGAAAGATGTAAAAGGAGAAGTGCTAATTTGTGAATACACATTTGAAGATTTATGGCACGCCCCATCCACCCCTGTTTGCTTGCTGTTTGGAATCTGGTTAGAGCAAAATCTTATGTTGTGATGAGGATTCTATGATGTTGATTGTTGGGAGACAAATCCAATTTTCTGTGGACATAAATTTTCTGGAGTTTGATGTAGTGCTTAAAACTCCAGAGTTCACGGTCATATAGACTTTCACAGCCATGAATTTCATATATGAAGATACACGCAACTACGTAAGCATGGTTCTATGCCCTCCTATGACACAAGGGTTTAAACGGGTTTAATCATAGGTGCAGAAATCATCGTCAACACCACTATTTTTTCACTCAGCTAGAATGGCAAAATATTTCGAAGTCGCAAACCAGTTTTCTGGACCCACCATGCGCTGGCCAATAACAGGCAAGGTGCGATTGGAAGCTCTAACAGGAACAAAAGGTTGGGCAACTATCCCTGTAATCTGATGAGTATAACCATCTCTTTAGAGGCCTCGAAATTTAATTGTTATATATGCATTTGTGAAACATTTAAGACTTTGGATCTTGATGATTCCACCCATTATATTCAAATCTGTGATCCACGTTGAGACCTTATCCCATTTTACCAATGACTATAACAAGCATCAAATTGAGCCTTACAGAACTAAATCTCTTTGATAGTTGTGGCCAGTTCTTAGTTTTCTCATTTGATCAATGCGGCATCCATTTCCACCAGCCATTTTTCTAGGCCAACAATACAGAGAATTATATTCTTGAATATTTAAGATATTTTGAAAAGGCATCCAAGAGATTTGTGAGGAAACCGCATTCATTTTAAGGAAATTATATTGGGTGAAAGACATTCACAATGGAACCTGATGGGTCAGGCCCAACCCGGATTGCGGTAAAGAGTCAGGTCCAGACAACCCGGTCCGTCCAAGGTCATGGGTCAGGCCAGGTTAGCTCAGTTGATATTCGAAACTCGTCGAAGGAAGCCTCGTCACGTCAAGGCCTCCGAGTCATCACGACGAAGTCCTCCCCTCACCCGCTCTTACCAAATCTCGCGGAGAAGCTCTCACCTGCCCTCCACCTTGCTCGTTCCTCGAGGACACGTCTGAGGCTCCAGGCCCTCCATCTTGCTCGTTCCTCGAGGACACGTCTGAGGCTCCAGGCTCCAGAGAGACGTTGCTTTAATTTTGCATCCCATCTGTTGGGGAAGGGTTATAAATTCAGGGTCTCCTCATCGCTTGAGGGGGAATGATTACATGCCTTTACTACCTTTCTCATACCTGTAACTTCTCACCATAAACGAAGATCTCCATTTTGAAGTGGACGTAGGTCACTCTTGACCGAACCACTATAACTCTCTCTCTCATTTTATTACCGCATTTAATACTTTCATTAATACCTTGACGGGTGGTGTCCGAAATCCTATTTTTGGCATCATCAGTTTGGCGCCGTCTGTGGGAACGAACAAAAGTTCTCATCCTATTTTAAAAATCATGGTGATCAGCACAAGATCCGTAAGACGAGAAGACAATCCCATCCAAGCTACAGGTCCGGGTCCTTCCAGGCGCCCAGACTCCCCTACCCAGGGAAATAATGGTCCTCCACCAGGTAACCCTTCTCCGAATACTCTCCCCCCTGCGCCGACTCCTCAGCAGATGTTGGAAACCATGCAACAGCTGTTGGCCCAAAACCAACAAATCTTGCAACTCATGCTTGCGGGACAAGGAGGAGCACTCCAGGGTGGAGCATCGTTTGGTGGAATGCAGCAAGAGGTGCCAATCCCGAGGCAGGCTCCACGGCAACCAACCCCTCACCCGGGCGCCCATCCCCCGGGCGCCCATCTCCCAGGCGCCCAGGATGGAGCACCTCTCCCGAGCGCCCATCTCCCAGGCGCCCAGGATGGAGCACCTCTCCCGGGCGCCCATCTCCCAGGCGCCCAGGATGGAGCACCTCTCCCGGGCGCCCGTCTCCCAGGAGCCCAAGACGGAGCAGCACCACACCAAGGCGCCCATACTCTCGGCGCCCAGAGAAGAGCACCTCACTTGGGCGCCCCTCATCATGACGCCCAAGGTCGAGGAGCACATCATGGCCCCCATGGCCGAGGAGCACATCAGAGCTTCCATGACCACGAAGTTCCTCCACCCCCTGGTAGAACCCATGGAGGGTTACCACCTCGACCCTTCCCTCAGGACGAGGAAGACTCTCATTTCCAAGAAGGGGGGAGTGAGAATCACTGCATGGAAGATGAAAGTTATTTCCCCGGTCCATCCAGGGAGCTTCACAATCACTGGGAGGAAAAAATCAAAGAGATGCAGAATCAACTGGGCGATGTCTTCAATGCAATGAAGGCCCAGGCACCGGAGACTGTGGATTATCTAGTCGGGCGGACGGATACACCATTCAAACCCGATATAGTACATTACCCACTTCCAAGGAAGTTCAAAATGCCGTCCATGGAGACCTTCGATGGGAGGAAGGATCCATTAGACCATCTTGAAACTTACAAAACCAGGATGCAGCTCCACAACATCCCTGACGAGATAATGTGCAGAGCCTTTCCAACCACGTTGAAAGGTTCTGCCCGCCAGTGGTTCGCAAATCTCCCCTCAGCATCCATCGCCACCTTCGGAGAGTTGAGCAAGTCTTTCGTCTCGCACTTCATAGGTGGGCGCCGCCACCAGAAGCCCGCAACACACCTGCTTAGTATAAAGCAGGAGGAGAATGAAAGCCTAAGGAGTTACCTCACTCGTTTTAACGAGGAGGTACTCCAAGTCGAGGAGCCCGACGACAAGGTCTCCATGATGGCTTTCCTTGGAGGCCTCCATTCCTCGAGCTTTCTCTTTTCCGTAATGAAACGCCCGCCGAAGAGCTTCTCGGAACTATTGGCCAAAGCCCAAAAGTATATGAATGCGGAAGACATCACCAGGGCGAGGCGCGGAGAATCCTCCAGAGCGAACAATAAGGGAAAAGAGAGGAGCATAGACGAGAAGAAGGAAGTTAGCAACAAGCGGAGCAAGACAGAGAGAGTACCTGTCAGAGACCGACTTGGTCCCGCTCCGCAAAGGGACAGGCTAGTGTTCACGCCTCTCACGGCCACGGTGGAGCAGATCTTGTTCCAAATACAAGATGACCCAGCCATAAAATGGCCAGGAAAGATGAAGTCTCCTCCGAATCGGTGGAATCCGAACAAATACTGTCGCTTCCATCGCGACCATGGCCATGACACTGACGACTGCTATGAGCTCAAACGCCAGATTGAGGATCTCATCCAGCACGGCCACCTACGTCAGTATGTTGCCGGCAGGGGACAAGCACCTCCACCACCTCCACCTCACAATCAGGAGAATCAGCAACCGATCGGAGAAATCCGAACAATCTCTGGAGGGCTAACAGAGTCGCTCTCGGCCATGAAGGCCCATGCCAGAAAGGCAAGGCATCCTGAGGAGGCACGCCCGTCCAAGGCGCCAAGGCATGGAGATAATGAAGTTATATCCTTCTCAGACAAGGATTTGGAGGGGATCCAGCACCCTCACGACGACCCTCTAGTGCTCACAATGACGGTCGCCAATTTTCAAGTGCATAGGATCCTGGTAGACAGTGGAAGCTCTGCAGACATTCTGTTTGTAGAAACTTATGACAAGCTGAGGCTGGGACGGGAGAGGTTGCAGCCCGTCAAGTTTCCTCTCATCGGCTTTTCGGGAGAGAAGGTGTATCCCCTTGGGGCAATCACACTGCCAGTCACAGCCGGGACTGCGCCTCGAACTTCCACAACAATGGTCAATTTCCTGGTGATTGACTGCGCATCGGCTTACAATATCATCCTGGGGCGTCCAACTCTTAATGCCTTAAGAGCGGTCCTCTCTACGTTTCATCTCATCCTCCGGTTTCCAACTCCTAATGGGATCGGAGAGGTAAGAGGGAATCAAGTAGCAGCAAGGGAATGCTACGTCTCCTCTATGAAAGCCAAGAAAACGCAGGAGGCGTTACAAGTCGAAATCTCGGACCCAAGAGATGAAACCACGGCAGAGAGAGGAGAACCAGTCGAGGAGCTCACCTCAGTGGTCCTAGATGAAGACTTCCCAGCCAGGAGAGTACATAATGGCTCTTCTCTCCCTGAGGATCGGGCCAGCCAGCTGACAGACTTCTTGAGAGGTAATATGGATGTTTTCGCATGGTCGCATGCGGATCTTGAAGGGATTGATCCCGACGTCGCAACCCACCGCCTCAATGTCGACCCTGGCTACAAGCCTGTCCGACAAAAGCTTAGAGGGGCCTCCACAGAAAGGGCCCAAGTAATGGACAATGAAGTCGGGAAGTTGCTGGAGAATGGGGCTGTCAGGGAAGTAGCCTACCCTGAATGGCTCTCAAATGTTGTGATGGTGAAGAAGGCCAGCGGAAAATGGCGCCTGTGCGTTGACTTCACGGAGGTTAACAAAGCGTTCCCAAAGGACAGCTACCCCCTACCAAGGATTGACCTCCTCATCGACGCCACAGCAGGTCATGAACTACTCTCGTTCTTGGATGCATACTCTGGATACAACCAGATTAGCATGCACCCCCCGGATCAGGAGAAGACATCATTCATCACCCCGAAAGGAACCTACTGTTATAGGGTCATGCCTTTCGGACTGAAGAATGCAGGCGCCACCTATCAACGTCTAGTGAACAAGATGTTCCACTCTCAAATCGGGCGGACCATGGAGGTTTACGTAGACGACATGCTGGCGAAGAGCCTCGCCGCAGCCGACCATATCGCTCATCTGCAAGAGACCTTTGACACTCTCAGGCTCTTTCGCATGAAATTGAATCCTGAGAAGTGTGCCTTTGGTGTAGGATCCGGAAAGTTCTTAGGTTTTATGGTCGACCAGAGGGGGATCGAGGCGAACCCAGATAAAATCAAGGCCATAATAGATATGAAGTCACCCTCTTCCACAAAGGAGTTGCAGCGCCTCAATGGAAGGATTGCGGCACTTAGCAGATTTGTTTCCAAATCTGCAGACAAGTGCTTGCCCTTCTTCAAGATCCTCCGCAAAACATTCCAATGGGGGCCCGAGGCTGAAGAAGCATTCCAGAAGCTCAAAGCTTACCTGACCGCTCCCCCTCTCCTCTCGCATGCTACACCAGGCGAAGTGCTGTACCTGTATCTTTCGGCTTCACCTTCAGCCGTGAGCTCTATTCTCATAAAGAATCAGGATGGAGCGCAAAAGCCTATCTACTATGTGAGCAGAGCCTACCGAGGGGCAGAGTCCAGATACCCAGAGCTCGAAAAACTGGCCCTCGCCCTGATCTCCACTGCAAGGCGTTTACGACACTACTTTCAGGGCCACACCGTGGTGGTAGTAATAGATCAACCTTTGAAAAGAGTTTTGGGGAAACCTGATGTAGCTGGAAGACTTGTGAAGTGGGCGGTAGAGCTGGGGGAGTTTGATGTTAAATATCAACCAAGGTCTGCCATCAAAGCACAGGCTCTAGCTGACTTCGTAGCTGAATTCACTTATGATGAAAACCAAGTAGATGAAACAGCGGTGCTCACCTCCTTGCTAGCACCTCAGAACCCTCAAGCCCCGGGCGCCCAGCCTCTTCTCCAAGCCCCGGGCGCCCAGCATCTTCTCCAAGCCCCGGGCGCCCAGCTCCTCCCTCAAGCTCTGGGCGCCCGAGACTCTCCTCAAACCCTGGGCGCCCAGCTTCCCTCGGGCGCCCAACATCTTCTCCAAGCCCCGGGCGCCCAGCTCCTCCCTCAAGCTCTGGGCGCCCGAGACTCTCCTCAAACCCTGGGCGCCCAGCTTCCCTCGGGCGCCCAACATCTTCTCCAAGCCCCGGGCGCCCAGCTCCTCCCTCAAGCTCTGGGCGCCCGAGACTCTCCTCAAACCCTGGGCGCCCAGCTTCCCTCGGGCGCCCAGCCTCTTCTCCAAAGCGCCCAGGTACCTCCCCAGAGGTCGATTGCTCCGCCTTTACCGGTCTGGAAATTGTATGTTGATGGTTCGGCAACCACAGACGGAGGCGGAGCTGGCTTCATCCTGATCAGCCCTGATGGTACACCCATCAAGTATGCAGTGAAGCTCCACTTCATTGCATCAAATAATGAAGCCGAGTATGAGGCACTCTTATCAGGACTGAGGTTGGCGATCGAAATGGACGCCAAATCAGTTCTTGCTCACAGTGATTCACAATTGGTGGTGAATCAAATAAATGGCGAATTCGAGGCAAAGGAGGAAAGGATGCAAGACTACCTCAACATGGTCAAAGGATTGGTCAAAAGTTTTCAATGCTTTCAGATCTGCCATATTCCTCGAGGACAAAATGTTGCAGCAGACGCACTGGCTAGGCTCGCCTCGTCATTGGAGGCCTCATCCACAAAACCTACACTCATCGGGCATCAGTTGGAGAGGAGCAAGTTAGATGTAGTGGTTGGAAACATCAACTGTGCATCAGAGGGCAGCGAGCCAAATTGGATGACACCAATAAAGGCTTTTCTCCAAGAGGGCACCGAACCAGAGGACCACCTTGAAGCGAAGAGACTCAGAATGAGGGCTTCCAGATACACCCTTCTGCAAAATATCCTTTACAAGAAAGGTTATTGCCTACCACTGCTGCGTTGCCTCTCCCCTGAGGATGCTGATTACGCTCTTCGCGAAATCCACGAAGGAATATGTGGGAACCATTCTGGAGGACGCTCCCTCGCCCACAAAGCACTAAGGCAGGGATTCTTCTGGCCAACCATGGCGAAGGACGCCAAAGAATTTGCTCAAAAGTGCGACAAGTGCCAGCGCTTCGCCACTGTAACCAGGCAGCCACCAGAAGAGTTGACTTCCATTTTGAGCCCGTGGCCTTTCTCCAAATGGGGTATGGATATTCTGGGCCCCCTTCCTTTGAGCAAAGGCCAATGCAAGTTTGTAGTCATTGCCATTGACTACTTCACAAAATGGGCGGAGGCAGAACCCTTGGCCAAGATCACAGACTTCAATGTAAAAAACTTTGTTTGGAAAAACATAGTCTGTCGCTTTGGGATACCTAGCGCCATCGTCAGTGATAATGGCAAGCAGTTTGACAACAAACTCTTCAACACTTTCTGCACCGACCTCCAGATTAAGCAGCCCCACTCCAGTCCAGCGCACCCACAAGCAAATGGGCAAGCAGAAGTCATGGTCCGAACAGTTCTTCGCAACTAAAAACCAGGCTCGAAAGGGCGAAGGGTCTTTGGGTTGACGAGCTACCAGGGGTATTATGGGCATACAGAACTACGCCGAGAACCCCTACTGGCGAGACTCCTTTCTCGCTAGCTTTTGGGACCGATGCAGTCATCCCTGTCGAAATTGGTGTACACTCCCTCAGGGTCCATCTCCAAGACACAATTAACAACGAGGAAGGACTCCGCATCAACCTCGACTTGGTAGAAGAGGCAAGGGAGATGGCCACGGTCCGCAATGCAGAATACAAGCGGCGCATGGCAAAATACTACAACTCGAGGGTGAAGCCTCGTTCCTTTCAGCCAGGAGACCTAGTCCTGAAAAAGGTGATTCTCGCCACTAAAGACTCTCGCGAAGGAAAGCTAGGGCCAAATTGGGAAGGACCATATCTCGTGACAGAAGTAGTAAGGCCAGGCACATACAGAATCCAAAATTCTGATGGTAAGGCCCTGCTCCATCCGTGGAATGCGGAACATCTGAAGAGGTATTACCAGTGACAAGTGGGCCAATGTACAAAAAGCATGAAAATTGTTTATTTCCCATTTCATTGTTCAAAGTAGACTATAAATGAAATAAACATGTTATTATAGAAATGTGCTCCTTTCAATAGGCTATAAATTGCCAAACAAAAAGAAAAATACATATGAGACTAGTCACTCTCATTATCCCCCTCATCCTCGCCATCATCCTCATAATCACCTGAGCTCCCGCTGCTGCCATCAGGCTCGTCGGCAGGCGCCTCATCAGGCGCCTCACTCGCCTTAAAGCGCGAGAAGTCGATATCGGGAAATGCTGCGGTGATCTTTCTCCGGAGTTCGTCATAACCAGCAATAAATCCATCGGCGACGCTATTCTCAGCATCAGCCAGGCCGTCCTCCAAGTCATTTTCAGCCTGGATAGCTCTCTCCTCTGTCGCCCTCAGCTCTACCTTCAAAGCAGCCTCTCTGAGCTCAGCCCCCTTTCGGGCCTTCACGAGCTCAGCCTCTCTGAGTGAAGCCCTCTCGCGGGCCTTCACAAACTCAGCCTCCCTGAGGGAAGCCCTCTCGCGGGCCTTCACAACCTCAGCCTCACTGAGCGAAGCCCTCTCACGGGCCTTCCGTAGCTCGGTCTCACTGAGCAAAGCACCCTCGCGCGTCGCCACTAGCTCAGCCTCAGCCTTGGTCGCCCTCATGTGAGCCGTTGAGAGCTCAATCTCAAGCCTGGTTGCTCTCTCCCGAGCTGCTAGAAGATCAGCATCATAAGTCTTCCTGGCGGCTTCTAGTTCAGCAATTTTTCCCTGACTTGCGGAGAGATCCCTATGAATACCTGCATTCTCCTGTTTCAGCTTACTGATCAACTGAGCCTTCGAAAATAAACATATGGATGATGCAGACATCTGGAGCAAGAAGAAATCAAGGGAAATGAGAATGTATATACAAAAGGAAAACCTGAAGAAAATTAAAATTCAGACAACCTTTTACCTGAGATAAACCTTCTAGATAAGCATCTATCATCCCCTCTGTGCTAAGGGCGCTGACCCGAGTAATCACGTCACGAGCTGGGAATCTCCAAAACTTTTCTCGAGGAGTCAGCGGCCTGGGACCAGACGGAGGGGCAGGAGGTACAGATGTGGCGGCAGAAACCAGAGAAGTTATAGGTTGATGAGGCACAGCCGCGGGGGCCACTACATGGGTAGTGACAGGAGAACTCGTCTGCGGCTCCACTAGATGAGTGGTTACAGGAAGATCACCAATCATCACACGAGGAGAATCCCTTCTCGGGGCAATACCTACCCTCGCTATCTTGACAAGATGGGTGTTATCACTTGTACGACGATCTTCAATTGCCTCCTTGGCCTCGACCAACTCCCTATTGACCACCACTGCGGAAGCAAAATGAATGGTTAGAGACAGAATATCAGGAAAAGGTACGCCTAAGCCACTGAAAGCTCCTTACATTTTCTCTTAGTTGATGCCCGAGAAGGCTCACCCGTCCTACGAGGAGAATGGTCAACAGAGGGTCCACAATTGCTGTCACTCTCTTTAGAAAGGAGAATACCCAAATCTTTATCCGGATGATCTCTTACGGCCTGCAGTTTCCGTTTTATATCCGCGGAGAGCACTGGTGACTCTATATATATAAAAAAAAAAAAAAGAAGAAGGAACAAATAGAATGATGAGCATATGTATGCAAATGAATAATGAGGAGATGATAATGAGTGGCGTACCACGTCTTTTGGCGTCGGTCCACTGTTTGGGCACCAGAGCCCTGTCTACCTCTGAGGCCCACTCGCCACCAACAAAGAAGAAACGAAATTTCCAGCTGTGACAGTTAGAGCGCAATCCCGTGAGCAGTCTGCCGCCCTTAGGGGTGAAATAATACCATCCCCTGTTAGGAGCCGGAGATTCGAATAAACTATAAGCAGCATGGAGCTCCATGGGAGATGCCTCCTCGTTATGTGTTCTCATCCAGAGCTCGAGAAAACCCAACATGATTCTCCATCCATTGGGTACTAATCTCCCCGGAGTCAGGGAGAAGTAATGAAGAATTCGACAGACGGAGGGGGGCATAGGGAATCTCAGCCCAACCTCAAGCATATCCTCGTAAATAACAATGTCACCCGATGTGTCATCACAAGCTGGCTCATCAATTTCGGCCCGGCGACAAATCACGGTGAAAGGAATATGATATAAAGTGATGATCCTGGACATATCATCATCATTGCTGACTGTGGTATAAATGGTACTCACCTTGGATCTGTCATCATCAATTACCATTTTTCCTTTAGCATTTTTAGAACGCGGACGCAACTTGCCCAACGTGTCTGAAGAAGGACTGCCCTCGGCATGACCGCCCCCTACTATTGTTTCTTCCCTAGCCGAGATGCCGAAGGACTGGGCGCCACCTGAGGCGCCAGCTGCTGCAAAACCGCCTGAGCCTCGAATAGCTGCAAAACCGCCTGAGCCTCGAATAGCTGCAAAACCACATGCGCCCCCTGCGGCGCTAAAGCAATTTCTCGTTTTTTCCCTTCCTAGCACAATGCCAAAGGATTGGGCGCCCAGCGCTGCTGCTGCTTCTTCTTCCCCTGCATCGCTGGCTGCTGTGGCGCCGTCCACGTGCTGGGCGCCTCCCCCTGCGACGCCCAGCGCTGCTGCTGCCTCTGCTTCAATCCCGGACCGGGCGCCCCCTGCGGCGCCCAGTGCTGCTGCCGCGACGCCCACGGGCTGGGCGCCCCTTGCAGCGCCCAGCGCCGCTGCTGCCTCTGCTTCAATCCCGGACCGGGCGCCCCCTGCGGCGCCCAGTGCTGCTGCCGCGACGCCCACGGGCTGGGCGCCCCTTGCAGCGCCCAGCGCCGCTGTTGCCTCTGCTTCAATCCCGGACTGGGAGCCCCCTGCGGCGCCCAGTGCTGCTGCCGCGACGCCCACGGGCTGGGCGCCCCTTGCAGCGCCCAGCGCCGCCGTGCCTCCCTCTGCCGCGACGCCCCCGGGCTGGGCGCCCCTTGCGGCCCCCAGCGCCGCCGTGCCTCCCTCTGCCGCGGCGCCCACGGGCTGGAAGCCCGGGCTCCGCCCGCCAGCGCCATCAGCCACGCCATCCTCTCCTTCAACCTCGCCTAGTGCCCCTTGCGCGATTGCTGCAGTCCGCTCAACAACGGTCTCCGTCTGTTTTTTCTCTACTGTATCCGTCATTGCTTACAGATTTCCCCTTGGTCTCCAGAGACGCTCTCTTCTATTTTGGAATGAGTCTGGTTCAGGATTTCCAAAGTTTTATAGATTTGGGAAGAAAGAGTCCCCATATAGAAGGATTCTTTCGAACTCTAAAAATTTCAAAACTGAGTAGAAAAAGGGGGCCTAATTGTTGTAAGCTTGTGGAAGAGTTGGATGCACAGAAAGCCCCACTTTCAAATAATTATTGAACGCGGGACTTTGAGGGGCAAATGATGGGTCAGGCCCAACCCGGATTGCGGTAAAGAGTCAGGTCCAGACAACCCGGTCCGTCCAAGGTCATGGGTCAGGCCAGGTTAGCTCAGTTGATATTCGAAACTCGTCGAAGGAAGCCTCGTCACGTCAAGGCCTCCGAGTCATCACGACGAAGTCCTCCCCTCACCCGCTCTTACCAAATCTCGCGGAGAAGCTCTCACCTGCCCTCCACCTTGCTCGTTCCTCGAGGACACGTCTGAGGCTCTAGGCCCTCCATCTTGCTCGTTCCTCGAGGACACGTCTGAGGCTCCAGGCTCCATAGAGACGTTGCTTTAATTTTGCATCCCATCTGTTGGGGAAGGGTTATAAATTCAGGGTCTCCTCATCACTTGAGGGGGAATGATTACATGCCTTTACTACCTTTCTCATACCTGTAACTTCTCACCATAATCGAAGATCTCCATTTTGAAGTGGACGTAGGTCACTCTTGACCGAACCACTATAAGTCTCTCTCTCTCATTTTATTACCGCATTTAATACTTTCATTAATACCTTGACGGGTGGTGTCCGAAATCCTATTTTTGGCATCATCAGAACCTACATAATCAAACCAAGTGAGCGAGACTCATTATTGAGACTCATCAACATAAATTATATATCATTCACTGATAACGACTTGAAGTTCAGAGGTGACTACAATTAATTACAATCTTCTTCAATGTTTAGAAATTGAAATTAAAAAAAAAAAAAAAAAAAGCTTACCTATCACACAGTGCTACACATGTGCAGCTATCTTTTATATGGTCCATGTCCCACTTGATGCAGTCTGGATAATGGAGAGTAAAATCTTATGCAGTATTCGCAGAAGTTCTTAAGATATATTCTCTATGAAAAGCTGCAACAATTCATAAAAAGTTCATATAAGAAAATGCTCCGCGAAAAATAATTGAGTTCCGACAATGTAAAATAAGATTGGGCTGCCAGAACATTAATATGAGGCACCCCAACATGGATTTAATTTGCCTAGACAATCCCCCAGTTCTAATAATCCCATTCCCAGCACTCACTTACTGGCCATAAAATATGGGTAATTGAGAAAGAAAACACAACAACTTTATTTACCTGGATAGTTGGATCACAATTCAGGGTTCATGGTAGTTGGTCATAGTTCGCCTCATGTGATTGACCTTGATTTGCTAGGCGTAAGATGAGTTATTAGTTTCCTTTATTACTTGTATCCATTTAAGTATGCTTTTAAGTTCATACGGGATCCAGGTTTTATATATATATATATATGATTTTCACCAATTCCAAGGATTTGGATATAAGGTTGAAAATTTGTTCTGATTCAAGAGAATCAAGATTCCAACTCCTGATGAGCTGACTCTTGAGATTTCATATTGCAACTCATGGAGCATATATAGACCCACGATTTGGATCTTTGCATAACTGATCACTAGCACCGACAACCCGTGCTGAGCACGAATCTATCCATACAATTCAAATAAAATACAATTGCACAACAGTAAATTTTTTGAAAGAAAATAAAAGAAGAATATCTATGACTGTACCTACAATTAAGAGAGGTAGAATAGAAAGAAAATAGAAGAAATGAAGTAAAAAACCAGAAAAATATGTAGAAATGAGAATAAGAAATGTGAATAGAAAGGAACTTTTGCAGAAGCTAAAAAGGAAAAATGGGGAAGTTACAAGAGACATGGGTAGTGAGAAATGATTAGTTATATGAGATAATTAGTATTGCATGGGATAAGAAGTGGGTAGTTACAAGAGATAAGGAATGAAGGAATAACTGACACTCAAAATCAGAAGAGAATGTCAAAATTAGATTAAAAACCTCTTAGCTCAATATAGTATAATTGCATGGGATAAGAAGTGGGCAGTTACAAGAGATAAGAGATGAAGGAATAACTGACACTCAAAATCAGAAGAGAATGTCAAAATTAGATTGAAAACCTCACACTCAAAATCAGAATAGAATGTGAAAATTAGATTGAAAATCTCTTAGCTTAATATAGTATAATGGATATAAACATTTTTTTGAGAGTCGACTACATGGATTTGGATAGGATGTAATCCACCCATTTGGCATTTTACTTTGAAAATCAAGTGGAGTTAAGTGAAATAAAAAGTATGAATAAAATATGTAGTGGAATATGATGATATTTTATTTTTAGTTGTTTGTGATGGAATATTGTTGACTTTTGCTATGTGAAATGGAGTTTTTTTTATCTTTTAGTTAATAAATGTGGTTACTTTTTGACTTTTTGCTGGAAAAGTTGAAGGGAGTTTTGATATGAAAAAAAAATGCTTTTGATGTGATGTGTTGGTGACTTTACTCCACTTGACTTTACAAGTGGAAACCCCAAATGGGCACGGCCATGATATAGATGAGCTCATCAGATCTAGTCCAAAGTACAAGAACTTAAATTAAAAGATCTATTTAAATGAATGAGATGGATTCATAGCATAGTAGATGCATGTAATAACCCTAAAACTTGCACAACAACACAAGTACAAATCTATCAAATTAAGAAGTAAAATTGAATAATGTATTGAAACTGATCTACAACATCACTGTATACAATGATAAAGGACTCTTATTAAAAGGCCTCAACATCAACTCATTTGGGAGTCGAGGAGAGACGCCATAATTACCAAAGATCAACGGGGTCTTCTAAACGCCTCTCTAAATTTGATCTACATATTCTCCAATGATGGACTCTCTGATAACTATGGGTTATCTGCCGGGTCTGTTGATGAAGAACAAGTTGAGGCTGCTGGTTTCCATCGTAGCTCTCGTAGGAACTCTCTCGATGCCCATCATCTCAGGTTTGTTGTTTTTGAAGCTATACAACACTATTCGATTTCTGTTTCTTTGCTTTCTTCTTCTTCTTCTTCTTTCTTTTGTCTGATTTCCTTTTTTGCTTTTGAATGTTGGGATGCTCTTCTAAAATAGATCAATCTCTGATAGATTTTGACTACACAGTTGATCTTGACCATTTGGCCCTTCTAGTTCTACTAACTATTTAAACTGTTTTTTGCTAACACTGGCTGTTCCTATTCCGCACTGATCCTCTCCTCTCACGTCTAACAGTGGGCAATCCAAGGCAGTTTCCTGGGTAGTGGATGTGGATGAGAAGAAAGGGAAGAGTCTCTTTTACTACGTTGCTGAAGTAGATGGGCATCCTGGAAAGAAGCCCCTTACTCGTTGGTTCAATGGAGGTTGGTTCTTTTTGTTCTTTTGCTTACTTTTTGGGGGATGAGACTTTGTTCCATTTTTTTCGTTAATTTTGGGTCATGGGATGCTAGAGTCTCACCTTTTGTTCATTTTTATCTCCACCACATAATGTTTTAGTTAGTTCTATCTCAGTTGCAAAATGGTTGTTTTCTTTCTTCTTTTTAGGGTTCTTACCGATGGTAGTTATTTTCATAGTTTTTTTTTTTTTTTTTCTAACTAATTGGATTTGGTCAGATTAACTCAGCTCAGCTTTTGCATTCCTAGAAGATGTTGTTTATGTGCCTCTTTGACAGTATAGTTCCTGTTGGCTTTTGCTCCGATCTGTCCGCTTTAACCTGTTATCCTCTGTTTTGAATGAATGGGCAACATCTCAGTATTATAGAACAAATAGTTCAACTGAAATTTGGGACTGTGCTGGAAGTACTAGGAATAATTGGGATTATCAGCTCATTCTCAATTTTTATATTTATTCCTTAAATCTAAACAACCTGTTGTAAAAAAATAAAAGAAGAAGTGAGCATCGATCTCTCCTTGGGCCACATCAGCAGCCCATTTTCCATATCAGCAATTGAGCCCTCTCCTTTTTATCTCTTTTTAAAAAAATAAAGAATTATCTTTTGATCCCTCTTTTTCAACTCCCTCTCATTATCTAAGACAAACAGAACTCCTTAACTTCTCACTTCTCAATACAATGCATACAATTTAAACGAAGAAGAAGAAGATGATGATGATGATGATTATGATTCATAATTTCATATGCACCGATTATGAAACTAGAGAGTGCTGATTATGAAACTATAGAGTGCTGGTCGTGTCGTGTATCAAAATCTGTAGCTTTCTTTGTTGCTTTGTGTGCTTATTTGTTGACTGCATTTTTTTTTTATTTTTTAATTTTTTTTGTTCTGAGTTCCAGATTTTAGAGAGAAGAAGACAGCATTCAAGCTTGGGTGAATCTTCAAAGTAAAAGCAGAAGCTCAATCAAGAAGATTGGTGCGTCTTCACTGAAAGCTGCATATGTCATTTTTGTTAGTGGGTCTGCTTCTTTTTATTTTATTTTATTACATTCACACGATCTGTTCACATAACAAATGGAGGAAAACACATTGTTAGGTTGATCCCCTTGATTAGAACTAACTCACATGTAAGTCTGGTCCTTTCTTTCAGTGACCCAAAACTTTCACATGACATCTTCATTGTAGGCTGATGGCATGACTGATGCCATAGACAAGTCGTTGTCCTCCTAGGGGACAGGTTCATTGCCTTAACTGATATTTTATAATTCATGTTGCCAAAATAAAACATACAAAATGGAAATAAAAGATATTTTCATACAGAATTACAGATAGTCTTAAGTGCCTAACCATCGATTTCTCCGTTGTAAAATGTGGGCAAATATGGCCATTGTGGTCCATTAAGTTTACAGGAACTTCCTCCACCTATACATAATTGATTTAAGAAATCAGGATTCCAGCCTACTCTGGAGTATCTGGTGGGTTGGTAGGTTTCCTTTTTTTTTTTTTTTTATGAATAAAATGTTTAAACCTTTACAACTGAGTTAGGAGTCCTTCACATTCAGTAATTTAGTTGAATTTTGGAAAGGATTGCCCGTTTTTTCTTTTCTTTTTTACTTTAATATGGGTTGGAGATTCAACACTATATTAGCTGCATTTACATTGAATCATTTGCCTTAGACATTGACACACCAATAAGCAATAGTTCATCAAGTATCATGACATTGATGCTGGCCTTCTCTTTTTCTACAACCTTCATGGTTTTGATCAATGTATTTTCCCCCTTTTTTACAGTTGAAGTAATCTATTGGATTATAAAAATATAAAAATTTCAATAAAAAATTTGTATATTTGTTTTATTAAATAAAAACACAGCGTTAAGTTAAATTTTGAGGTTGGAGCTCGATTTCGCAATCAATTGTAATTTAATTGCCACTTTAGAAATTGATTTTGACCCAAGAAACAATTGGTTTTGACCTTATCAATTTGGATACAAATCACATTCAAAGTTTAAACCCAACTGGACTCTTTATTTAGATATTATCTTAGTTAATCTGAACCAGACTCTTTTCCAAAGTTTCTCTTCGTGGAGGGCATTAAATCTAACAACATCACTGTCATAAATCTTTTTAGATAATTTATAAAGGAGAAACTGCAAGGAGAGAAATAAAGAGAGAACTTTTACATAAAGTCTGGATAGCATTTGTAGAAACTTTTTGAGAGAATCTTTTTAAGATTCAAGATACAAGGACCCATACTTTATAGAATGAAAATCCATGATAACTTATCCCTCCTCTTTACAAGAGAACTTAGCCTCTTTTAACCTATTTCTTTACTTTCCTAAGTTACCTCACCTAACTTATCATGCATTAAAGTGGCACCATTACTCAGAAGTGGACATTAAGTTAAATCAGTTCATGTTTATCGGGATGTTTAGCAACTTATTCTCTATGTTTATTTATTTATTTTCTTTTTTTATGTTATCCAACTATTGGCCATCATTTGTTTACCTGTGCAGATCAACTCTAAAGAGTGTTACAATACCCTTTAGCAACAACTCTCTATCATCTTTCTGAACAAAAGAAGAGGAAACTAATAATCATATATCCCATACTCAATAGCAAAGCAGCAGTTTGTGGTGTATTTGTTCTAATGAATCCTCTCCTTTTATAGCCTTCCCTTCCTCTCCTTCCTCTTTGCACACTTGCCCTTCAACTTCCCTCTCCGAGTCGATGAATGGAAGAGAACATGGCCAATGGCAACTCTATCATCACAAAGTGGAGCCCATTTCTTAGAATTCATTAAAAGGCCACAACCATTGTCTTAGATCTCTCACTCTATAATAAGATTGGTGTTTGTTTTGAGACCCTTTCCTTTCTTTAGATTTCTTTACTGTTGTCTAATTTCCTAATTTCTTCAGAAATATTCTGATTGACAATTGATATTGTGTAAAATTTTGTTCGGTATATGGCAATTGCTTTAGTTAATTACAGGTCTAAGAATTCTATATGTTTTTAATTTCACCTATATTGTTTGAGATTGTCTTAGTTCAAATATGTTGTCAGCCTATTATAGTACGCATTTCAATTAACTTTAATGTTTATTTTTATATTTCATTTTGCATGTGTTCTGTATTTTATGATGTTTCCCCTATTTGATACAAAATATATGGATCTGTTGTCTAGATGTTTAGATTTATTTTTTTTACTTATCTATTTATTTATTTCACTCGTCAAGAACTGGTAAATTCTCTGTTTGAAATTATTTGAAGGGGATTTTTCCAGAAAAATAACCTTAGATGCTAACTGGACCAAAAAGGCCCAATTAGTTTCCTTCTCACCGAAATGGTCCCCTAGGACTACCTTTTTTTTTTTTTTTTTGTTTATATCGCCACCATGTCTTTTTTTTAAATGGGCACCACAAAATCCAAGAATTAAGCCAACCACTTGAAACTCTGCATCTCCGCTTCCTAAACACTTCCCTCACCATCACGCGTCAGATCCTTATACAAAGTCCCCAAAAACAACGACCCGCTGCTACAAAAAGGGTTGACTGAGAACCCCATCTCCAGAGTCAACAACTTCTTCACAATCTTAGTCGTCCTGTAAATGATATCGCATCAAACATGATCTTTACTTAGAGAATTGGGGCTCCCCTTCCGCTCAAATGAGAAGAATTGCGCCATTTCATCGCTCACCGCCTTATAATAAATAGAAAATTTTGTAGAATTGTTGGGAAATACGAGGAGAAGGCAATCAGGGTGCTTGAATTCCATGTCGGGGAACTGACCTTTAACGGCGCGAGAGGGGATTTTGAAGCGAGGGAGAGTTCCGACCCCATGACACATTGAAGATTAGAGAACCCAAGTCCGTCAAGGAGCTTGACGTCCCACCCTAGGGGCACGGCGGCAAAGGCGAGCGCAGCAATGGCGTGGCCGACGTTGTGGTTGCAGTAGCAGAAGGCGCACTCTGAAAATAAGAAAAGCTATCCATATAACATGTGGACTATAATTCTCTTAAAAGAGATTCATGCCTAGATCTGAAAATAGCAAAAAAAAATTCATGAGGAGCTCGGAAAATATTAAGTGACAAAGATTTGAAATCTTACCCATGAAAATGTTGAAATTTTGTAATGTCGAAATGCCTCGAATGATATGAATTTGACAATTGGATTGAATCTTACTCATGTTGGAAGATAAGGCACGTGTTGGGCCTTGATAATTCGACTTCTTTTTATCATGACTCTCCCTAATACCATTCTCGATCTGCCCTATATCCATACAAGCAAAGAATCTAAGATCCAAGGTCATAAAAGCATTTTGTATGAAAACTTTTATATGAATAAATTCTGATTGAAAACATTGAAGGGTATATCACCTGATGGATTTCATATTCTATGGGAAAGAAAAAATTTGTGGATTAGACCACTTATGATTAATATAAAAAAAATGCAGCAACACAACAACTAGTGTTATCTTTCACTTTTATCATTAAAATCTTAAGTTTTAAAAATTAGAAAATATTATTTGGTGGATTTACTTTGCTTAAGTTATCAACAGTCGAGTCTAAGATCACATCAATTGGATCCCAAAAATTAATAGCAACTTTTCTACAAGCTTAGAAGTCAATAAGCCGTAGAGCTTTAGATGCTGTGTTTTATATATTTCCAAATTTTTCTACAAGCTTGGATTAACTGTGATGTGCCAACTTAGGTTGAAAAAGGAAAAGCCCCTAGAGTTTGGTCCAGCTGACCATGATTTGGTTTGGTTTGGTTGGGTTTGAGCTGGCCCCTCTATAATTTGGATGTAAGCTTGAGCTGGCCTATGGCCTAAATGACTCTTTTACCGACATATCACATATGTATCAAATTTTTTTTTTTTTTTGGCATTTTTTTAAGACGACACATAAAATTTAAGTAATGTTATCAATATTTTTGTCATCCATATACAGGTGTAAATATACAGAGTTTTATTTTAGTAAGAATTCTTTGCACATTGTATCATAGTAATACAGGAACCTCCCTGGGGAGCCCACATGGGGCCATACCAATCACAGGGGAGGTGAGGATGAAAAGATCAAAATGAGCGTTAGGAGTGTGTAAAATATCAATCTGATCAGATCATCCTAATCCCTTCATCTATGGCCCTTAGCTTTAATCATTTTTAAAAGGCATTGTATTTTCAGACAGGCCTACTCTCCGGCCAGTGTCTTATCCTGTGAGATCTATGCTGTCCCCTTAGTGGGGTCCGTGGTGGGCCACATAAATCACGGGGAAGGGTGGGAATGATAACGCCTTAATGGACCCACCAGTGTGCAAAACTTTAGGTCAATTGGATCATCCTAACCCCTTGACATTTGGATGGGGACTTGGGGAGTACAACCATGGATTAAAAAATCGGCCGATACCGGTTCGTATCGGCCGGTACGAACCGGTATCGGCCGGAACCGGTATGATATCGGGCTGAGATATCGATTTTGAAAATATAGGCCAAAAATCCCCAAAATATCGGTATATATCGGCCGAGATGAACTTCGTCTCGGCCGTAACGAGATATCGGCCGATATTTTCAAAATATTTGAAATCATCAGAACTGCCTCAAGGATCAAATGAGTGCACACGAGTCTAGGAAGACTGTTGCAACAGCTTCATTGACTTTAGCTGCAACAGATACTTGACTTTGTAATACTTTATCAGATGGTGACCTCCCCCAGTTCCAAAAATCCCAACGCTCACTCACTACTCACTAGCCATAAAATGGGTAATTAAGAAAGAAAACATAACTATAGTTACCTGCATAGTTCTATATCATAATTGGGGGTTCGTGGCAGTTCTTCATAGTTCGCTTCAATTCACAACGGATCTGGAATTAAGGGGAGGAAATGCTAGTCCATACCCAATCTGGATGTAAAATCAGAGTGCGAATCGAATAAAAATATTCTAGAAATGTTTTGGAAGGTTTTTGTTTTATAGGTTTGAAATGTAATTAGATGTCCCCTGCATTGTAATTAAATGTGCAGTGGTTGACTTGACTACAATGAACTTTATTGTCGATAAAGGAACTCGTATGATTAATAGTGTTTAGTCAATGTATATATATTCCGTAAATTTTATACATTTGACAGGTTATGTGATTTGATATCCCTTGTGGATTTCGTTTTAACTTAGTGTTAATTCGGAGTTTACAGGAGTAAGTATGAATTCGCGACTCGGGGTTATCCGAAATAATCAGATCTCGGGACCTAGTCGTGACACCTAACCGCTACGGGGAAGGGGATAAAACTTTACCGTGCTCCCCTATATTGGAACAACCTTTGCATATATTTTGAACCGAACTAATTATCTTGTCATGGTTAATGCATCGCCCTATGCCCACCTGTGAAAACAAACAAGATAAGATTGGTCTCTCCTTTTAAATAAGTGATATTCTTCAAATCCATTAACTTCTTCCACCATTATACTATATTAAGCTAGAGGCTTTTTAGATAATTTTGACCATTTGATTTGATTTTGACCATAACTGCATATAACTTCTCACTTCTTATAACCACTGCCCACTTCTTATAACTACCCACTACTTTTTCTTTTCTATTTTTTTAATATTTATAAAATTACCTTTTTGCCCACATCTCCTATTCCATTTCTACTGCTACTTTTTTTACCTCACTACATTTTAATTCCCTTTCTACTCTCCCTACTTTCAATTTTAAAAATAGGTACAATCATTTTTTTCTTTCTAAAAATTGATTCCTATGCATGAATATTTTATTTATATTATATAAGTGAATATTTGAATTGGATTGCATGGACGTACGCGTGTTCAGCACGGGTACTTGTGCTAGTTTCACATTACTAGCATTTCTATCAAAATGAGATAGATAGCCAATGTTGGAACCAAACCAAATCGCTCTAGCATTGTCACAAAAGCTGGTAATGGACGCTGGTAGTGCGTTGAAAATTCATGGTAATGGCCGATGATGAATAGGCATTGGGAATTCATGAAATAACCGACGCTACCAATGCATTAGGAATGCATGAAATAGCTAGCTGACGCTATGAATGCGTTGCTAATTCATGAAATAGCCGACGGGAAATTTAACTTCGTCGACACACATATCACGTCGGGAAAGGTTGTAATATTTTTTTCTTTTTTGCAACACACGTTGGTGCGTTGGGAAAGATTATTATTATTTTTTTTAAATTAGATTTTCATCTCTCTTTGTATACCACGAATAAAAATCTGAATACATGTTCAAACCAACAAACTTGATGCAGAAACCAATTTAAAATAGGTTTATCAACAAATCCAAAATAACATCCACAACCAAATATCCTATTGGATAAACCAAAATAAACCCACAAAGCTCAAACATACACAAATATTACTACTTGATCATTTCCAAAAATTCAAACATCCACAAATGTCTGTAATAAAAAACAACAAGGTAATCCCTAAGAGCCCGCAACAAGCACAATAAAATTCAAAAGCAATCTGCAAAACCAAAAAAGAACACCATTAGATTACAAGTAGCGCAATAAATTCTTGCCAGGCCAAACATTCACTCCAAAATAGATAATGGGATAATGGGATAAATAGTTAATAACTCAACCATAGTTTTCACAACCGTTGTTACACACCCGTACTGGAATAACATTGACGCAGTCCCAATTAATGTAATTGGACTGGCGAGAGCCCAAAAACTCATAAACCAGAAAATCTAGAAAATCAACGAGGAAACCCAATTGACCTACAAGCTAACCTTAGATTTAGAGATATTTCAATCCAAAGAGAGCCGTACTTGACCAAAGAGAGAAACAATGAGCAATATATGAATAAGAGCCTGAGAACGAGTGCAACCATCTGTCAACCCTCATATATAGAGATATAGAGTTCCTAAACTTAGAAAACTCTAAAATCAATTCCAAAACTTATCCTAGGCATGACATATGGCAAAGGAAGGGTTGATGGTTCAATAATTATTTTCTTAGAGGAAACTCACCATTACATGCAGATGGATAAAAGCATTTGTCATCATAGTTTAACATTAGCTGTGCAATATTTGTCCCAAAAATATGAATCATCAGTTTAATTGCTGAGTAATCCTGTCCACTCCACATTTGTGGGGAATGAAACATAAAAAAATCTGATGCAACAACTGATAGACAGGTTCAAAATAAATGCCTTATGTCCTTCTTTTCTTTTTTTTTTCTTCGGATTGGGTGGGGGTTTTCCTTATGTGTGGGTATGACCCTCGATGAATAATTAAAGCTGTTCAGAATGAGCACTCCATACATTTATAAGGTATCGTCAATCTCATTTTAAATGGAGGTTATCTCATCGTACGATTGAACACATAAAAAAATTTAATAAAATAAAAAAATTTAGCCATGTTGTTTTGTGTGGTCAGTCTTACGGTGGGACCATCTCAATTCTAAACAAAAAATCGAGATACACATAAGTAAGTTGATCATTTTGAACGACACTGATTATCCATAGATGGACAAAAGTGGGACCCACCCAAAAAAGTTCCCATCATACTCCTCTAGAAGCCATTGCAGTTGCCCCCCAGAATAAATAAAAAATAAAAAATGAACGAGACAGAGGGTTGGAAATAAATCAAAGCATTGAAGACAATGTGCTCAGGTTATTTTGGCAAAAAAAGAATTTTACTAAATGGGCCTTTCATAAAAAGTCAGAGCCCCGTGCTTCGCCAGTAGGCAAACTAATTGCTTATTGCATCGCCATTAGGACAACACTTGTTGGCAAAACTTTCCCCCTCTTTTGGGAAATTTTTGTTGGCGCCAACGTGTTTTTGACAACTTTTGCTAACGCTATCTTACTTACGTCGATAAAAGTAGCAATTCTTTGTAACTTTTGCCAACACAGTCCAAATATGTGTCGGAAATAAGACTTTTACCAAAGTAATTTTTCACTGTGTCGGCAAACAGTGCCGGAAAATGTGCACTTTGTTGTAGTATATGCCCGACTCATCCAATGAACCTCAAGCAAATGTGTTCCTCTTCCCGTTGAAGATAATCGTTGAGCCTTAACAAATAAAAAAAAGAAAGAAAGAAAAGAAGAAAAAGTTTTGACATATTAGTGCCATCAATAGAGATGAGGAATGGACGATCAAATTAATTATTTAGGAATTGAATCTTATAGCTCAAGTCGTTCAAAATGCAGATATTAAATGGTCTAATTACTACCGGGACTAGTTGTCGGATTTAACTAATCCTTTGTAATTTTGTATAATAAATTATTTCTTCACCCAAAAAAAAAAAATGTCAACATCTTAAATTGGTAATTCCATTAAAAATAGTGAAGATCACTTATGGAACTCTAAACCACATAAGTAATTAATATTTCTACATAATCCAAGTAACATGTGAACTATAATTCACCTTAAAAAATAAGAAAAGTAATCCATATAACATGTGAACTATAATTCTCTTAAAATTAAGAAATTCATGCCTAGTTCTGAAATAGTTTTAAAAAAAATAATTCATGCCTGGCTCTGAAAATAGTAAGTGACAAAGATTTGAAATATTACCCATGAAAATGGTGAGAATTTTGCAAAGTCGAAATGCCTCAAATGATATGAATCTGACAATCGGATTGAATGTTACTCTTCATCTGACTCTTCAGACTCTCCCTCTGACCCTTCATCTTGCCTACATCCATACAAGCAAAGAATCTAAGATCCAAGGTCATTAAAGAAGTATGTATGAAAACTTTTATATGAATGAATTCTGATTGAAAACATTGATGGATATCACACGATGGATTTCATATACAACGTGCGGCAAAGAAAATAATCTTTGCATTAGACCACTGATGATTAATAAAAAGAAAAATGCAGCTACACAACAAATAGTGTAATCTTACACATTTAGCATTAATTAAATTCTTAAAATTGAAAAATTAGATAATATTATTTAGTTGATTTATTTTGGTTAAATTATCAACAGTTGAGCCTATCACATCAATTGTATCACAAAAAATATTAGTAAGTAAAGCATAAGATGTTGTATTATATATATTTCCATTTTTCTCTACTAGCTTGGATTAACAGTGATGTGCCAACTAAGGTTGAAAAAGGAAAAGCTCCTTGAGTTCGGTCCAGTTGACCTAGATTTTGGTTAGGTTTGGGTTGGCCCCTCTATAATTTGGATGTAATTAGCTTGTGCTGGCCAATGACCTAATTGAATTGTCATTTTTGCAGTTATACATGATAACTGTTATTTAAGACTTTTGAACAAAAATGAATTCAGAATAGACTTGTATATTGAAATTTTTTTACTGAAATATCTATCATTTTTTGTCATTTTTTAAGACGACACAGAAAATTTAAGTTTTTAATTCATGTTGTAAATATACCTTGTTTTATTTTACTAAGAATTCTTTGCACATTGTATTATAGTATTATAGGAGCCTGGCTGTGGAGCCCACATGAGGCCATACCAATCACAATGAGCCTTAGGAGTGTGAAAAATATTAATCTGATCAGATCACCCTAACCTCTTTGATATGTGGCCTTAGCTTTAATCATTTTTTTAGAAGGCATTGAGTTTCCAGATAAGGCTACTTTCCTGCAAGTCCCTTATCATGTGAGCTCTATGTTGTCCCCCCTTAGTGGAGCCCACGGTTGGATGGGAATGATAGGACCTTAATAGAACCACCTGTTTGCAAAACTTCAGGTCCATTGGATCATCATCCTAACCCCTTTGACATTTGGATGGGTGTCAAAAATGAAAACGTCAAAAATGAAAAAAAGAAGATAAAAAACTGGAAAAAAAAAACAAGGAAGAAGAGCTTTACCGTTGCATACATTCCGACTGCTGTGGATTAGCTTGCCACGTTGCATTTCCCTGTAGTGTGATACTTGGCCAATCTGTTGTGTCAGGACGCTTAGGAAGCCTCAAATTTGGACATATAAATATTTTGAGCTTTATCAATGAAGGCAAGGCCAATGTGTCACGACGAATTATACTTTTCAGTTTCAATAATCCATATAGTTTGAATTTGCGTAATTGTGGGAATGGATTCTCAGGTAGGGATTTGTCATGACCTTCTATGATCTCCTCTAATCCATTACAACACCTCACATGAAGGGTCTGTAACTGATCTAAGTTTTGCACCATTTCTTCAGAGAAGAGACTTTTTAGCTTGTTACAACCACGCAGATTAATTGTATTCAGCTTCCGTAGGCATCTCTGTGGCACTTCTCCTTTAAATAGCTTCTGTAACTTCGGTAGGAACGCGAGATTTAGGTTCTCAATATTTTGTAGTGCATTTTCTCCAACATCACTCCAATCTAAAATGCATTCCATTTTCTTACAGTGATAGATTCCAAGCATTCTTAAGCCGTTTGCAACACCCACTAACTGAGAAACATCTTTTACATCAGCAAACTTCAATCCTAAACCTTCTGTATGTGTCAACATCACCTTAGCTCCACGAGGATAATTGTTGCCGCCACCACATATATGCATCTGCTTCATAAAATTCATATTGAGATTATCACTATATGGGCCAATTGAAACTTTGAATCTTTTCAATTTTGACCATCGCTGAAGAAAGACAACCTCTTCTACACAATCAAAGTCTTTCATGGTGATCTTGAGAATAGTTAACCGTTTCAATTTCCCCACCTCACCAAGTGTGACGTCATTCTCAACTGCAAATTCACTTCCTTTTGCCCAGTGCATGCGCAGATCCTCCAGGCTAGACAACCCAGACATTACATTGGATGGAATTGTTAATGAATCAGATAATAAGGCTGACATGTTTAGCTTCTTGAGTTTAACCAAGTTTTGCATTTCTTCCGGCAAACTTCTGATGCCAGATGATTTTATATCTAGAAATTGAAGCTCCTTTAGTTGCCCCAAGAATGACACCTCTGTTAATCGGCGACATCGTCTCAAGATGAGTGCTCGTAAAGTCGACAACGAAGATGAGGATACTGACAATGATGTGATGGAAGTGTTAGATAGATCAAGAACTTGTAAAGCGGGCATGAGTTCAAAGAAGCTACGAGGGACAGCAGTGATGGGATTACTATTCAAAAACAGTGAAACAAGTTTTGGACATTCGAATTCGGGCTTAATGGGAAGTTCAGTGATGTCATTCATCATCAACGAAATTCTCTCAAACTCTCTCCAAGTTTCCACAGGGGGTGGCTCATTTAGTCCCTCTCCAATGCCTGCTTTAACCAAGAATTTTGGGCCTTCATTGCTAGATGATGATGCAATATATAGTGCCAAGTCGCGAGTTATGTCATGCATCTTAACACTTTTCTTCTTAAAAAATCCTTCCTCCAAAAGGCATCTACGCTTGAGTTCTTCAATGATACTGTGCCCCTTATTTGACGCATCAACCAAGTTATCGACATTATCAATAAATCCTTCCATTATCCACCACCGAATTAGTTGTATATCATAAATTTCAGCATCTTCTGGAAATAATGAAAAGAATAAGAAACACATCTTTACCTTTTCATGTTTTAGGTCTTCATAACTCAACTTCAAAGGTCGAAATACTTGAGGTTCCATGCCTTCAATCTCAGGTGCCGACGCTCTCAATGCCCTCAAAGCGTCCTGCCACACCTCCTTCTTATTCTGCCCTTGCATTGCCTTTGCAACCACCACGATTGCCAATGGCAGACCACCGCACTCCATTAGGACGTCCTTAGCAACATCTTTAATGTGCGGCTGATGAACTACCTCCTCCCCAACATTGGCAGCAAACAGATCCCAAGCTTCATCTTCAGTGAGAGTTTCCACTCTTATCTTTTCAGCCTTCATATCACTACAAACTTGGACCGCCGACACGTTTGCAATTCGTGTAGTTATGGCAATTTTGGATCTATTTTCCTTGTTGGTTGGAATTCCAATTTCACTCAAGTCGATTGAATTCCAGAGATCATCAAGGATTAGCATGTACCTTTTATTGTTCAGATACTGACGTAATTGCACGGATCGGTCTTGGTAGGAATCATTTTCATTAAAACCCAACCCCAGCCTGGCCATAATTTCCTTTTGAACCCTTTGCAAATTGAGTTCCTTGGACACAGTCACCCAAATCACATAATTAAATTCGCTGGTAGCGTCAAGCTTATTGTTGATGGCTTTCATGAGCGTGGTCTTGCCTATTCCACCCATGCCATAAATGCATATGACGCTGGTGTGCTCGTCGTGCAAGAGATTCCAAATCTTTTCCATGGTTCGTTGAGCTGAGCTCTGACCTACTGTGGGCACATCCATCACCATCACCCTTGGTGGTGAAGACATGGCTAGAAGTTTGATGCCGCTTCTTTCATTGAGGTCTCGTCGGACAGATTCGAGCTTCTCAACAGCCCTCTTACCCAGTGTGTAGGTGGACGGAAAGTCGGAGAAGAATCCATTGTTGGAGGTCTGCCTTCGATCGAACTCTGATTTGATGTTTCCGATTTCAGTTAGGTTTGCTCGGGCATGACCGAGCCAGGTCTGGGCTTGGTTGGTGAGCCTCATTCTTTTTCTTGAGGCTTCCTGTCCTTCACTCTCCATGTCGTCGCACTGGTCTTTCAGCTTTTGGGCTTCCTCCATTAGATCATCTACGTTCCTTTTGAGATTACTCACGTAACCCACTTGTTCGGAGATCTGAGGAGCTGGAATCATCTGACCGATCCATCCAAAAAGATTCTCCATCAAAGAAGATGCAAGAGAAGAGAAGTTAGAGAAAAGTGCGTGAAGAGAAAGAAGAAAAAGGAAGGAGCAGAGATGATGCGATCTTTAATCTCTGTAGCCTCGCCCTCGACTAAATGAAAATGGAAAAGATGAATAAAGATGATTCGTCATGATAGAGTCTCCAAGACTCAACCAATCCCAGCAAACGTATGAAAACTTAATCATAATTGAGTTCGTGCCCTCCAGCTGTAAAGATGTAATCAAGTTGAGACCCTGCTGTACGTCTTGCACCAGCTTTCACATGCCAATCCAACCGTTGAATTGATAAAAAATAAAATAAAATAAATACATTGCCTCCAAAGTAGAGGAAAGGACGAGGAGCATGGGCTAGTCCTATTTTTATTTCAAATGTGAAAGACTTTGTGGGTTGCTATTTGTACCCACTCTGTATTTATATATTTTATTACACCCATTTTATATTATGGGGTGTTGGTATCTACATTGGTGTTGCTATTTGCAACCACCCTATATAGGGTGGGTGTAAGGCCTATTATTTATTTTGTAACCACCCTATATAGGCCAATCTAGTTTTGTTTTGTATATCGTTCATGGACTCTTATTTTCTCGATAAGCATCTTGTTCATGCATTGTTCTTAACCTTGTAAATCTATTTCAAGTTTAGTAAAATGTTTTTAAATATTATTTCCTTTAAAACTTTGATTTTTACTTATGTTCTTGCCTAAATTGATCACCTGCCAGACCGTTGTGTCTGATATTCTATACTTTGGTGCTTTAGGTAGCAGGTCATCGTCTTGAGCTAGTTCGTGTGCAGTTGGCTTTTGAGTCACGAGTTTTGCAGGCTTGTTGTGTCAGCGATGTCATGTAGACGTCATGCTTGACTCCGGAGTTACGTTTCACCCCTGAGTAGTACATGTTCTTAGCTTGATAATTTGTATGGCTTTTGTTAGCCTTTTTCTTGGGAATGTAATTAATGCACTTGTTAATTTGTAACTTGAATATGTTCGGATAATGATTAACCTGCTACTGTTAGCTCTGTATATCTTGATATTATGATTTGCTCCAGTCTAAGTCTGAATATTGTTATGACAGCTTTATGCTGGTAGGTTGGGTGCGACGCGGAATCCAATGGCCATGGACTCCGGGTCACAATGCCTTGTAAGCTTCCGCGAAATATTTCGATGTGTTTGGGAATTTTGCCTTCCTCACACACGCGGATCTTGTGGAGAAATACAAATTTTTAATTAACCCCAAATCACGCTCCCCGAGATCGGATCACTGCTGTACGTCATACACCAGCTTTCACATGCCAATCCAACCGTTGAATTGATAAAAAAATAAAATAAAATAAATACATTGCCTCCAAAGTAGAGGAAAGGACGAGGAGCATAGGCTAGTCCTATTTTTATTTCAAATGTGAAAGACTTTGTGGGTTGCTATTTGTAACCACTCTATATTTATATATTTTATTACACCCATTTTATATTTATATATTTCTTTGCATGGGGTGTTGGTATCTACATTGGTGTTGCTATTTGCAATAGGGTGGGTGTATGGCCTATTATTTATTTTTTCACCTCATAGGTTTCACATCACATCACTGTTTTCAATAAAATACCTTTCACATCATATCACGCTTTCACATTACATTCCGGTTGGGCCACCTGTATTGCACCTACACACTTTTCTTCATATTAATTATTATGGGTTGGTTGACTTTAGAATACAGCCCATAGCAGGCCCAAGTCCGTCACAAATGTACGTCACCCAAGTCCAGCCCGCACCAAATTTCAGGTCCAAGCCTGTTCACCTAGTCAATCAGCGCTTCTTGGAACTTGACTATAAATACTTGGAACTTGACTATATATAGAAGGGGCCAGCTCTCCTAAGCTGAAGCTTAAGATAAGGTAAGCTGAAGTAAGCTCAATTACGTAGTGGGGCCCACTTGGGGACCTATATGGGGATGGGGGTGGGGGGGATTTCAAGGACTCCCTGGGACCCTCCTTCCTACAAAAAATCAGCCCAAATTGTGGTTTCTATCATCTCCATCTGGACACCAAAAACTTAATGGTCAATGGTCTATTCGGATTGGTACATAGTCAATCCAACGGTCTAGTAAATTCGGATTTGACCAAAAGTTGGTGGGCTTGTGCAATTTAAGGGGGTCGTGTGTTTGGTCCATTTGGATGGATCAAGGATGGGCCCTAGAAGCGTTAGCTTACGGAATCATATCATAAGCTTAAGCTTAGGAGAGCCTTGCTCTATATAGAATTTATATCATAAGTATTTAGAACATCCATTTTAACTATGGTATGTATTATTTTACATGGGATGCATGAATAATCGTAACAATTTTAAGAGTGAAACATCCATTTTACATGTTTTTATTGCTTTTGATGACCTCTTGACGTTATAAAGTGTATGTTTTTATCAAAAGACTCGGTTATAGATATATTTAAGTTAACAAAATGTCTACTTGGCCTGATGTCAGGCCCCATGAGTGGCCTGACACTAAGCCAAAAGCCATTGGATCTCATTTATATTTATCCAGGTCCCTTCCGCTAAAAAGTCTTTCATTCTAAAAAGGCTTCGGGGATTCTAAGTGCACCCACCCCACCTGCTATTTAAACCCACCCTGATAAAATCACCTAACATCTGTGTACGGAAGGAAATAGTCATGGTTTTTTTTTGGTCATGCATGTGATTGATTGGATTGGACCTGTCTGACATCGTGTACGAAAGGAAATGGTCATGGGGTTATAAATGCACCCACTCTATTTCGTATATACACCCACTCTAGATGCCTATTATATTATAGACTGCACATCTCAGTCTTTTCACTCCTCCACGTCACATATGGGGGTCCAAAAACCGCTCTTTAAAAGTGGTTTCCACGTGTCGTTGACCTTTTCCGGGCTTTTGGTCCGATGGGGGCTCCACTTGGGGATGGTTGGATGAACATGGCCCACCACTGGGGGAGAGAATGGCTGAAATTGGATGTGGGATCTTTCGATTTTTTTATCTATGGTGGGGTCCATTTCATCAGTGATCAACATTGGATCATCAAGGCGGGGCCATCTTCTAAAGAACGATCCCTAGCCGTTCAATTGGATGACATGCAAGGAGACGAGGGTTGTGAAGGGACAAAACCCAGTGTTCCTCTTCAACACTATAAAGGTGGGCCACCAAATCTTGAACGGTTGGATCTTCCAATCTGGATTTGGGGTGCATTGCATGATCTTGGTGGGCCCATCAATCAACCTTCAGTTGCATCAAGCAATAGCCCCCATCCCACCCATGACCCACTTGTACGTACTCGAGTTGTTCTTGATGATCAAGAGGTCCTGCCTCAGATTTGTTGTTGCAGTGCTGGCCGGGGCCGATCGGAGAAGATCGGAGGAGATCCATTGAATTGGATTTCGAGAGGGCCACGAATCGTGCAGAGAGAGATCGTTTGATCTCGGTGGGCCACACTAATCGCAGAGAACAGAAGAGAAGGGATCGTTCCCTGGTTCTGGATCGATTTGCAGGAGCAGATCTTCGCCGGAGTTGAAGAAGAAGTCGCGGCAGGCACTGTGTTTCTGTCGCTGCAGAAAGAGCTTCTCGTTAGCCCACCGCTGCCGGAGAAAAAGGCGGTTACCGGAGGAGCTTGTCGCCGCCGCTGCAGCCTGCCGTCGCAGGAGAACGATCGCCTCGCTGTGCCGTGGCCGAAGGAGAAGCAGCAGCGCTCCTCTCTGCTCTCTGGTTCTGCATAACGATAGTGAAGAAGACGACCTGTGTTTGGTTTCAGATTTCAAACCCAGGTTCTGTTTATTTAATAAAAAAATTTTTGATGGGGTTCATGACCATGTGAGGAAAGGATGTGCTGGCAGACATGGGAGACAAGGTCAGGCAAAATGCTGAAACTATCATTTCATTAATAGGTTAGGCGCAGACCTACTAATAGTAGAGTGGGTGTATAAATTAACACCCTTTTTTTTTTCATGCATGTGATTGATTGGATTGGACCTGAAAATTACCGTGTGTCTCTCACTTTGTGGAACAATGTCAGACAAGCATAGCACGTGGAATAATAAAAATTGTTCCTTAGCCCGTTTGTATGTCAAGATGAACAGTGTTGTTGACGTGGGTTATGCAGGAGTGGCAAAACCTGACCCACAGTCATGGTTTAGAAGCACCTCATGACCTATGATTATGTTAGGGTCAACCCGGATAACCCACTTTCCCAATTTAAATGAGTTGGTTTAAAGCCAATCCACATACATAAACTCATTCAAATAATTTAGTAGTTTAATATTTTGGTAGTTAGAACAGTTTATTTTATATGGACTTTTGGCTTATGATTTCAGTCAAATATAACCTTAGTATATCAAATGAATTTGGTTTAGGCTGTGATTCTATAAATTGGGTCGAGTTAAATGGGTTGAACCACATTGAATGTGGGTCATACGAATTAGGTTGAGTTGACCCGCAATGTGTGTGCATTGAAATTACTTGACGGTAGATACATACGAACTGGACTTCAACCTGTAGATATGCCTTGTCAATTAGACCCATTTTGACCCAGCTTGACCTGGTTACCACCCTATAGCTAGGTTCATTCAAACATCAGCCACCATTGAATTTATCATAATAAATCTGCGTGATATATATAGTTGTTACATTTTGAAGAAATATTTCAATTACTCTTAATTAATCCTTGTGAAAATTCTTCCATCCCCATGGTTCCTTTGATTGTCATGCATCATGAGGATCCATCAGAATTTGATCTACACTCTATTTTCCTATAAATAATTAGTTTCATTACATATGTGTGGTGGATGTTCCAACCTTTGACCCATTTTTACTTATTTGGTTGTCCAAAACAAACTTAATTGTTTCATTCATAAAAAAATATCTAATAAGTGAATATTTTTGAAATAGTTCATTAACTTAAGAGCCCTATTATATGGCCTGATGTCAGGCCCGATGAGTGGCCTGACACCAGGCCAAGAGCCAAAATGAGATCCAATGGCTCTTGGCCTGGTCTCAGGCCACTTATCGGGCCTGACATCAGGCCAAGGAGACTTTCTGGTCATGGGGAAGACGTGGAGAAGGGGATTTGAAAATGAAAAACGTGTACAGAAAAGGAAACGGTTGCAAGAGGAGTTAATGGGATAAGAATAAAACGATTTGGAGGATTTAAGAGCATTGGGCGAGGATTTAAAAAGGGATCAAAATCAATTGGTAGTCAAAATCAATCGGCTGGTTTCAATTAATTCAGTTGGCTTCATATAGTATATAACTAGTGCTTCAGGCCCGTGCCCAACGCGAGCCTTTAATTCATGAAAGGAAAACTGAATTTAAATTGAAATTAGACACCGAGTAAACAAACAAATTAATTCCAAATCCATTTTGTTGGAAAGTTAACATATCTTAAATCTCTTGCATCAGGATATTGGCGATTTGTTTCAAACCACTGAGTGAACATAGTAACTTCTATTCCAAGTCTATTTAACACAAATGCTAAACTCTCATAATCATTGATCAATGGGTAGGATGATTTGATTAAAGATGTTATGGCAAGTTGAGTGAAATTAACCTATCAAAATAAAAGCAGTCGATCACCTAAAGTCAACATAAAACTTAGACTCCTTGAAAATCATCAAAAAATAATAATAATAATAGAACTACATGACAAAAATAAATAATATTAATAAAAAAGGAATGAATGTAAAAAATAAAAATAAATAAATCTAAATAAACCGACCTCTTCATCAAAAAACAATAATAAAAATAGAACTACATTACAAAAATAAATAATATTAATAAAAAAGGAATGAATGTAAAAAATAAACAGAAAAATTAAAAAAAATAAATCCAAATAAACCGGCCATGTCATAAAAAAAATAATAATAGAACTACATGAAAAAAATAAATAATATTAATAAAAAAAGGTATGAATGTAAAAAAAAACATTAATCTAAATAAACCGGCCTCTTCATCAAAATATAATAATAAAAATAGAACTACATAACAAAAATAAATAATAATAATAATAATAATGGAATGAGTGTATAAAAATTAATAATAATAATAAAGAATGCCTCATCTTGTGTTCTGATATTAATAAAAAAGGAATGAATGTAAAAAATAAGTTATGAGATTTCTGCTCAAATCAACTATTTTTTTTTAAAATAAGATCAGTCATTTCTCTCCTTCCGGAGGGTATCATAGTTAATAGTAAATCTGGAAATTAAAAAAATAAAAATTCAATGCCTCATCTTGTATTCTGAAATTCTTGCATGAAGCAGGAGAATAGGTTACATTATTTTGTGAAGATGATGTGTTTGCTGCTCTTATTTTTGCAAATAGGAATACAAATCCAGTCCCTTTCCAACTTCTCCTACGAGATCCAGCCCCTTTTCAACTTCTTCTATATAGCTGCTTCTAAATTTGTCCGTCCCCTGAACATGGGAATAAACTTGCAATTATTTTGGATATCTATTATACATTCTAGGACAGCCTTTTACTGATCCAAAAATTGTCCTACATGGCACTGTGGCTAAAAGGGGCGAAAAGTTGAACAAAAATTACAACTTTTGCCATCAAGAAAGAAAGAGAGGGAGGACAGTTGACTGCACGTGGAAGAGAGGGGAGAGAAGAGAGGGGAAAGTAAGAGAGAGAAAATGAATGAGGGAGAGGGGGGTGGGGGGGCTGATGGGTTTATTTTTTTCTGCTAATCTCAATCTCAGCCGTCCATCACATTTTTTTGTGGACCTCATTTTACTATTCATCTCATTGTTTTTCTCAGAGAACTAAAATTTGAAAAATAAAAAAGCAGGGGAGCCGGGTCCGATTTGGTTGGCCAGAGTGTTAAAAAAAATTAAAAGTTAAGAACATTAAAAAAATAATTTTTTTTGAAATTTGGAGTGTAAACTCTTAAATTATAAAAGTTAACAAAACAAAATACTAAAAACCCTAAACATTAAAGCATAAATCATATATACTAAACATAAATAAAAAAAATATTAACCTAAATAAGAAATTCTAAGAACACTAAATCCTATAAAGTCGTAAACCCCAAATCCAAATAAGTTAATTTACGAAAAAAAAATTTATCGTGCCAACGGCACGGGTTACCGCTAGTGGATGTAAATGGGACGGCTGCAGAACAATTCCAGAATGTACCAAGACCCAGACTTGGTGACCACTTAATGTACTGGATATGAATCTATTATACAGGATCGAACTTCAACTTCGATGGATCCACTGAACCCAAACCCAACTTCAGACCCAGATTCATATCCAAAATCTTGCAAGGCAAATCTTTCTCCCACCAATTCTTTAGAGAGTTATTTTAAGAGAGAGATTACTTTTATCATCTATACGTCAAATATTAGTAAAACGTCATTTAAATATACATTAGTTAAACTCAGCACCTTTTTAATATCCCATTGTGCTCAAAATATACATCATTTAAATATCTGTTTGAGAAGATCTACATCAAGTCTGAATTTATCATCATCTTGTACCCAAAATACACAAAGATCAATCATTGGATCCAATTTTGTGTTGTTCGCACACATATATATTTGCTTGTAATAAACACGGAAATAATGCCCATTTGAATATGGACCAACCCATGACCACATCATGGCCAAGTTGTGTCCTGGTTTGGTTTGACGTGGGCCTGAATGTGCCTAGGGGTTGGCGTGGTCTGGTGCGGCTGTTGTTGTGCTTGGTGCACACCTGGTAGGATATCTCTAACTTTGAGAAATTTAGATGGATGAATCTTGGTGCAAAGATAGTGTTCATTTTGGAAGTTGTAATAAGGATCTCATTGAGAGATTTTCGGATAATTCAAAGGAAGTAATTTCCTTTGAGTGCAAGATGATTTTGTGAGCCACGTGTCCCTCTCCAAGGAAGCATCCTGGATCTTTCCCATCTTTCTCTTGAGATAATACTAGCAAAATCCCGTGGATAACCACGAAACCACCAAATGCACAGACTGATATGAATTATTTTTAATAAATTTATTAATTAGTAAACTTGTGAGTCCTTCTTTTTTGTTGCTAATTTGATCTTTATGTTTTTTTTCCAAATGTTTTATTCTTTAGGTGAGGCATGAATTGATTAAGAAAGAACAAATGATCATAGACCTAACAAATTGACCTAATATATTTAAGTGGGACCAAGATGAATGGGGTCCATCATCTCTATTCTAACCGTTCATAAAATCATATGATGCGGGCTGGGACCCATTAATTGATTGATAAAGATCAAATGATCAAATGATCATAGACCTCTCAAATTGACCAAACCTAACCTATTTAAATGGGACCCCCAAGATGAATGGGTCTACCATCTATATTCTAACCATCCATAAAACCATATTATGCGGGATGAGACCCATGAATTGATTTAAAAAGATCAAATGATCAAATGATCGTAGACCTAACAAATTGACCTAATATATTTAAGTGGGACCCAGATGAATGAGGTCCACCATCTTTATTCTAATCGTCCATAGAATCAAATGAAGCGGGCCGGGACCCATTAATTGATTGATAAAGATCAAATGATCATAGACCTCTCAAATTGACCAAACCTAGCCTATTTAAGTGGGACCCCCAAGATGAATGGGGTTCGTCATCTATATTCTAACCATCCATAAAAACATATGATGCGGGCTGGGACCCATAAATTGCTTGATAAAGATCAAATGATCATAAACCTCACAAATTGACCAAACCTAACCTATTTAAGTGGAACCCCCCAGATGAATGGAGTCCACCATCTCTATTCTAACCGTCCATAAAACCATAATATGCGGGATGGGACCCATGAATTGGTTAAGAAAGATCAAATGATCGTAGACCTAACAAATTGACCATATATTTTTAAGTGGGACCTAGATGAATGGGGTCCACCATCTTTATTCTAACCGTCCATAAAATCAAATGATGCGGGCCGGGACCCATGAATTTATTGATAAAGATCAAATGATCATAGACCTCTCAAATTGACCAAACCTGACCTATTTAAGTGGGACCCCCAGATGAATGGGGTCCACCATCTATATTCTAACCGTCCATAAAATCATATTATGCGGGATGAGACCCATGAATTGATTTAAAAAGATCAAATGATCAAATGATCGTAGACCTAACAAATTGACCAAATATTTTTAAGTGGGACCCAGATGAATGGGGTCCGCCATCTTTATTCTAACCGTCCATAAAATCAAATGATGCGGGCCGGGACCCATGAATTGATTGATAAAGATCAAATGATCAAATGATCATAGACCTCTCAAATTGACCAAACCTAACCTATTTAAGTGGGAACCCCAAGATGAATGAGGTCCACCATCTATATTCTAACTGTCCATGAAATAATTTGATGCGGGCTGGGACCCATGAATTGCTTGATAAAGATCAAAGGATTAAATGATCATAGACCTCACAAATTGACCCAGCATAACCTATCTAAGTGGGACCCCTAAGATGAATGGGGTCCACCATCTTTATTATAACCGTCCATAAAACCATATTATGCGGGATATGACCCATGAATTTATTTAAAAAGATCAAAGGATCAAATAATCGTAGACCTAACAAATTGATCAAATATGTTTAAGTGCGACCCAGATAAATGGGGTCCATCATCTCTATTCTAACCGTCCATAAAATCATATGATGTGGGCCGGGACCCATGAATTGATTGAAAAAGATCAAATGATCATAGACCTCATAAATTGACCAAACCTAATTTATTTAAGTGGGACCCCAAAGATAAATGGAGTCCACCATCTATATTCTAACCATTCATGAAACCATATGATGCGGGCTGGGACCCATTAATTGCTTGATAAAGGTCAAAGGATCAAATGATCATAGACCTCACAAATTGACCAAACCTAACATATTTAAGTGGAACCCCCCAAATGAATGGGGTCCACCATCTCTATTCTAATCGTCCATAAAATCATATTATGTGGGATGAGACCCATGAATCGATTAAGAAAGTTCAAAGGATCAAATGATCATAGACCTAACAAATTGACCAAATATTTTTAAGTGGGACCCAGATGAATGGGGTCCACCATCTTTATTCTAACCGTCCATAAAATCAAATGATGCGGGCCGGGACCCATGAATTGATTGATAAAGATCAAATGATCATAGACCTCTCAAATTGACCAAACCTAACCTATTTAAGTGGAACCCCCAAGATGAATGGGGTCCACCATCTATATTCTAACCATCCATGAAATAATATGATGCGGGATGGACCCATGAATTGCTTGATAAAGATCAAATGATCAAATAATCATAGACGTCACAAATTAACCAAACATAACCTATTTAAGTGGAACCCCCCAGATGAATGGGGCCCACCATCTCTATTCTAACCGTCCAAAAATGCATATTATGCGGGATGGGACCCATGAATTGATCTAAAAAGATCAAAGGATCAAATGATCGTAGACCTAAAAAATTGACCAAATATTTTTAAGTGGGACCCAGATGAATGGGGTCCACCAAAAAGATCAAATGATCATAGACCTCATAAATTGACCAAACCTAATTTATTTAAGTGGGACCCCAAAGATGAATGGAGTCCATCATCTATATTCTAACCATTCATGAAACCATATGATGCGGGCTGGGACCCATGAATTGCTTGATAAAGGTCAAAGGATCAAATGATCATAGACCTCACAAATTGACCAAACCTAACATATTTAAGTGAAACCCCCCAAATGAATGGGGTCCACCATCTCTATTCTAATCGTCCGTAAAATCATATTATGTGGGATGAGACCCATGAATCGATTAAGAAAGTTCAAAGGATCAAATGATCATAGACCTAACAAATTGACCAAATATTTTTAAGTGGGACCCAGATGAATGGGGTCCACCATCTTTATTCTAACCGTCCATAAAATCAAATGATGCGGGCCGGGACCCATGAATTGATTGATAAAGATCAAATGATCATAGACCTCTCAAATTGACCAAACCTAACCTATTTAAGTGGAACCCCCAAGATGAATGGGGTCCACCATCTATATTCTAACCATCCATGAAATAATATGATGCGGGATGGACCCATGAATTGCTTGATAAAGATCAAATGATCAAATAATCATAGACCTCACAAATTAACCAAACATAACCTATTTAAGTGGAACCCCCCAGATGAATGGGGCCCACCATCTCTATTCTAACCGTCCAAAAATGCATATTATGCGGGATGGGACCCATGAATTGATCTAAAAAGATCAAAGGATCAAATGATCGTAGACCTAAAAAATTGACCAAATATTTTTAAGTGGGACCCAGATGAATGGGGTCCACCAAAAAGATCAAATGATCATAGACCTCATAAATTGACCAAACCTAATTTATTTAAGTGGGACCCCAAAGATGAATGGAGTCCATCATCTATATTCTAACCATTCATGAAACCATATGATGCGGGCTGGGACCCATGAATTGCTTGATAAAGGTCAAAGGATCAAATGATCATAGACCTCACAAATTGACCAAACCTAACATATTTAAGTGAAACCCCCCAAATGAATGGGGTCCACCATCTCTATTCTAATCGTCCGTAAAATCATATTATGTGGGATGAGACCCATGAATCGATTAAGAAAGTTCAAAGGATCAAATGATCATAGACCTAACAAATTGACCAAATATTTTTAAGTGGGACCCAGATGAATGGGGTCCACCATCTTTATTCTAACCGTCCATAAAATCAAATGATGCGGGCCGGGACCCATGAATTGATTGATAAAGATCAAATGATCATAGACCTCTCAAATTGACCAAACCTAACCTATTTAAGTGGAACCCCCAAGATGAATGGGGTCCACCATCTATATTCTAACCATCCATGAAATAATATGATGCGGGATGGACCCATGAATTGCTTGATAAAGATCAAATGATCAAATAATCATAGACCTCACAAATTAACCAAACATAACCTATTTAAGTGGAACCCCCCAGATGAATGGGGCCCACCATCTCTATTCTAACCGTCCAAAAATGCATATTATGCGGGATGGGACCCATGAATTGATCTAAAAAGATCAAAGGATCAAATGATCGTAGACCTAAAAAATTGACCAAATATTTTTAAGTGGGACCCAGATGAATGGGGTCCACCAAAAAGATCAAATGATCATAGACCTCATAAATTGACCAAACCTAATTTATTTAAGTGGGACCCTAAAGATGAATGGAGTCCATCATCTATATTCTAACCATTCATGAAACCATATGATGCGGGCTGGGACCCATGAATTGCTTGATAAAGGTCAAAGGATCAAATGATCATAGACCTCACAAATTGACCAAACCTAACATATTTAAGTGGAACCCCCCAAATGAATGGGGTCCACCATCTCTATTCTAATCGTCCGTAAAATCATATTATGTGGGATGAGACCCATGAATCGATTAAGAAAGTTCAAAGGATCAAATGATCATAGACCTAACAAATCGACCAAATATTTTTAAGTGGGACCCAGATGAATGGGGTCCACCATCTTTATTCTAACCGTCCATAAAATCAAATGATGCGGACCTCACAAATTAACCAAACATAACCTATTTAAGTGGAACCCCCCAGATGAATGGGGCCCACCATCTCTATTCTAACCGTCCAAAAAAGCATATTATGCGGGATGAGACCCATGAATTGATTTAAAAAGATCAAAGGATCAAAGGATCAAATGATCGTAGACCTAAAAAATTGACCAAATATTTTTAAGTGGGACCCAGATGAATGGGGTCCACACATCTTTATTCTAACCGTCCATAAAATCAAATGATGCGGGCTGGGACCCATGAATTGATTGATAAAATAATTTTAATCAAATCACGAGGGTGTGACAGAAATGTCTTGCTAGATGTGTAGATGATATCCAAATGGATAAAAAACAGAGATCTCCCCTGAATCACAATGGATTCATGTAGGTTTGCACCCATTCTGACCAATTGAGCCCATAATCGACCACTTTATTTGTTTCTTTTTTTTAAGCCATTAAAATTTGTGGGTTCCTGTTGAATTGGTTAGGATGATCAGTGGGTCCCAACCTTGACAGTGATGTAGGCCCCAAGTGGGCCCCACAGAGAGCACAGATTTCTTCTATGGAATTAAGGATTATATTTCAATCCTTTACAATTTGGGATTTTCCTCTTCCCCATTTTGTGTGGTTGTCTTGGAAGTAAAATTTTAAATGGAGAATGAGAGATTTTAGGGATTGCATTAGCATGGAGAAGGAGAGATTTTAGGGAGGGAGAGATGGAGAAATTTTAGATGGAGAATGAGATATTAGCAGAATACCATTTTAGGCTTGCTGCTGCCACGTGTCCATCTCCAAGACATGCCAAGTGTCCTCCTCCAGGAAGTGTATACATCCCTTTAGTAATATAGATTGCTCAGAGAACCAATTTGTAACAATGCCCACATCATTGCCTATGATAACCAGATATTTGGGTTTACTGGATGCTAGCAATTCAAAGCATCTGATTGGAAAAATTACATATAGTTTCAGAATTTTCATTCAATTCAAATTTATGGTTGGGTTCAAAACCACTGTAGCAGACTTGTTCTAATTTTTGGATTGAGTTCCGACTGATGTTTTTTTTTTTTTTTTTGATGTTTTTTTTTTTGGTAGCATATTGCAACTAATGTTAACCCCATCATTTACCCGGATTCTCCTGAACAGTCAGGAAACTAATCATCCAACACAGGAAATAAAAATCCGCGGAGCATCACCAAAAATCTAAACCGCCCTAAGAAAAAAAATTAAAATCGGTTGGAAGAACCTCAAGAATTTTAGTGAGTCCCACTCTAAAAGATCATGAATGGTAAAAGAACCTAACTGCCATTCTAAAATTGTCTTGGAACTCCATTTTTTTTTACCCAGGACGCTAGGACTTTGAGAGAGGCCACGTAAGTGGGACCAACATTTTTTGGAAAGTAAAAGATAATGATTAATTTTGCATTCATATTCAAAATTCAAAATTGGAGAGTTGCCTTTTGGAGATTCTTAAGATCCTATTTTGTAGGAAAATTAGAGAATACAGTGATTTGTTGAGATTAGATGAGAAGGGCAATTCCGGAATGTGGCATTGCAAAAAGTTTGAGGATGCGCCACGAGAATCACATGCTGTCTTTTATTATATAACTAGCGCTTCAATGCCCGCGAGGATGCGCCACGAGAATCACCTGCTGTTTTTTATTATATAACTAGCACTTTAATGCCCGTGTCCAACGCGAGCCTTTAATTCATAGTGGGAAAACCCAATTTAAGTTAAAGTAGAAATCAGGCACCGTCTGTCATTATTAATCATAAGTCATAAATATCCTGCAAATATCTAGCAAAGTTTTGATCCATATCTTAGAACCCATTCAAAACCATAAATCATATCACAAGGAAATACTGCTGGCAAGGTAAGTGATTTAACAAAACTTTGAGGTCCACACTTTCCCATACACCCCTAGGTCATCCAATTCCCACATTCACCTCTTCCTGTCTAACGCAGGTTTTGGAACACAACCTCTATTGAACCTCCTCCAGAACGATGGGGTTTCACGCCTGACACATCAGGGTGCATGGATGGTGGGTCCCACTGGGCACCGCCCACAGATTAAACACACCTACATGGTCGCACAGCCAAGTACGGCTAGATGACCGGGCTAGATGTGCGACCAGATCGCCCATTGTGTCCCACAATGGCTGGACACCCAAATAATCTTTCTTCCTCAAACACGCCCTCTCTATGATCAAGGTGCTCGAAGGAGGGCCGAAGAAGAAAAGATGATGCAGGCTCAGGTGCAGTGCGTGCGGTGGGTGCAGGTGGAAGCGCGTGGAAGAAGGAAAAGAAGAAGAAGGAAAAAGAGAGCGGAGGTGATGCAGGTGGCTGCGCGCAGGGTGAGCGTGGGAGGAAGAAGATGAAGAAGAAGAGAAGATGTTGCAGGTGCAGTGTGTGCAGTGGGTGAACTTGTCCCTGTTAGGTTGTTTTTTTTTAATTAGTATGCAGGTGGCTACGTGCAGGGTGAGCGTGGGAGGAAGAAGAAGATGGGGAAGAAGAGAAGATGATGCAGGCGCAGGTGCAGTGTGCGCGGTGCTGGGTGCAGGTGGAAGTGCAGTGAAGGAGGAAAAAGAAGAAGAAGGAGAAAGAGAGGGGAGGTGATGCAGGTGGCTGCGTGCAGGGTGAGCGTGGGAGGAAGAAGAAGATGGAGAAGAATAGAAGATGATGCAGGTGCAATGTGTGCGGTGGGTGCTGGTGGAAGTGCAGGGAAGGGGGGAGAAAGGGGTGTACCTGGTTGCGCAGGTGGAGAAAGAAGAAGATGGAGAAGAAAGGAAGAAAAGAAAAAAGAGAAAAAGAGAGAAAAGAGAAAAAAAAAGGTGATGGTGTAGTGTGTGCTGCTGGACATACGTGTGCGTGTGTGCAGATGTGGGTTACAGTGAGAGAAGAAAAGAGAGGGAGAGAAGAAAGGAAGAGGAAGGGAAGAAATAAGAAAGAAAAGAAGAGGAAGAGAGGGGTGATGATGCAGATGCAATACGTGCGAGGAGAGGAGGAGGGCCTACCTAGTTCCGGAGTCCGACGGTGTGAGGGAGACACAATCCACGCGAGGAAAATGGAGAGGGTGATGGTGGCGGTTGAGGAGAGGGGTTCTGCGCATGTGATGGCTACTACGATGATGATGAAGAAGAGAGGATAATGGGTGATAGAGAGAGGTTTGGGGAGTCTAGGATCTGCGCATTTGAGAGGAGATAGAAGGGGAGACATGAGGTTTAAGGGGGTTTGAGGGAGTCCAGAGATATGAGACTCCTCTCTCCCTTTTCCAGGTGATGGGCCAGGCACTCTAGGCTAGGTCGTGGGTTAGGTACAGGTTGGGTTCAGGTTTAATGGGTTTGGTCTTGGGTTTGGTTAAGTTTTGAGGGGTTTGGTTCAGGTTTGAGGACGGGTTTGGTGGGTTGAAGTATGGGCATGGTTTGATGGATTGGATTGAGTCTGGACTTAGGAAGATTGATTCGGGCCCAGAAGGTGGGCTGCAGTGGGGTTTTAATGATTGCATTGCATAGGGATTTAAAGGGAAATAAAATAAAAGGAGAGAAGGGCAATTCCAGAATGTGGCATTGCAAAAAGTCTAAAGTTGATAGGAGGCTGATGTTTGATGCTCCATCCTGCAATGGAATAACTAAAATTTCTACTTCCATATACCATGCATGAATGTTATATGAACCTTATAAGAATGAAAAAAATTAAAATCCGTTGGAAGAACCTCAAGAATTTTAGTGAGTCTCACTCTAAAAGATCATGAATGGTAAAAGAACCTAACAGCCATTCTAAAATTGTCTTGGACCTCCATTTTTTTTCACCCAGGGAGCTAGGACTTTGAGAGAGGCCACGTAAGTGGGACCAACATTATTTGGAAAGCAAACGATAATGATTAATTTTGCATTCAGATTCAAAATTCAAAATTGGAGAGTTGGCTTTTGGAGATTCTTAAGATCCTATTTTGTAGGAAAATTAGAGAATACAGTGATTTGTTGAGATTAGATGAGAAGGGCAATTCCGGAATGTGGCATTGCAAAAAGTCCGAGGATGCGCCACGTGTCACTTCCCCATGAATTCACAAGTCTAAGGATGCGCCACGGGTCGCTCTCCGGAGAATCACATGTTGTCTTTTATTATATAATTGGATGAGTTCAGTGTGGGGCCTTTAGCAACCCTTACACCACAAAGTTTTCCTTTGGCAAATAAGATACAACCAAAAGAAGAATTTCTATTAGACTTCTTAAAAGCCACATCGGAGAATATGTAGATCATATTTAAAGAGGCATTTATAAGACCCCGTTGATCTTTAGGATTATGGCGTCTCTCCTCGACTCCCAAATAAGTTGATGTTGAGCCCTTATAAGAGTCCTTTATCATTATATACAGTGATGTTATAGATCAGTTTCAATACATTATTATTTTTTACTTCGTAATTTGATAGATTTGTACTAGTGTTGTTGTGCAAGTTGTAGGGTTATTACATTCATCTACTATGCTATAAATCCATCCCATTCAACTAAATAGATCTTTTAATTTAAATTCTTGATCTGGGCTAGATCTGATGAGCATTTTGGTAATTTCACTTGTAAAGTCAAGTGGAGTGAAGTCAAGTTAAACATCAGATCAAAAGCACTTTTTAGCAAAACTCAAAAAGTCAAAGTAACTACATTTATTAACTAAAAGACAAAAAAACTTCATTTCCCATACCAAAAGTCAACAATATTCCATCCCAAATAACTAAAAATAAAATACCATCATAACCCACTATATATTTTATTCATACTTTCTATTTCACTTCACTCCACTTGATTTTAAAAGTAAAGTGCCAAACTAGCCCGGATTACATCCTATCCAAATCCATGTAGTCGACTTGCAAAACAATGTTTATATCCATGATCAGTTATGCAAAGATCCAAATCGTGGATCTATGCTACATGAGTTGCAATATGAAATCTCAAGAGTCAGCTCATCAGGAGTTGGAATCTTGATTCTCTTGAATCAAAACAAATTTTCAACCTTATATCCAAATCCTTAGAATTGGTGAAAATCAAATTTAAATGTGTAGAACTGTATTCTTCTCCTTCAAAATTCTCTTCTAAGCGGGGTCATTATTTGAATCATGCTCTTAAGAAAAGCACAAATCAAGCACTAATCAACCAACACTTTTACTAATATGCAAAGTCTTTACATAAGATAAAAAAATAAAGCAAGACAATAACATACTAGGATGAGAAGCCTCTTCTAGATGAAAAAACTCAAGGGTGTAGTGTGATTTTCAGGCCAAATCTCGAGAGAGGGAGAGGATGGAGTGTAGTAGTAATTCTAGAGAAAGGTGGTGGTCTATCTTCCCATGAGAGAATAGGGATGCCTATATATGCCTTCAATTTATAGATTTTTGCTATCTTTTTGTCATTCGTTGCTCCAAGTTTTCAGCATGCAAGCTTCTTTGTATAGTAAGTCCCTTCCTTGGCCAACAAGTCTTCAAAGAAATAGCAAGGTGAGTGAGAGATTTTTGGCGCTTTCCATGTGCAAAATTGCAATCCCGAGTAGAAATTGTAACACTAACTTCCAGAGGCTATACCTCCCTCGTTTTTAGCTCCAATTAATAGAATCTTGGGGTTCATGGATCTCTACTAAAAAAAAACTTTTCAACTGTGGGTAGATTGCGCCGATCCAACGGTTAGATTGAGTGTTATATCCATTTTAATCTTGCTGTCCCCGAAAAATCCAAGAATAGTTGTACACATATGGAAGCTTTTATGTTAGTTGTGTAATGAGGTGTGTGGGACCCATGTGGACGTCCAAATGGCTCTTGGGATCTTTCCTTCATTGTTTCTTGACTCCCCTTCCACCTTTGGTTTTGTTTCCAAGATTGTTTGATTCACCAATCAACTCTTCTAGCACACTTTCTCTCACGCCCGAAAATCGGGATCCTGCAGTGATCCGATCTCGGGGAGCATGATTTGGGGTTAATTAAAAATTTGTATTTCTCCACAAGATCCGCGTGTGTGAGGAAGGCAAAATTCCCAAACACATCGAAATATTTCGCGGAAGCTTACAAGGCATTGTGACCCGGAGTCCATGGCCATTGGATTCCGCGTCGCACCCAACCTACCAGCATAAAGCTGTCATAACAATATTCAGACTTAGACTGGAGCAAATCATAATATCAAGATATACAGAGCTAACAGTAGCAGGTTAATCATTATCCAAACATATTCAAGTTACAAATTAACAAGTGCATTAATTACATTCCCAAGAAAAAGGCTAACAAAAGCCATATAAATTATCAAGCTAAGAACATGTACTACTCAGGGGTGAAACGTAACTCCGGAGTCAAGCATGACGTCTACATGACATCGCTGACACAACAAGCCTGCAAAACTCGTGACTCAAAAGCCAACTGCACACGAACTAGCTCAAGACGATGACCTGCTACCTAAAGCACCAAAGTGTAGAATATCAGACACAACGGTCTGGCAGGTGATCAATTTAGGCAAGAACATAAGTAAAAATCAAAGCTTTAAAGGAAATAATATTTAAAAACATTTTACTAAACTTGAAATAGATTTACAAGGTTAAGAACAATGCATGAACAAGATGCTTATCGAGAAAATAAGAGTCCATGAACGATATACAAAACGAAACTAGCATGAATACATATAATATCATGAATAGAAATTCCACATAGAGCTCATCCTTTCTCCATCATGCATGATGATAAGAGTAAGCAAAGACAAAGCAAAGCTGAACTAAACAAAGCAAAGGCCCAAGCCATACAAGGTGGGAGGGAAAACCGGCCGCGGAACCAGAACAAAGCAAAGATGTGTATAAACTACACGACTAATCTACAAATAGTCCTTATGTTTAAGGACCCCTCCCCCCCCCCCCCCCCCCCCCCCCCCCCCAACCCCCAACTAGTGGATCAGACTGAAAGGGCAGTCCAAGCTTAGTGGTATTTACTTAAATTCATGAATGCACGAGACAAAATATACTTGCGAGAGAAATCACACAAAAAGGGGAAGACTACTTGTCAAGCTAGTAGAGACTCGCCGTTTGAAGCCCGTGGTTGACACGCTTCGCCCCATGGTTAAGGGTGCCGCTCGGACCGAGTTCTTATATTTCCCTCATCGACCACGCACAAGGTGGACGACGTAAGCAAGACAAGACACGAAAGCATGAACTAGTAATATACCAAAAACACGAAAGTAGTCTCCTTATTTATTCTTAAAAAAAAATCTTCAGACAAACTTGTACTTGAAATTTCAAAGCGAGAGCACGACTATTTCTCTTGAAATAATTTCTTAAACGAGCTTGTACTTGAAATTCAAAAGGGTACATGATGATGCACATAGCATCAAAATGGAAGTTCAAACACGAAGTCAATCAAGCTTAGGCTAAGACTATTCATTGGCCTTTGTGGAGTTAAAATCCTAATGTCGGGATTTTACAAGATTTGGTGCCTCCGAAGTTGAGGTACATTTTAGAATTTCAAGTGCACAATGTCAAGTAAAAGTCTATCGCTTAGTCTAGTTTTCATTTCAGAAGAAATCCATCAAAAACAGTATTTTTTTGCAAGCCTCGGTCAACACTCGGTCAGCTATCGGCTAGCCGAATTGAGTATTGCGGCTAGCCGCCAGCTGACCGCGCAGCTGATCGCTGGGCCAAAACAGGAAATAGCAGCTCTCGGGAAAAGTGACCGAAATTGGACGCGGTTGGCTGGCGGCTAGCCGAAATTCAGATTGCGGTTAGCCGCTAGCTGACTGAAAAGCCCAGGCGCGATTACAGCTCTCTGGAAAAGGAACCGTCGTAATGCGGTTAGTCCGCGGCTAGCCGAAATGGGTCGGCTAACCGCCAGCTAACCATGAGCTGACCGCCAGTGCACGAAAAGTGCATTTCAAGTCAGATTTCAACAATTTTCTTCCTTTCTTCATTCTCATTTATGTATCACCTGCACTCCCTAAGCCACCATGCTTTCCAAGGGATAAAATTCAACATTTAAAACCATCCATAACACAACTTAAACCTTTAAATCATCAAATCATTTACAATCAAATCATGATATTAAACATCTTCTAACATTAAACAAAGTACAAGCTTCCAAATCAAGATAAAACTTCAAAATTAGAAGATTATTAGTAAACATGCTTGGGAAATACTTGAGCAAACTAAGAAAGATTCAAACATAATATGGAATGGAAAACCTTAGTAATGAGGACAACATTTTCTAAAAGTAATATGTCCTAAAGCACACATATAACATAAAAACCCAAAATGATTATTTGCCTTGGCCAAAAGCTAATCAAAACTCTCACAAATCCAATCCAAGAGAAGAGCCATGAAATCTACACAAAAAGCCCCAAAAAGGAGCATACAAAAATCACTATTTTGGTCACTAAAAACCCCCATTTTGAAAATGGGTTTGAAAGTTAGGGAAAGGGCTCTTTATGAGCTAAATAAACACCAAGGAAAAGATGGGTTCAAGCTCCTACCTGGAAATACCCAAACAAGAAGCAAGGAGAAAGATGGAGTAGAAAATCAGCTGGAATCTCCAAGAAAATGTTAGCAATCGAAAGCTTGAGATGAGAGGAAGAAAATGACGGTCTTAGATTTGAAAACGGAGCTCTCCAGCTAGATCATTCATGAGGAAGAAGGTCAAGGAGAAAAGAGGTTTTCTCCTCCCAGCTCTAGGTCAAGAAGGTTGCAGGAAAATGGTGAAATGAAAATGGAAGATGGGGAAGACAACTTAAGTAGCTTGAAAATGGGGTCCATTCAGCTGAAACTTAAAATGGTTAAAACATGGTCTTGCGGGTCCCGAATGAGATCGACGAAGAAGACAAAATCGATCGTTGAAATATCTAGTTTCCAAAAAGTGTATTTTCCCCAATTTATGAAATTTTCGAAATTCAGGTACAGATTTAGTGTAAAATATCATTTTTGCCCTTTTTCTCGAAAACGCGATTTCTGAGTCTCAAATCCAAACGGATAAAACATGAAAGTTGTTAAGATCAATAAAATGAGTCAAAAGGAATAAAAATTAGAAATTTTCAAAATCAAGAATAATTTATCACAAAAAAATAAATTTCATAAAGGCCGGGTCAAACCAAAGTCAACGGTCCTTAAAATCTCCAAAGTTACGAAAAATCTATCAAATTCAAAAACCAAGTCCCATTGCTAATCTTACTCAAAAAGCAAAACTACAATTAAATTAACACTAAACCCAAAAATTGGGGGTCGGGGTCTTACACTTTCCTTTCTTGATTTTTGAATTTCAAACTTAGTATGCATTAGTTCTTACCAAATATGAAGTTTCCTTTCTTGATCTTCAAGTTCCAAATCCAGCTTTCCATTGTTGACTTTTCAAACTCTCCAAAAATACCAAGATGTGTGGGTCCGCCATGAAAGATGTCTTACCCTTGATCTCTCTAAAATTGCACCAGTGTGGGTCCCATTCTTGATTTCTCCCAAACAAATTAAAACAAATGGATTCAAGAATAATTCTATGTAAGGGATTTGAATTGACTGTGTCTGGGACCCTACTTGATGCACCCAAATAACGGACTTTCCAAAAAGAGATTTTAAAAAAGGCTAAGTTTCATGAACTTAAGCAAAAAGTGTGATTTTTTACCAATTATTCATGAATGCACTACAATGAATCTCAAATGCATAAAAACATGATTTGACACTAAATGAGGCTCTTTAATATCGATAAGTCCTTAAAATGTTCCAAAATGTGTATGGAATATGCACTTTTAAAGACTCATCAGGAAGAACACAAAAAGAGGGAAAATGGTTCTGGGTTGGTTTTAAAGAACACGTGAGCGGAGATATCCCTACTCAAAAACTTGAAAAAGAAATAACTGCAAAAGGATCCATTGGACTACTACATGTGGATAAAGATATTTTGGGTTCTTGTTGGTCTCTACTAAGTCTTGAAGGATTTCTTCAATAAAATCCTCTTTATTTTAAGCATACAAGTAGAGCTTTCGAATTGCCGAACACAATATAATCAAGAGGATTTTACTTGAAAAATCCTCTTAGACTCCTCAAAGACTAAAAAGGCCCTAACTATGCACGAGCGGATAGGGCATACCCACTCATCACAGCCAAAATAACTAGTTAGGTGGGTATATCCCTGCCTAACTGAGTGTGTTAACTATGTTGGCTGGGTGGGGATATCCCCGCTTATCACATGTTAAAAAAAGAGGAAAAATTACAATTAAGATTATTTGTTTCATTTTACATTTTAATTTTCATTCTCACTCATACACAATCCATATTCATGTCCACATTTTACATTCTGTTTTTTACTTTCACATTCCATATTTTACCTTTCACATCCGCATTTTACATTCCGTTTTTTACTTTCGCATTCCATATTTTACCTTTCACATCCGCATTTTACATTCCACCTTTCACTTTCACATTCCATAGTTTAAGTTACATTTAACATTTAAGATTCCACTTTTACATTTCACGTTCACTTTCAATCACAAAATTGTGCCAAATAGATTGAAATCGTACCCAAACAAGTATGATCAAATGTGAGAATTTCTAGGGGTGGCTGAAGTGGCATCTTAAGTAGACAATTATCAATATGACTAGAGGGTCTAACTTGACTACCGAAAGACCCATTGAGCAATGTTGTTAATTCAATTGTGTTTCTTAGGGTTTGGACTAGGACTTGAAGATTTAGAATTTTGAATCAAGATTTAGAGATTAATGGTTTGGAATTAGGTACTCTCTTGAATCATCAAGAACCAATAATAAAATTACAAGTGGCAACGAGTTTATCAACAAATCTACAAACACCAACAAGTAGCATCCCATAAAGAATCTTATGGCTTACAAAACAACAAGTCAATTTTCGCAATATAATAGACATATAAATCCCATTTTCTTGCAAGATCGTGGAGGAGAAGAGAGAAGGAAGAAGAAGAAAGATCATGGAGTAGAAGAGATGAGGACGAAGAAGAAAGCTTGTGAAGGAGGAGAGATGAGGAAGAAGAAGGAAGCTCGTGGTAGAGAAAATAGGAGGAAGATGAAGAAGAAAGGAGGAAAGCTTGTGGAGAAGAAGAGAGGAGGAAGAAGAAGAAAAGAGGGTAAAGGGTTTTGGGTGGATTTTAAAGAACACGTGAGCAGAGATATCCCTCCCCAAAAGCTTTTGTAAAAACATAAGGGAAAAAGGCCCTGAGATAACTATGGTGGATAAATATATTTTGAGTCTTTTTTTAGAATAGAGATATACCTGCTCAAAAGTTTTTTGTAAAAACATAACCGAAAAAAGCCCAGAGACTTGAAAATGTCTCCTTAATGAACAGGAGTGTCAATTTTGGTTGCACATCCTTGGTTCAACTTACTGGATCTAGATCCAAATCTTTCTTGATCCAAAAACAAATTTCATAATTGATACTGTTTTATCTTGCATTGTAGACATCAGATATTTGAAAAGCATATTACCCAACGGCAATTAAGGGTTGGCAATACGTCAGATCTGTTTTTTTTCCAAAAGAAGTTCTGGTTCTAAGCTAAGCGTGTGAGAGAAAAAGAAAAGCCCTAATTACTAGTGAGTCAAGGAAGAGGTTTCTTCATTTCTTAACCTTATCTTTCACCTGCTGCGTCATTTTTTTTCTTAATTACTAGTCGTCTTCCCAAAGTCATATGTTTCTCTCATTATTTTTGTCATTTTGTTTCAAAGAAGACAAAAAGGGAAAGATGCTCGTCCTTTGCCTTTATTATTATTTTTTTTTATTACCTCAAAGTCATTTCCCCTAAGAAATCTTTCATTTCCCTTTCCTTGCAATCACGGCTTTCACATTTGAAATAAAAATATAACTCGATGCTCGTCGTCCTTTCTTCCTCTTCTTTTGAGGCTATGTTTTTATTTTTATTTTTTTTTATTTTTCCTTTCTTTTTAAAGAATAGAAAAGGTAAATACCTCACCATTTGCGGTGGATCCAACTCAAGTCAGGTCATTTCTTTTTATCAAATCATGTTATCAAATCGTTTAACGGTTGGATTGGCATGTGAAAGTTGGTGCAAGACGTACAGCATGGTCTCAACTTGTTCACGTGGGAAAGCTGGTCTGTGGTCTCTCGTGTCAAAGGTGGAGGGCACCAACCCAATCAAGCTTTCATACCATTTCTGGGCTTGGTTGGAGACTCTATGATGCATCATCTTTATTAATCTTTTCCATTTCATTTATACAGATCGCATTATCTCTGCTCCCTCATTTTCCTCTTCTTTTCGCACACAATTGTCTCTCTATCTATAGCGCAACTTGATTACCTTAACTTAGTCATCTCTCTTTCACTCTATTCTTACATCGTCTACGATCCATTTAAGTAAAGCTGCACCGAAAATTCGGTATCACCATTAAATCGGACCGAATCGGGCGGTTCAAATCGAATTTATAGTAGATCGGTTCAGTCTACGAATTAAAAATCGTAAAAACCGTTTAGATTGATCAGTTATCGGTTTAAACCCCCGGTTCACCGCCTAAACCAAACCGACCGGTATATTATGTAATTTCAGTATTTGACTATTTAGATTTTAGGGTTTCATTTGGCTAACATGAGGCATTCGCCCACTCATGCTCCTCTTTTGGAGGTGTCATCATTTTAAAAATTTTCATTTCTGCTTTAAAAAAATTAAATAAAAATAAAAAATAAAAATAAAAAATAAAAATAAAAAAATAAATGATTTAACCGACCGAACCGAACTGGCCCTCTCCATCGGTCGGATTGAATCGATTGATTAAAAAATCAAAAGGTTCAATTTGATGGTTAATTTTAGTGATCCCAATTGCGCATGTACAGCCCTACATTTAAGCATAAAGTGGAGCTTTTGAATTGCCAAATGCAAAGCCATGCAGACTTAAAAAGTTGCTCTATAGTGGTCAATTTTGGTTGCACATCCTGGTTCAAACTACTTGCATATATTCAGAACGGCCATGCTACATGGACGTTTTGGACCGATCCCCCGTACGTCCAAGTAGAGTTTTTCTAAGAAATTAAAGCATGTTACCGATTTCAATAAGTCTATACAGACTGATAGTGTGGAACGAGTTCATGCCCGATCCCAGCTGGACGCTGAGCTGGACTCCAGCTGGGATCTCATTTTGAAGCCCGCCCAAAAAGCCCGCCCAAAAAGCCCGCCAGCCCATCTTCCTTCTTGAGAAGTGAAGAAGAAAAACGGAAGGTCAGAAGCCTCTTCCTTCTTGAGAAAGTGAAGAAGAAAAACGGAAGCTCAGATCTCTCTATTCATCTCCTCCGTGCAACTCATTTGGGAAGAACATCTGCAAATCATCACTCTGTTCATCAGCGGCTCTGTCCTTTCCCCTTCACAGCTCTCACCTCAGCTCATTGCTCTCCAAAAACCCCTTCCCCAGGTCCTCTTCAGATCTGATTTTGAATCCACGGACTACCGCAAAGAGGTGACCATCTTCTTCATCTTCTTCTTTCTTTCTCTCTTTCCATTTGAGATTTTGGTCTGCTTTTGAAATATTGAAATTAGTTAGGAATTAGGGATAGTTTAAAGATTGTGTCTTTTGGGGGTTTATGAAGGTTGTGTAACGCCATCCAATGTTGACTAAACTTCAAGAGGTGGATCAATAGTTGAAGAACTTGTTCACATTCCCAGACGTGTTTGAGTTCTTCGGCTCATTGGCCATGTCATGTTCACAAATATGAAATAAAAAATTGGTTTTGAAACTTTGAAGTCTATTCTTATTTCCTCTGTACTGTTCCTTTGTTATTTTTTATGTTTTAGGATCAATTTCATATTTATTATTTTTGTTTGTTTTTCTTATAAAACAAGTTTTTAATAATATGTGGTTTGTATCCTTCAGTTTGGTGTCTTTCTTTGTAATTGAATTCAATAGCAGTTAACAGTCAAGTTAATGTCAAATTAGTGTGATTGTGATTGACTAGGATCTCTAGCTAAGAGGTCCAACCTTTTATTAAAAGAGGATTTTGAGTGTGCTTCCTACTGGAAAGTCTCCTCTTGGTGCTTTGTAGAAAAGAAGTAAGTAGTTCTTGTTGTTTTTTTTTTTTTTTTAACAAATGATATTGAGTTTTATCAACTCAGAATTTCAACGGCAAGAAAAATAAAATACAAAACTCTTGATCGGTGTCAAGAACTACATTTTCTCAACTCAGACACTCAAATGTGTATAAACCTAGCTGTTTTATTATTTTTTTTATTTATTATTTTTTCAGTAGTATCTAGGGTATAGGAATTGGGTCTGGGTAGAAGAATTTTGGGTTAGAAACCGCTAGGTGATGTCGGTTAAATTTCCATCTTGCACGGACACATAATCTTGATTGGCTTATAGCCACGACAACAAAGAATTAATTATTATTACTATTGTGGGTTAGAAAATACCATATGGATTGGAACTTGGATTTGATTTTTTCTCTTTTGTTATTATTACTATTACTGTTGTTATTCACAAGATTAAAACTTGTTCTTCATTTTCATTCGGTAGAATTGTCTTTCCCCCTTTCATTTTCCTGTACTGCGGGGTACTTAAATGATCTAACAAGATTAAAACTTGTACATCATTTCTTTAATATTTTAGTTTTGAATGATCTTATTTTTTATGCTAATGATCTTTATTATTCTTTTATCGAATTATTCTCAACACCTGAATGCTTTATTTGTTTTTAGAAGCATGGAAGAAGATGAATTATCACTTGAATTTGATGGAGACGACAATGCAATTGAATTGGGGATGGTTTGTCAGGAAATAAACAGCGTTGAGATGGAGAAGCCCTTGGAGGAAGGTGAAAAGATAGAAGAGGTAGTAATGGAACCTCAGAGGGGGATGATATTTGGTTCAATTGAAGAAGTACAAGAATATTATGCAAGATATGCCAGGCATATCGGGTTTGCTGTTGCCCAAAAAACCTCGAAAAAAGGATCGGATGGAAAAAAAAGATTTGTTACAATTGCTTGCACCAAGGGTAGAAAGCCATTTACAAGTGCAAGCAACCCAGTTAAACCCCGTCCACAATCAAGAACAAATTGCAAAGCAGCGTTGAATCTTTCTTTGCAATTCGATGGGAACTGGCTTTTGAACTCATTTGTACTTGAGCATAACCATGATATGAGTCCGAACAAAGTTCGATATCACAAGAGTAATCGAGTAATACCACCACATGTGAAGAGGCAGCTTGAATTGAATGACAAAGCGGGAATTAGATTAAACAAGACTGTTAGCTCATGTGCGGTAGAGGCAGGGGGTCATGGGAATTTGCCATGGTTAGCAAAGGATGCAAGAAATTACTTGGATAAACTCAGACGCTTGGAACTCAAGGAAGGGGATGCCGAGGCAATGCTAAGCTATTTCATAAAAATGCAACAAGACAACGGATCCTTTTTTTATGTCATTGATCTTGATATAGAGCATCGAGTAAGGAACATCTTCTGGGCTGATGCGAGGAGTAGAGCAGCATTCGCTGAATTTGGTGATGTGGTCACGTTTGACACCACTTATTTGGTTAACAAATATGATATGCCTTTCGCTCCTTTTGTGGGTGTGAATCAGCATGGACAGTCAGTACTTTTAGGTTGTGGATTGATATCACGAGAGGACACAGATACATTTGTGTGGTTGTTTCAGTCTTGGCTTGATTGCATGTCTGGGTGTCCTCCTAATGCCATAATCACCGACCAGGATAAGGCCATGCAAAATGCAATAGGAATAGTATTTCCTAAAGCACAGCATCGGTGGTGTTTGTGGCATATCTTGAAAAAAGTGCCTGAAAAATTGAGGGGGTATAATGACTACGATTCAATTAAATTTCATCTTCTTAATGTTGTCTATGATTCGATGAAAAAAGAGGAGTTTGAAGAGAATTGGGCCAAGTTTGTTAGGGCATATCAGCTGGAGGACAACGAATGGCTAGTTGGATTGTATGATGAGAGGTGCCGATGGGTGCCAGCATTTGTGAAAGATATTTTTTGGGCAGGGATGTCAACAACCCAGCGTAGTGAGAGCATGCATGCTTTTTTTGATGGCTACATCAATTCTAAGACCACCCTTAAGCAGTTTGTTGAGCAATATGATAATGCTTTGTCTAAGAAGGTGCAACTGGAAGCTGAGGAAGATGCCCGTTGTTTCAATTTATACATTCCATGTGTGACCCCTTATGAGTTTGAGAGGCAATTACAAGAAGCATATACTCTTGCTAAATTTAAGGAAATTCAGAATGAAATTGCCGGTAAGATCCGTTGCAATATTTCCTCGTTTAAGGCAGGAGTTGAAATTTCAGAATTTGATGTGGAGGAAGATGTCATAGTAGGAGAAAACAGTATCAGACCTTTTACTTTCCATGTTTATTTTAATGAGTTATCAAGAGAATCTAATTGTACTTGCCGGTTGTTTGAGTTCAGAGGTATTCTCTGCAAGCATATAATTGTTGTTTATTTGAAGAAGAAGGTTTATCATATACCAGGGAAATACATTTTAGAAAGGTGGAGTAAGAACGTGAGAAGAAGCCACACAAAAATCAAGATCATGTATGATAATTGGGAACGCAGACCTGAAGGCAAACGTTACGACAAAATGTTGACTATTTTCAATCGGGTCAGCGATAAGGCCATGGATTCCGATGAAAAGAGTCATATGGTAATGTCCTCGTTGCTAGGAGTGGAAGCTGAGCTAGATGTTTATAAAGAGGTTACTGTATGTAATAGACCTATGTCTATATGTGTACATAAAGCCTCAACTTCAAGTCCTGATGATAATCCTTCTAGGCAAGAGAGCACTAACCGCGTGTGTGATCCAATCAAACGCCGCCAGAAAGGCCGACCGCCAGAAAAAAGAAGACAGTCCAAGATTGAGACAATTATTAAGAAGTGTCGGAAGCCAAACAAAAAGCAGATGAAGAAGGTTATTTTAAGAGTTTTATTTTTTAAATCAAATAAACATAGCATCCAATTATTCACAATCTAATTGAAATCAAAATATGCATGTGCAGGGTACGACGGTGGTTGATCATGGAGACATTCTAACACATCCTGTGGGGATTAGAGCAGATCATCATGTAAGAGACTATGAATTTAACTGTATGTTGATTTGCCCCCCAATTTACTATATTAAATTTGCTTGACTTTATTGCATATGACCTCATAAACTTTATGCTTGTACAGGTTTCGGCAGGAGATCTTGAATTGAAACTTTAAGAAGATTTGTCAGAATATTCTCTGCAAAGAAGATCACTTGGATACATTGTAGGATGTTATCTTTTAAGATTCACTTAAAGTTATGTTGCTTCTTTTTGTAAAGGAGGGCCATTTGAAACTGTAAATGTGTAGATCATGTCTTTTTGTAATAGTGGAATTGAAGTTGAAGTATTGTTGCTATCTTTTGTAAAGGAGGGCCATTTGAAATGTAGATCATGTCTTTTTGTAAAGGAGGCCAGTTGAAGTTGAAGTTTTGTTACTACTTTTTTGTAAAGGAGTTACATTTGAAATTGTAAATGTGCTTCCATGTCTTTTTGTAATGGTGGAGCCTCATCTTATTTAGAAGCTTGTAAATGAGCAGAAATGTTCTTATTCTGTAGTAAATCAATTTGGATAATAACGTCCTTACTTTATGTTTTTAGTTGATCAATGATTACAAAAAATGACCCCAAGTTTTAATTTAGAAGTGTATAGTTAAACAGGTTATGAATTTATAAATAGGATTCAGTCAAGAAAAGATTCCTCGACTTCAACATAAACTTGTGTTGAGGTCGTCAAAAACGCCCAGTTAGCACTAATAGCATGCCTGTGTTTTTGTTGACGTCAACACAAGATTTGTCGACGTCAATAAAAATGCCGTCTTCCCGAAGGGTTTTTTCTGTTGAGATTTGGGAATTTCAAAGACCATATGAATGACTTAAAATCTGCTATTTTTCAAGTCGCTTCAACCACGATTGCCTGCGTTTCGCCCCGCGCACTTTTGTAACTCGTTTGAGAAAAACTGCATAAACCTTGTTCAGTACCCCTGTTTAGGACATTTTTTAGCCCACTTCCCGAAGGGTTTTTTCTGTTGAGATTTGGGAATTTCAAAGACCATATGAATGACTTAAAATCTGCTATTTTTCAAGTCGCTTCAACCACGATTGCCTGCGATTCGCCCCGCGCACTTTTGCAACTCGGTTGAGAAAAACTGCATAAACCTTGTTCAGTACCCCTGTTTAGGACATTTTTTAGCCCACTTCCCGAGGGTCTTTTCTCTTGAGATTTGGGGATTTCAAAGACCATATGAATGACATAAAATCTGCTATTTTTCAAGTCGTTTCAACCACGGTTGCCTGCGATTCGCCCCGCGCACTTTTGCAACTCGGTTGAGAAAAACTGCATAAACCTTGTTCAGTATACCCCTGTTTAGGACATTTTTTAGCCCACTTCCCGAGGGTCTTTTCTCTTGAGATTTGGGGATTTCAAAGACCATATGAATGACATAAAATCTGCTATTTTTCAAGTCGTTTCAACCACGGTTGCCTGCGATTCGCCCCGCGCACTTTTGCAACTCGGTTGAGAAAAACTGCATAAACCTTGTTCAGTACCCCTGTTTAGGACATTTTTTAGCCCACTTCCCGAGGGTCTTTTCTCTTGAGATTTGGGGATTTCAAAGACCATATGAATGACATAAAATCTGCTATTTTTCAAGTCGTTTCAACCACGGTTGCCTGCGATTCGACCCGCGCACTTTTGCAACTCGGTTGAGAAAAACTGCATAAACCTTGTTCAGTACCCCTGTTTAGGACATTTTTTAGCCCACTTCCCGAGGGTCTTTTCTCTTGAGATTTGGGGATTTCAAAGACCATATGAATGACATAAAATCTGCTATTTTTCAAGTCGTTTCAACCACGGTTGCCTGCGATTCGACCCGCGCACTTTTGCAACTCGGTTGAGAAAAACTGCATAAACCTTGTTCAGTACCCCTGTTTAGGACATTTTTTAGCCCACTTCCCGAGGGTCTTTTCTCTTGAGATTTGGGGATTTCAAAGACCATATGAATGACATAAAATCTGCTATTTTTCAAGTCGTTTCAACCACGGTTGCCTGCGATTCGACCCGCGCACTTTTGCAACTCGGTTGAGAAAAACTGCATAAACCTTGTTCAGTATACCCCTGTTTAGGACATTTTTTAGCCCACTTCCCGAGGGTCTTTTCTCTTGAGATTTGGGGATTTCAAAGACCATATGAATGACATAAAATTTGCTATTTTTCAAGTCGTTTCAACCACGGTTGCCTGCGATTCGCCCCGCGCACTTTTGCAACTCAACAAAAAGTAGGCATAAAAAATTTCAAATCCTGCAATATTCAATCAAATCTGCAAAAAAATAGGCAGAAACCAAATCCTTAAATAAACAAACACAGAAGACCTGCATCCTAGATAGAAATTCCATCCTAATCCACTCAATGCATCCTCAAATTAAAATTCCAACCTGACCAACAGATTCATCACATCGTTTAACATTTCCAACATCTGCCAAGTCCAAATCCAACAGATGACAACATCCAAGTCCAGTTAGCACTAATAACATGCCTGTGTTTTTGTTGACATCAACAAAAGATTCGTCGACGTCAACATAAATTTGTGTTGACGTCGACAAAAACTCCCAGTTAGCACTAATAACATGCCTGTGTTTTTGTTGACATCAACAAGAGATTCGTCGACGTCAACATAAACATGTGTTGACGTCGACAAAAACTCCCAGTTAGCACTAATAACATGCCTGTGCTTTTGTTGACATCAACAAAAGATTCGTCGACATCAACATAAACATGTGTTGACGTCGACAAAAACTCCCAGTTAGCACTAATTAATGCCTGTGTTTTGTTGACATCAACAAAGATTCGTCGACGTCAACATAAACATGTGTTGACGTCGACAAAAACTCCCAGTTAGCACTAATAACATGCCTGTGTTTTTGTTGACATCAACAAAAGATTCGTCGACGTCAACATAAATTTGTGTTGACGTCGACAAAAACGCCCAGTTAGCACTAATTGCATGCCTGTGTTTTTGTTGACATCAACAAAAGATTCGTCGACGTCAACATAAACATGTGTTGACGTCGACAAAAACTCCCAGTTAGCACTAATAACATGCCTGTGTTTTTGTTGACATCAACAAAAGATTCGTCGACGTCAACATAAATTTGTGTTGACGTCTACAAAAACGCCCAGTTAGCACTAATAACATGCCTGTGCTTTTGTTGACATCAACAAAAACTTGTGTTGACGTCGACGAAAACTCACAGTTAAAACATAACATGCCTGTGTTTTTGTTGACATCAACACAAACTTGTGTTGACGTCGATGAAAACTCCCAGTTAGCACTAATTGTTGCCTGTGCTTTTGTTGACATCAACAAAAGATTCGTTGATGTCAACATAAACTTGTGTTAACGTCGACAAAAACGCCCAGTTAGTACTAATAACATGCCTGTGTTTTTGTTGACATCAACAAAAGATTCGTCGACATCAACACAAACTTGTGTTGACGTCGACGAAAACTCACAGTTAAAACTAATTGTTGCCTGTGCTTTTGTTGACATCAACAAAAGACTCGTTGATGTCAACATAAACTTGTGTTGACGTCGACAAAAACGCCCAGTTAGTACTAATAACATGCCTGTGTTTTTGTTGACATCAACAAAAGATTCGTCGACATCAACATAAACTTGTGTTGACGTCGACGAAAACTCACAGTTAAAACTAATTGTTGCCTGTGCTTTTGTTGACATCAACAAAAGATTCGTTGATGTCAACATAAACTTGTGTTGACGTCATAAACTTGTGTTGACGTCGACAAAAACGCCCAGTTAGTACTAATAACATGACTGTGTTTTTGTTGACATCAACAAAAGATTCGTCGACATCAACACAAACTTGTGTTGACGTCGACGAAAACTCGCAGTTAAAACTAATAAAATGCCTGTGCTTTTGTTGACATCAACAAAAGATTCGTCGACGTCAACATAAACTTGTGTTGACGTCGACAAAAAACACCCAGTTTGAGCAAAGAATTTGTTGACTTCGAAAGCCCAACGTGGACATAAACTAACAACCTGTTCGTGTATTTTTTCAAAAAAAAAAACCTGTAGTTTAAGCAATTAGAAGCTCCACAAAATACACATTCACCAACCACATTTACATCCGATTTCAAAAAAATTATCACATTGTTTGCTCAAATTTGTTGACGTCAACACAAGATTCGCCAACGTCAACATGAACTTTTGTTGACGTAGACAAAAAACTCCCAATTATCAATAAGAGCATGTCAAGAGAATTATTGACTTCGACAAAAAATCTATCGACGTGGATATAAACTAACTTGTTCAGGTATTTTTCATCTTGCAACATATACATACAACAAAATAGTAAATTGTAGCGAAAGCAATTTAGAAGCTCCAAAATACACATTCACCACCCACATTTGCATCCGATTTCAAAAACCCCTATCACATATACATTGTTAACCTTCTAAAAACACTCACACCTGTATCAACATAATCATTTACAAGTAACTACCAATCAGATTCAGCATTCAACAACTAATATACATTAACAAAAAATCATCAATTAGATACATTCCATTCGAAATCATATACATTAAAAAAATGTGATTATAAAAGAATCTAAGTCACAAAAGAGTCTTCGACGTTTTAACGACGTCTTCACCACTCAAAATACCACTTGACTCACACACAGAAGATTTGAGCCTCTTCTCATACAATTCACGCTGCTTGATGTAGAGGTCGACAACTAATTTGCACCTGTAGTACATCATGTCCTGTTGAGTGAAAGCAATTGTTCGATTGAGGACAGCATGCTCTGCAAATCCCATTACAAAAAATCCACAATCGTTTGAAGTATCTTGTATTGGTGTGTCTTCAACATTGTGCCTTGTCCACCTTTTAGGGTCCTCCCATCCAAACCCAGCGAAGCAGTCATTCAGCCAAATAATCTTCATGAAAAACAAGATACAGTTAGAAAAGTCTTAAGGAGATACAAGTATTTAAACAATTTAGTTTCGAAGACTTACAAATTCTTCTGCTTTTGGCCATTGCCTTTCATCCATTGGCATGGAATTGAAGAACTCCCACTTTCCTTCTTTTGGACGTCCAATAATGACCGTGAAATGCTCAAGGTAGATTACTGGTATGACAATAACTTCTCGTTTCCTCATTAGAGCTACCCTCCAGCCATGTTCACCAAAAATGTGTATATAGGACTCTTTACTCTGCTTTAACCACATATCCTTCAAGGGGAGTGTAAAGAGTAAATGTTACATGTGCAGTCCATAAACAAGTGACATTGAATCATTCTTACAGATGTGAATTTGTTTGTGAACTTACCGAAGCATTGGCGTCAATAAAATACGCATTCGGTGCCTTTGCCTTGAGATTCACATCAAACCAGTTTTGCAATATACCCGTGTCCATCCATTCTCGCGATAGAAGTTTCTTTAGCTTTTTAGGCGGGGGGGTAGTACAATAACTAGAGAGCTCATCCATCCTGGAAACAAAAAGGCATATCAAAATCATGCAACATAGAAGAACCATAAGGAATAAGTCATGGTTACTTACTTTTTATAATAATCATCCCAGAATTGGTTAAGTGCTGTAGTCTCCTCGTCGGTCAACTTGTATTCAGAATTTTGAGGCCACTTGAAGGTCGTACTAAATCCATCAAACTTAGCTGGTCTTTTTTTTTTTTCGGGTAGCATTCTTCACACGAATTACCATCGAGGGCACCTTATCAGTTGAAGGACCGGCAGAAATGACCTTTTTCTGGATTTTGGGAGGAGTGCTATCAGAAACCATAAGAACTGGAGTTGATATTGATAATCTTGGACTCCTTTTTGAGAATACAGAAGACACATGAACGAGACCAGACTCTTTAGAGGATACAGGTGATGAATGCTCCTTTGAGCCAGTCATAGTTTGTTCCACTTTTTTCTTCAATATGGCTTTCAGCTTTGGACTCAAAGACTTCTCCACCGGTGTTATATTTTTTGAGGTCTCCCCATAACCAAATCCTGCAAATTGGTCTTTAACAGCATCAATGAGGTGTTCAACCTTACTCCGAACTACACGCAGTACTTCATCAGAGTTCATTTCATCAGCTCTCCTTTTGTTCCCCTCCATGAATGTCTTAAGGTCTTCTAATATGAATAAAACCTTCAAAATAAAACTGGAGTGAGTAACAAAATTTATAATGACATCAATTATTAACTTCAATTATGTTACAATTTAACTTACTGGCTTTTGAGGGATGAGTATTTCATCATCTCCTTTGGTGGCATGTGTGGGAGTTAGCGGAGCCTCATCTCCTTCGATGGCATGTGTGGGAGTTTTCGGTTCATCATCGACTTTCTCTTTAAGGGGAGGAGCAATCCGTAACCGCGTCACCGAAGCATACCACATCATATAACTATCCTCGTGCGTTGGAGAAGCATCAGATTCCCCTCTTACCACTGTCTTCTCCCTTGTTTCCCAAATTGCAATGACTTCTTTCATGGATATCGAATAATCAGCCACAGACTTCTTCGCTTTATCGGCTCTATTAAAAGGCATATGGAGAGGGACGGGGACGATTTGCCTTAAGCCAAATTGTCTCATTACCCTTTCTGAGTTGTGCCGCTCGACAATCCAATAGAAAATCATCACTGTATTAGATGTGAAAAGCTTCCTATCACTTTCACGTACCACCTTTGTCAACTTATCGATGATATCTTCATACGGAGACCATATAAACTGCAAAGTAGAAACTGTTGTTTGTCAATTGTTCATGATTTGAAAGTATTGAAACAAATAGATTTTTATTAAAGGAAAATATCAAATGAACGTAAAAAAACTCACCTCTTCATGTTTCATATTGTCTAGCTGATCCCGACGCTCCTTAAGATTCATGCGAGGCCTGAATTTCGAAATGCTTTTTATCCATGGTCTATATAGAGGGAATTCAAAATCCAGTCGAATATCTAAATGATGGTCATTCGGGAGCACAAAGGCCATTCTAGAATATGCCCAAATCTGTAAATAAAGAGTGTATGGAAGTCAAACTATTAAAAGTTCATATTTGTTAAAAAGAAAACAATGAGAACTAATTTGTTACCTGCAAAAGTTGCACGGGACCAGTCAAAGTATCGGAAGAATCAATCTCAATCTTTTTCTTGTCTTTCTTTCCCTTTTCATCTTCACTTTCACCGCCCGAGTTGGGTAACATTGCTGCCTTGCTTAGCATTCTATACAAGTTAGCCAAGCATGCAGGGCCCCATGCATATCTCTTAAATTCCTTAAATAAGCTCAACAACCATGCCAGGGCTGATGTACCAGTTGAATTGCTCACAATTTGACCACCGGCTAAGCAAAATAAATAGGCTCTTGCCTTACATTTATCCTCCTTTGTATTTCTTTTCTTTTTCTTCTTCTCACCTTTACATATTTCCTTCATCCATGCAAATTTGATTCGTGTCCCTATGCTGTCTCTTTTTGGCACCGGGACCTTTTGTAGCAAATCTTTACATAGTTTTGCAGTGTCTTCTGTGCTATACAATGCCTTACCTGTCACTGCCGGGCCATCTATGGGAAGCCCGTAGATATAAGCCACGTCCTCTAAGGTGACCGTTGCCTCTCCACAAGGTAGATGGAATGTATTAGTTTCGGGCCTCCATCTCTCCACCAATGCAGTGATCAATGCATGGTCTATTGTCATTCTAGAGATGTTTGAAAGTTGCTCCAAACCACACATACGTATATATTCCTGCTCACTATTTGTGAGCTCCCAACTAGAAAAATTGTGTGGGGTTGCAATTATTCTTAGGTTGCCTCTTTCCTATAAAACCAATTCAAACAAATAATTTAGTTTCAGTTATGAAATGAAAATGAGATTATAATTTCTCAAATAGAAAAAGATGAACATGCACCTCTCCATTCCATATTGCCTCTGAAATGTGTTGTGGTTGCTCAAATAGTAAAATGTCTTTCTTTGTTGACAAATCGGCAGCCATCTATATAGATTAAAAAATTCACAAAACACATATACATATTAAATCCCACTGAATATGTTATATGTAAACTCATCTATGATATAACCTGAAACTTTTTTTTTAGTTTAAACATCCATTCCATGAAAAATGCACTTTGAATCGACAACGAGAAACAATCGGTAACTATTGTGTAGCAAGAAGCCTGAAAAGAGACAAAACCTCCAACTATTTCAAGAAAAAAATATTCCTTCTCGTTATCGTAATATGAAAGTTAAGAATTGAGTCAATGAAAACCTTATATCATTGCCTGATATCTTTCAAGAAAGATAAAAGTGCTCAGAAAGTATGCCATGAGCAATGAAGTTAGCTGGGTATTGCAAAAAACAATATTAACTAAGTGGTATTATCGATGGTGACTTCTGTTGGGTCTAAGGTTAAATGATATATTATTCAATAAATGCTACAAAACTTATATCCAAAAAAGAACTTCATTTTTATTTCACAAGTTTACTTTAATAGGTATATTTTTCATGGGGATTGTATGTCTTCTACTTTGAGTATAACTATGTATGATTTTCTTGGGTATAATGAGAGAGTTGTTGAAATGCTTTCAGCAAAATTGGGGTGGGAGTGTTGTTATGTGCCAAACAGTATTAGTTTGATAACTTGTGCAAAGGCTGATCTTGTTATATTCTTCTATCAATATAGGGGATGTGACTTGCATGGCCACTGTTCCAGATGACATGGAAGTGGTAGCCCATTTCTTGGCCAAGGAAGATGGTGTCATTGCTGGAATATCTCTAGCGGATATGATATTTAACGAGGTTGATCCTTCACTGAAGGTATGAATTTCAACTGGACTTATATATTGTAACAATCGAAAGTGCTTACTCAGTTACTCTGAATTTTAAGTTCATTGCCTTTATTGTGATTGGGATAGGTTGAGTGGTATCAAAGGGATGGAAACTATATCCACAAGGGTATGCAGTTCGGTAAAGTACAGGGTAAGAATCAAATGTCTTTTTCCTCGCTCTGTTATTTCAAGGTATGCCTACTTATCAAAAAATTAAATAAATAAATAAAAAACTCCCCTATCTGTTTGTAGGGAGTGCTCACAAGATTGTCATTGCTGAAAGGGTGGTGCTTAATTTTATGCAAAGAATGAGTGGAATTGCAACACTTACCAAGGTTAGTTTCTGCATACCTTGAAAAACATCCAAATATGCCATCAGTGGCATCTTAAACTTCTTGATGGGCATCACTTGGTTCATAAGTTGTGGACTTATTATACTCAAATAGGTAGAAAGCAGCTGATTATTGACTTCACGTGAGGCAATTCTTGAAGCAAATATGTTAGCAAATATGAGAGTAGTGTAACTCTATAAAACTATAATGATGCATGTGGTAGTCATTACTTATCTTGCTTTCTTTTCAGCGAATGATTTTCCATGATTCCATCTACCATAAAGACCAGCCTTTTCTTTTTCTATCTTTTTGTTGATTTAGATCGACTCAATGACCGAATTAGATGTCAGTTGGAATCTCTCTGTCAGTTGGAAATCTTTACACCGTAGAAGCTTATATTGCTGGAATTTTTATTTTTTTGGTTGTCCTTGTCTACCAATTTAAAAGAAAATAAAAGGCATGTCTCAATCTATGCAGATATTCCCAAAGAACTATTTCAAATATGGGAATAATTTCTATAAGATGCTTTCCCCAGTAAAATTAGGATACTTGACCTCCAGTTGTTTTTTCGTTTTATTGGATTTGAAGATTCTGGAATAGGTTCCCTGCATTTTGTCTCCACTGTATTCATCCTTGATTTTGTGCATCTGTATTATCATGCACTAGAACTTTCCATTTTAATTTAGGTTCTTTCATTTTCTTTAGGCTATGGCAGAAGCTGCACATCCTGCTCACATTCTAGAGACAAGGAAGACTGCTCCAGGTTTACGTTAGGTCGACAAGTGGGCGGTGTCTATCACTTCACTCTGCTTTGATACCATCTGGATCTTTTCTTTCTTGAGTCTGTTGCCAACCTTTCTCCTGTCAATAACAGGTACTAATAGGTGGAGGACAAAACCACAGGATGGGTTTATTTGATATGGTGATGATAAAAGATAATCATATTTCGATTGCTGGTGGTGTCATAAATTCCATAAAAGCCGTAGACCTCTTTTTAAACCAGAAGAATCTTAAGATGGAAGTTGAGGTACTGTGTTAAGAGCCAGAGACTATTTCAATCTACATCTAATGAATCCCACATTTGCACATAAAACTGAACATCCATCTGTACAAAATAAAACCGCTAGAGATGGACAAAATATGTTCATCTTGACATCTATTTCTCTATAACGACATTGCTCAATAAACGAAACCAATACAGAGAGAGAGAGACAAATCTTATCACCGTTTCAAACAAAACCAAATAGAAAAGATAAAGCACTCACCTTAAAAGGCACGGTTTCCCCTTCTCTTCTTCTTTTTCCTTCTTCTTCTTATTGTCGCCTCTTTAAAGGAAGGGTTTTCTCCGAGGCTAGGGCATTTCTCGGATGCAGAAAACAGTGTGTGAGAGAGATAGAAGTGTTGGTGCTGCTGCTGGCCTGCTGGGAGAGAGGTCTACTGCTGGGACGGGTTTGGGCAATCGGTGGTGCTGCTAATGGAAGATGAAGAAATCGATGACGGTGGGGGTAGACTTAGAGAGGGGTTTGCGCGAGGATGTGAGAGGGACAAGAGGGAGGGAGATGCAGATGCGAGGGGGAGGCGTCGTCGATTTTGGGAGATGCAGATGCTAGGGCGTCGTCGATTTGGTTCCAGGGCAGGGCAGCATTCTCTCTGTTTTTCTTTTTTTGTTCTATCCTTCAAAAGAGGTGATTCTGAATTCCTGGCGGGCTCCCAAAATCACAAAACCCGCCCCACTTGTTAGGTCCACTCAGCGCTGAGTGGACCTCCACGTCGGATCAGTCATGCTTTCGGGCCAGACTTTCGGTCCATATAGACTAACTGCCCCATGACTCCTCAGAAACCTCTCTCTACATCTCTTCATTATTTTCTCCATGCCTCCTGCTCACTCTCGGTTACTCCAATGATCGACTCTCTGGTACCTATGGGTTATCTATATAATAAGGGAGCTCAATTTTTGAATTCTCCATCTATTTGGACCATTGGATTTATGTACATAAATTCTAGGGATATTTTGGACCTTAGATTTAAGAGGAAAATAAAAAAAGGGACTAAAAGTTGGAAAAAATTACAAGTTTTTGTCATCCCCATTAAAAGCTTATTCACATCTTAGTTTGTACGGCGCAAAAAGGGGCAGCAAGTTTGAGTTATTTACAGTTATCTTTTCTTCATTTAAAAGAAAAGCAAGGGTGTTAACTTTTTAAATGTTCTGCCATTAATAAAAAAAAGTGTCAAAAGCAAAAAAAAAAAAACTTCTTTGGTAAGGGAGCACAGTTTTTGAATTCTCCATATTTTGGACCCTTGGATTTATGTACATAAATCCTAGGGCTGAGATTAAGAGGAAATGGGTTGAGGGGTTTAAAGGGGTTTGAGAGTCCAGAGATCTGGGACACTACTTTCCCATATCCCTGGACTCTTTCTCCCTTATCCGGGCGCCCTGGACTCTTTCTCCCTTATCCGGGCGAAAGGGGGCGAAAGGTCAAGGAGTCTGGGCCAAGTATGGGGTTAGGTTCAGTTAGATGGGTTTGGGTTGGATTTAGGTTCGAATTGATTTGGGCTAGAGTTTGATGGGTTGGATTGGGTCAGGTTCAGGTCATATCTGACGGATTTAGTTAAGGGCCCAATCAGGGTCTAGATTAGAGGTTTGGGGCCCAAAAGGTGGGTTGCAGTGGGGTCCGATCTGGGCAGTAATCACTAAGACCCAATTTAACAGATTTTGATCCGCCCGTCGGATTTCAAAGTTCTATATATATGGATGAAAAGCCCTCGATGAGTAGATCGCGATGAGCCAACTTTCGAGGCGATCAGGGGTCTAGAAGTGATAGGTGATTTTTCAGGTGGACACCCCAGGGGTGCGGGACCTGCTATTATAATTTTTGATCCGCCCGTCGGATCTCGAAGTTCTATATATGGACTGAAAGCCCTCGACAAACAGATTGCAATGAGCCAATTCCTATATCAGAGGTCTAAGAATAATAGGTGATCTTTGAATCGGAACCTAATCAGGACCGTAAAGATATAGGTCAACTTAGGTCAGCTCGACCTAAATCTTTACAAAGACATCGTTAAATAGGGTGCCAAAATTACGCCTCGTAGGGTGCCAAAATTCAGCATCGTTACGGGGCAATCACTGGTACAACACTAATCGATTTCTGTTTCTTTGCTTTCTTCTTCTTCTTTGTTTTTCCCCCATTTTTCAACTATTTTGTATGATTTCCTTTTTTGCTTTTGAATGTTGGGATGCTCTTCTAAAATAGATCAATCTCTGATAGATTTTGACTACACTTGACCATTTGGCCCTTCTAGTTCTACTAACTATTTAAACTGTTTTTTGCTAACACTGGCTGTTCATATTCCGCACTGATCCTCTCCTCTCACGTCTAACAGTGGGCAATCCAAGGTAGGTTAGAGAGGCAGTTTCCTGGGTAGTGGATGTGGATGAGAAGAAAGGGAAGAGTCTCTTTTACTATGTTGCTGAAGTAGATGGGCATCCTGGAAAGAAGCCCCTTACTCGTTGGTTCAATGGAGGTTGGTTCTTTTTGTTCTTTGGGGTCCTTTTTTGGGGACGAGACTTTGTTCCATTTTTTTCGTTAATTTTGGTTCATGGGATGCTAGAGTTTCACCTTTTGTTTCATTTTTCTCTCCACCACATAATGTTTTAGTTAGTTCTATCTCAGTTGCAAAATGGTTGTTTTCTTTCTTCTTTTTAGGGTTCTTACCGATGGTAGTTATTTTCATAGGTTTTTTTTTTTTTTTTTTTTTTTTTCTAACTAATTGGATTTGGTTAGATTAACTCAGCTCAGCATTTGCATTCCTAGAAGATATTGTTTATGTGCGTCTTTGACAGTATAGTTCCTGATGGCTTTTGCTCCGATCTGTCCGCTTTAACCTGTTATCCTCTGTTTTGAATGAATGTGCAACATCTCAGTATTATAGAACAAATAGTTCAACTGAAATTTGGGACTGTGCTGGAAGTACTAGGAATAATTGGGATTATCAGCTCATTCTCAATTTTTATATTTATTCCTTAAAAAAAAAAAGAAGAAGTGAGCATCGATCTCTCCTCGAGCCACATCAGCAGCCCATTTTCCATATCAACAATTGAGCCCTCTCCTTTTTATCTCTTTTTTTTTTAAAAAAAATATCTTTTGATCCTTCTTTTTCAGCTCCCTCTCATTATCTAAGACAAACAGAACTCCTTAACTTCTCACTTCTCAATGCCACAATGCATACAATTTAAAAGAAGAAGAAGATGATGATGATGATGATTATCATTATGATTCATAATTTCATTCATAATTTCATATTCACCCGTTTATGAAACTATAGAGTGCTGATTATGAAACTATAGAGTTCCTCGTCGTGTATCAAAATCTGTAGCTTTCTTTGTTGCTTTGTGTGCTTATTTGTTGACTGCATTTTTTTATTTATTTTTGGTTCTGAGTTGCAGATTTTAGAGAGAAGAAGACAACATTCAAGCTTGGGTGAATCTTCAAAGTGAAAAAGCAGAAGCTCAATCAAGAAGATTGGTGTGTCTCCACTGAAAGCTGCATATGTCATTTTTGTAAGTGGGTCTGCTTCTCTTTATTTTATTTTATTACATTCACACCATCTGTTCACATAACAAATGGAGGAAAACACATTGTTAGGTTGATCCCCTTGATTAGAACTAACTCACATGTAAGTCTGGTCCTTTCTTTCAGTGACCCAAAACTTTCACATGACATCTTCATTGTAGGCTGATGGCACGACTGGTGCCATAGACAAGTCGTTGTCCCCCTAGGGGACAGGTTCATTGCCTTAACTGATATTTTATAATTCATGTTGCCAAAATAAAACGAACAAAATGGAAATAAAAGATATTTTCATACAGAATTACAGATAGTCTTAAGTGCCTAACCACCGATTTCTCCGTTGTAAAATGTGGGCAAATATGGCCATTGTGGTCCATTAAGTTTACAGGAACTTCCTCCACCTATACATAATTGATTTAAGAAATCAGGACTCCAGCCTACTCTGGAGTATCTGGTGGGTTGGTAGGTTTCCTTCTTTTCTTTTTTTATGAATAAAATGTTTAAAGCTTTACAACTGAGTTAGGAGTTCTTCACACCTTTTTTTCTTTTTTACTTTAATATGGGTTGGAGATTCAACACTTTATTAGCTGCATTTACATTGAATCATTTGCCTTAGACATTGACACACCAATAAGCAATAGTTCATCAAGTATCATGACATTGATGGTGGCCTTCTCTTTTTCTACAACCTTCATGGTTTTGATCAATGTAATTTCCCCCTTTTTTACAGTTGAAGTAGTCTATTGGATTATAAAAATATAAAAATTTCAATCAAAAGTTTGTATATTTGTTTTATTAAATAAAAACATGGCGTTAAGTTCAATTTTGAGGTTGGAGCTTGATTTCGCAATCAATTGCAATTTCATTGCCAGTTTAGAAATTGATTTTTACCCAAGAAGCAATTGGTTTTGACCTTATCAATTTGGATACAAATCACATTCGAAGTTTAAACCCAACTGGACTCTTTATTTAGATATTATCTTAGTTAAATTGAACCAGACTCTTTTACAAAGTTTCTCTGCGTGGAGGCCATTAAATCTAACAACATCACTGTCATAAATCTTTGTAGATAATTTATAAAGAAGAAACTGCAAGGAGAGAAATAAAGAGAGAACTTTTACATAAAGTCTAGATAGCATTTGTAGAAACTTTTGAGAGAATCTTTTTAAGATTTAAGATACAAGGACCCATTATTTATAGAATGAAAATCCATGATAACTTATCCCTCTGTTTCTTTACTTTCCTAAGTTACCTCACCTAACTTATCATGCATTAAAGTGGCACCATTACTAAGAAAAGGACATTAAGTTAAATCAATTCATGGCTATCGGGATGCTTAGCAACTTTTACACTGCGATGACCGCGACGGATCGATAACCGCGACCGATACCGATATCATATCAGTTTTTATCCCGGCCGATACCGCAACTGATACCGAGATTTTAAACCATGCCTGCAACCTAAGGTTTATTATATCTCATCATGAAAAAACTAAAGCTAGATTTTCCATCTTTAATATTAAAAGCAGCATCTATGAATACAAAAATCCTAATTGCTACTAAGGAATGGGATAAAACTTTACCATGCTCCCCTATATTGGAACCTTTGCATATATTCTGAACCAAACTAATAATCTCGTCAGGGTTAATGCATTGCCCTGTGCCCACCTTGTGAAAACAAACAAGATAAGATTGGTCTCTCCTTTTAAATAGGTCATATTCTTTAAATTCATTAACTTCTTCCACCATTCCACATTACTAACATTTCTATCAAAATGAGATAGATAGCCAATGTTGGAACCAAAACAAATTGCCGTAGAATGATCACAAAAGAAAATGTTCTATTGTTTCTTCCTCAAAATCACAAATAGTGGAACATAAAGTTGTCCTAGGAGCAAGCCTTTTCCTAATAAGAAAAGCCTTATGGAGGCATTTCCAACCAAAGAGAAGGATTCTTTACGGCAAAGAATCTTTCCAAATTGCTTTCAATTTATCATATCATTATTCATAATATTGTTAGATTGTGAGGGGATTTCATAGGCTGACTTAGTAGAGAGATTCCCATCTTTAGAAAAGGGCCACAGTCTCTTATCTTTCAGTTGTGAATTCGGAATATAGATTTTAAGAATTTCTTCCGCATCCTTTGGATTATTGAATATATACAGGAGATCATAAAAACATTCTGAATTTTATTATTACTCTGTATGTCTTTAGTTTTTAAGTTTAGATTAGAAATTTGAGAAAGAGCTTTTCTAAGGCCTTGCTCACCAGGAATCCAATGTTGCAATTTTGGATTACAACCTTTGTTGATTCACTTGTATGAATTGTTTGAGTTGTCAAATGGAGCCTCGATATGGGGATCAGAGGTGCGCACTACTTCAGAGCAAATGATGGGGAAATGCAACATAAGATTTAATATTTTCATCATTCAGACAAATGCAACCCATGATCCCAAATTCCCAATATATGCTCACTAGGAGTTTTGTTTACAGTCATTCGAGTGCGTTCTACACGTTTCAGGTTCTTGGGAGCACCTCTACTCATTGAATACCTATTCTCATCCCGCAAATGTGCATAGATAAAATGATGCAATTTTCAAAAGTAAGCAAGTGTTAGAAATATGTAGTTCTCATCCCGCACTTCAATCCCAGTGGTCAATTTGGGAGTTCTAGGCACATACGTACACACCATACTAGGGCTATGAAAATGTGCAGAGGTGTGGAAGCAATATGCATCTTGAATCTCAGGTCTCTGGTTTTTGGGAACTTGAGGCAATACTGTGATTCAGATTATCACAATAAATTTATTTTCTCACTATTGCCTGCCATCTGTTGCATGTATTGTTTAAGCTTGTCGAGTGCACAATTCATTGTGATAATGTGATGTGTAATATGTGTCTCAGTTGCTTTCTCTATTTTTTGTGTTTTGTGGTTGTGTAACCAGCCAATGATAACAAGTGTATTGACAACATAATTGGTTATTGTGCACCATGCTAAAATACGACTACTAGGACCATCTAAGGTCGTGCTGGATCATAAAGAGTTACAATTAGCACACAAAGGCAAGTTGTAGCTGTACGCATCCTAATTAAGGAGAGTCTTACAATTCCTCTTTTATCTTAAATTGTTTTCTTCTTGTTGTTTGCTCTCTGCTACATGTACTGTTTAATCTTCTCATATGCAATCTATCTATAATAATATGGTGACGTTTTGTTGGATTGTGGTGATTACCGTAGTCTTAACGAGTGGTGAATAAAGTAGATCGCAAAACGCTAAAGTGGTGAATAAAGTAATTCCATTAAAAATAGTGAAGATCACTTGTTGAACTCTAAACCACTTAAGTAATATTTCTACATAATCCAAGTAACATGTGAACTATAATTCGCTTTAAAACATATGAAATGTAATCCATATAACATGTGAACTATAATTCTCTTAAAAAAAAACTCGTGTCTAGCTCTGAAATAGTTAACAAAAGAAAAATCCATGCCTGGTTCTGGAAATAGTAAGTGACAAAGATTTGAAATCTTATCCATGAAAAAGGTGAAAATTTTGCAATGTCGATCGAAATGCCTCAAATGATATGAATCTGACAACTGGATTGAATGTTACTCCCATGGGAAGAACTTTCCACGTCATGGCCTACATCCATACAAGCAAAGAATGGTATGTTTGAAAACTTTTATATGAATGAATTCTGATTGAGAACATTGAACGATATCACATGATGGATTTCATATACAACGCGCGGCAAAGAAAATAATATTTGCATTAGACCACCGATGATAAAAATAAAATAAAATTGCAGCTACACAACAAATAGTGTAATCTTACACATTTAGCATTAATTAAAATCTTAAATTGTAAAAATTAGATAATATTATTTTGGTTAAATCATCAACAGTTGAGCCTATCACATCAATGTATCACAAAAATTATTAGTAGCTTTTCTACAAGCTTAGAAGTTAGTAAGTAAAGCTTTAGATGTTGTATTTTATATATTTCCATTTTTCTCTACTAGCTTGGATTAACTTTGATGTGCCAACTTAGGTTGAAAAGGGAAAGCACCTTGAGTTTGGTCCAGTTGACCTTGATTTTTGTTGGGTTTGGGTTGGCCCCTCTATAATTTGGATGTAATTAGCTTGAGCTGGCCTATGACCTAATTGAATTATCATTTTTGCAGTTATACATAACTGTTATTTAAGACTTTTGAACAAAAATGAATTCAGAATGGACTTGTATATTGAAATTTTTTACTGAAATATCTATCATTTTTTGTCATTTTTTAAGACGACACAGAAAATATAAGTTTTTAATTCATGTTATCAATATTCTTGTCATCCATACATAGGTGTAAATATACGTAGTTTAATTTTAGTAAGAATTCTTTGCACATTGTATTATAGTAATAAAGGAGCCTGCCTGTGAGCCCACATGGGGCCATACCAATCACAGGGGAGGTGAGGATGGAAAGATCAAAATGACCCTTGGCTTTAATCATTTTTTGAAGGCATTGAATTTTCATGAGGATACTATCCTGCAAGTCCCTTATCCTGTGAGCACGTAAAAAAAAAAAAAAAAAAGATAAAAACTGGAAAATAAACACGGAACGGAAGATGAGCTTTACCGTTGCATACGTTCCGCTTGCCACGATGCATTTCCCTGCGGTGTGATACTTGGCCAATCTGTTGTGTCAGGACGCTTAGGAAGCCTCAAATCTGGACATGCATCTATTTGGAGCTTTATCAATGAAGGCAAGGCCAATGTGTCACGACGAATTATACTTTTCAGTTTCAATAATCCATATAGTGTGAATTTGCGTAATTGCGGGAATGGATTCTCAGGTAGGGATTTGTCATGACCTTCTATGATCTCCTCTAAATCGTGGCAATAACTCACTTGAAGGGTCTGTAACTGATTTAAGTTTTGCACCATTTCAGAGGAGAAGAGACTTTTTAGCTGATTACATTCAAACAGATAAATTTCATTCAGCTTCCGTAGGCATCTCTGCGGCACTTCTCCTTTAAATAGCTTCTGTAACCCTGATAGGGACGAGAGACGTAGTTTCTCGATATTTTGTAGTGCATTTTCTCCAACATCACTCCAATCTAAAATGCATTCCATTTTCCAACACCGTTCGATAGCAAGCATTCGTAAGCCGTTTGCAACACCCACTAACTGAGAAACATCTTTTACATCAGCATACTTCAATCCTAAACCTTCTGTATGTGTCATCATGACCTTAACTCCACGAGAATAATTGTTGCCACCATATATATGCACCTGCTTCCTACAATCAATTTTATTGAGAATATTAGATGGGCCAATTATAACTTTGAATTTTTCCAATTTTGGTAATTGCTGAAGAAACACATCGTCTTCTACACAATCAAAGTCTTCTATGGTGATCTTGAGAATAGTTAACCGTGTCAATTTCCCCACCTCACCAAGTGTGACGTCATTCTCAACTGCAAATTCACTTCCTTTTGCCCAATTTACATTTGTCTGGTGCATGCGCAGATCCTGCAGGCTAGACAACCCAGACATTACATTGGATGGAATTGTTAATGAATTAGATAATCTTGACATGTTTAGCTTCTTAAGTTTAACCAAGTTTTGCATTTCTTCCGGCAAACGTCTGATGCTAGATGATTTTATATCTAGAAATTGAAGCTCCTTTAGTTGCCCCAAGAATGGCACCTCTTTTAATCTGGGACATCCTGTCAAGATGAGTGCTTGTAAATTCAACAAGGAAGATGAGGATACTGACAATGATGTGATCGAAGTGAAAGACAGATCAAGAACTTGTAAAGCCGGCATGAGTTCAAAGAAGCTATGTGGGACAGCAGTGATGCGGCGATTTCCTGTCAAAATCAGTGAAATAAGATTGGGACATTCAGGCTTAACGGGAAGTTCAGTGATGTCATTCATCATCAACGAAATTCTCTCAAACTCTCTCCAAGTTCCCTCAGGGGGTGGCTCCTGAAGTCCTTCTCCAAAGCCAGCTTTAACCAAGAATTTCGGGCCTTCATTACAAGATGATGATGCGATATATAGTGCCAAGTCGCGAATTACATCATGCATCTTAACACTATTCTTCTTTAAAATTCCTTCCTCCAAAAGGCATCTACGCTTGAGTTCTTCAATGATTCGGTGCCCCTTATTTGACGCATCTACCAAGTTATCGACATTATCAATAAATCCCTCCATTATCCACCACCAAATTAGATGTTTAACAGAAATTTCATAATCTTCTGGAAACAGTGAACAGTATAAGAAACACATCTCTACCTTTTCATCGCTTAAGTCGTCATAACTCAGCTTCAAAGGTCGAAACACTTGAGGTTCCATGCCTCTAATCTCAGGCACCGACGCTCTCAATGCCCTCAAAGCGTCTTCCCACAGCTCTTTCTTCTTCTCTCCCTGCATCGCCTTTGCAACTACCATGATTGCCAATGGCAGACCACCGCACTCCATCGCAACATTTTTAGCAATGTCTTTAATGTCAAGCTGGTGGGCTACCTCCTCTCCAACATTGGCAGCAAATAGATCCCATGCTTCGGCTTCCGTAAGAGTATTCACTCTTATCTTGGCATCAGCTTTCATATCATTACACACTTGAAAAAGTCGTGTAGTTATTGCTGTTCTGGATCTATTTTTCTTATTGGGTGGAATCCCAACTGTGTACAAGTCGATACAATCCCAGAGATCATCTAAGATTAGCATGTACCTTTTATCAGTCAGATATTGACGTAATTGCATGGATCGGCTGTCGTCGGAATCATCTTCACCAAATTTCAGATGCAGCCTGCTCATAATTTCCTTTTGAATCCTTTGCAAGTTGAGTTCCTTGGACACAGTCACCCAAATCACATAATCAAATTCGCTGGTAGCTTGAAGCTTATTGTTGATGGCTTTCATGAGAGTGGTCTTGCCTATTCCACCCATCCCATAAAGGCATATGACGCTGGTGTGCTCGTCGTGCAAGAGATCCCAAATTTTCTCCATGGTTTGTTGAGATGAGCTCTGACCAACCGTGGGCACATCCATCTCCATCACCCTTGGTGGTGAAGACATGGCTAGAAGTTTGATGCCGCTTCTTTTATTGAGGTCTTGTCGGACAGATTCGAGCTTCTCAACAGCCCTCTTACCCAGTTTGTAGGTAGACGGAAGGTCGGAGAAGAATCCATTGTTGGAAGCTTGCCTTCGATCGAACTCTGATTTGATGTTTTCGATTTCAGTTAGGTTTGCTCGGGCATGACCGAGCCAGGTCTGGGATTGGTTGGTGAGCCTCATTTTTTTTCTTGAGGCTTCCCGTCCTTCACTCTCCATGTCGTCGCACTGGGCTTTCAGCGTTTTGGCTTCCTCCTTTAGATCTTCTACAGTCCTTTTGAGATTTCTCACGTAACCCACTTCTTCGGATATCTGAGGACTGATCCATCTTAAGATATTCTCCATCAAAGATGGTGCAAGACCAGTGAGAGAAAAAGAGCTGAGAAGAGGAAAGAGGAAGAGGAGGAGGAGATGATTTATCATCATAGAGTCTCCAACCATGCCCGCCCGGTAGTCGTACGACGGCTTAATTTGAGTTAGTGCCCTCCAGCTGTAACGATGTGACACGAGAGAGAGGACAGACCATGTTTCCCACGTTATCAAGTTGAGACCCTGCTGTACGTCTTGCACCAGCTTTCACATTCTAATCCTACCGTTGAATGATTTCATTGATTTGATAAGACAAAAAGAAAAATACCTAATTTGAGGTGGATCCACCTCAATTCTCAAATGGTCAGGTCATTACCATTTCGATGCCTTTTCAGAAATGAAAAAATTGAAATAAACACAAAATAAAATAAAAAAATTACTACAAAAGAAGAGGGAAGAAAGGCTGACGAGCATAGGAGGCTCTATCCATCTAGTTCTATCATTCTTTCAACAAGCAATATAATAAGACTATATGGCCGGATTGTGTTTTTCGATTTCAACGCAAGATCCATGTGAGATTTAGGTGGCGGCCGAGACCTAAACTGATGGAGCCCTCCAGTCTGTTGGACTTAACGGGAAGATTAATGCATTATAAATCAATGTTGGGAATTTAACAGTGATCAAGAAGCATCTTTGACATGTATATAAATCAGTTTGTACTAATTTCTCTGTTCATTTTTTCTTTTTCTTTCTTTTTTCTGCATAATACGACTTAGTAAGAAATGATTGAATTCATATTCCAGAGGTGGGGGGAGACTGAGAGGAGGTGGTCCTTTAAGAAGCGTCTTCTACGTCTCCACTTATAACTCTTATTTTTCAAAAGGGTCTCGCTCATACTAGCCTTTCTTCAACGTGGACAAAATTTCAATAACTGAAATGATTCCTAACCTTTATGTGACAGTAACCCTTTATGATCTCTATATTTGGGATGAACCATTAAATTATTATAGTAATACTCAAAGTAAACTCATTAGGTCAACGTTTTTTATACCACTCTATAATTATGCTTGCCATTTGATGCAGGACAGAATGAGAAAACTAATTAAAATGCTGCCATCTGGATTCCACCTCCACTTCTCAAAATGGTAGGGTCATTACCACATTTCGATGCCTTTTCAGCAAGGAAACAATATGGGAAATAAACACAAAATAAAATCAAACAATTACTTAACAACGAGAGGAAAGCAAGGCTGACGTGCCTAGGCTGCTCTATCAAACTATTTCTATCATTCTTTCAAACAAGCAATACGATGAGACCTATCTGGACGGATTGTGTGTTTACGGAATGGGGTGGCTTTATTATTTCATCACTCACCCAAACCCTTCATCAGCCCGTTAGAATCATTCATCATTCCTGGTGAAGAGAAAACAAACGGTGAAGTCTCCCCTGCGATCGCAACGCCAGAACGTTACACATTCCCCTCTATATCTTCTCGGCATCTTTCTCTCACGCTCACGTTTACTCTCGCCAGTGAATCCTCTTCCGTCCCTCGCTCGCCACCAGACTGAACACTACAGATAAGGGCTTGCCTTCATCTTCGGCATTGCTTTCTTTCCCTTTTTCTCCTTCCATCCCCCTCCTTGCTGAATGGATTTTTGAATCGTCTTGCCCCATTTTAGGTTTTGAAATCGGGCAACACAATAAGCCCATATAGACTTTTTGCTTTTTAATTTCAATCCAACGAATAGTCACATTTCGGTTGGTGTAAAAAACATGGGATCAATGGCATTTGGGTTTTGTTTTAGGTAGGGGTGTTGGTTGTGGTTTAGCAGGGCGGTGGTAGTGCGTCCCATTCGGAATTGTGTAAAATGGGTGGCAATGTGCGTCCCATTCAGACTGATCATAGGTCTTTTTCAGTAGTCGTGCACATCTAAGTTATTTGCACATGAGCTCACTGAAATTTTCCATATAGATAGGAATAAGAAAGTTGATTCAATTACTTTTTAACACGGTGATAGAATATATTAGTGATTTCAAATTGCTGTGTTAAGCTTCAGCTTGTGGCGATAGAAAAGAAAATTGTTGTCATCTTTTGATCTCTTTAAATAGATGTTTGCTAAAAAGGATTTTTTTTTTTTTTTTTTGTCGTAGGGAGATTTCTCTGATACATAAGAATCATAATTAGAGATATCCATGTTCAAGTAGCAAGTTAACAAAGGATCAGGATTGTCTGGCTGCTGGTCCTTTTCAGAGATAGGTCATAGTGGAAAAATACAAATGATTGGGCATTTTAGCCATCAACTTCTCCCCTATATAATTCAATAGTCAAGTAAATTTGTTACTATGCTGCCTCCTTTTATATTTGAATTTAAAAATGTTGAGAAATGAGGGTTTATTTGTGATTTTGGGTTAATGTGTTTATTTCTAAGTATGATAATAAGTTTGTCTTATATTAGAAATAAGAGTTTGTATTATACTGGGGTGAGTATTATTATGTGATTAGCATTTCTTTCTATACCTTTTATAATAATACAGATCAAAGAATTGTATCAAGATGTACTTGCTAAAACTACTATTGGAGAGGCATGAAATGCATTCACATTTGGAGAACTTGATTGGTGTCATTGAACCTATCTTTGATGACACTTGATGACAGTTTGTCTATAGTAATTACACATTAGGCATTTGGGTTTGTCAGGAATTGATTTTGGGACCCTGAGCGGGTGGATGACTGGATGACCTACAGCATGAGGTTAAGTGTGGCCAAGGCCATGGCCACATTTATGGTTGTTGGGCTAATGCTGCTGTTAGGGAATTTTTGTAAAATTTGTTTGAATGTGCAGTTTTCTGACTAAATCTTTCAAAAAAAAAAATTTAAGAAAAAAAACTTAAAACATGTTTTGATTATTTTTTTCTCTTATAAATTAAAGGTCATCCATCATGGATTACTCATTAACTCAATGAAATGAGCTGGTAAAAAGAGGCTTTTGAGTGTGCTTCCTAAAGGGAAGTCTCCTCTTGGTGCTTTGTAGAAAAGAATTCTTGTTGGGGGTTTTTTTTTTTTAATTAAATCATACAAATGATATTGAGTTTTCATATTGGGATTTATGTTGTTGTTCTTGAATTTTCACATCGTTTCATAATGGGTTTTTTTTTTCACATATCTTGCAAGAAAAATAAAATACAAAACTCTTGATCGGAGTTAAGAACTACATTTTCTTAACTCAGACGCTCAAATGTGTATAAACCTAGCTCTTTTATATGTTTGTTTCTTTAGTATTTTTTCAGTAGTATCTAGGGTATAGGAATTGGGTTTGGGTAGAAGAATTTTGGCTAGGGTATAGGAATTGGGTTTGGGTAGAAGAATTTTGGGTTGGAAACCACTAGGTGGTGTCGGTTCAATTTCCATCTTGCACGGATAAATGATCTTGACTGGCTTATAGCCATGACAACAAAGAATTAATTATTATTACTATTGTGGGTTAGGAAATACCATATGGATTAGAACTTGGATTTGATTTTTTTTTTCTCTTTTGTTAGTATTACTATTACTGTTGTTATTCACAAGATTAAAACTTGGACTTCATTTTCATTCGGTAGAATTGTCTATCCCCCTTTCATTTCCTGTACCGTGGGGTACTTGAATGATCTTACAAGATTAAAACTTGTACATCATTTCTTTAATATTCTAGTTTTCAATGATCTTATTTTTTTTGGCTAATGATCTTAATTTAATATTCTTTTATCGAATTATTCTCAACACCTGAATGCTTTATTTGTTTTTAGAAGCATGTAAGAAGATGAATTATCACGTGAATTTGATGGAGACGACAATGCAATTGAGTTGGGGATGGTTTGTCAGGAAATAAACAATGTTGAGATCGAGAAGCCCTTGGAGGAAGGTGAAAACATAGAAGAGGTAGTAATGGAACCTCAGAGGGGGATGATATTTGGTTCAATTGAAGAAGTACATGAATATTATGCAAGGTATGCCAGGCTGTTTGGGTTTGCTGTTGCCCAAAGAAGCTCAAAAAAAGGATCGGATGGAAAAAAGAGGTTTGTTACAATTGCTTGCACCAAGGGTAGAAAGCCAGTTATAAGTGCAAGCAACCCAGTTAAACTTCGTCCACAATCAAGAACAAATTGCAAAGCATCGTTGAATCTTTCTTTGCAATTCGACGGGAAGTGGCTTCTGAACTCATTTGTACTTGAGCATAACCATGATATGAGTCCGAACAAAGCTCGATATCACAAGAGTAATTGAGTAATCCCATCACATGTGAAGAGGCAACTTGAATTGAATGACAAAGCGGGAATTAGATTGAAGAAGAGTGTTAGCTCATGTGTGGTAGAGGCAGGGGGCATGGGAATTTGCCATGGTTAGCAAAGGATGCAAGAAATTACTTGGATAAACTCAGATGCTTAGAACTCAAGGAAGGGGATGCCGAGGCAATGCTAAGCTATTTCAAAAAAATGCAACAAGACAACGGTTCCTTTTTTTATGTCATGGATCTTGATATAGAGCATTGAGTAAAGAACATCTTTTAGGTTAACGCGGGGAGTAGAGCAGCATTCACTGAATTTGGTGATGTGATCACGTTTGACACCACTTACTTAGTGAACAAATATGATATGCCTTTCGCTCCTTTTGTGGGTATGAATCAGCATGGACAGTCAGTACTTTTAGGCTGTGGATTGATATCACAAGCTGATACAGATACATTTGTGTGGTTGTTTCAGTCTTGACTTGATTGCATATCTGGCTGTCCTCCTAATGCCATAATCACCGACCAGGATAAGGCCATGCAAAATGCAATAGGAATAGTATTTCCTAAAGCACGGCATCAGTGGTGTTTGTGGCATATCTTGAAAAAGGTGCCGGAAAAATTGAGGGGTGTAATGACTACGATTCAATTAAATTTCATCTTCTTAATGTTGTCCACGATTCGATGAAAAAAGATGAGTTTGAAGAGAATTGGGCCAAGTTTGTTAGGGCATATCAACTAGAGGACAACAAATGTCTAGCTGGATTGTATGATGAGGGTACCGCTAGGTGCCAGCATTTGTGAAAGATATTTTTTGGGCAGGGATGTCACCAACCCAGCGTAAGTGAGAGCATGCATGCTTTTTTTTTTTTTATGGCTACATCAATTCTAAGACCACACTGAAGCAGTTCGTTGAGCAATATGATAATGCTTTGTCTAAGCAGGTTCAACTGGAAGCTGAGGAAGATGCTCATTGTTTTAATGTATACATTCCATGTGTGACCCCTTATGAGTTTGAAAGGCAATTTCAAAAAGCATATACTCTTGCTAAATTTAAGGAGATTCAGAATGAAGTAGCCGGTAAGATCCGTTGCAATATTTCATCGGTTAAGGTAGGAGCTGAAATTTCAGAATTTGATGTGGAGGAAGATGTGATAGTAGGAGAAAACTATATCTGACCTTTTACTTTCCATGTTCATTTTAATGAGGTATTAAGAGAAGCTAATTGTACTTGCCGGTTGTTTGAGTTCAGAGGTATTCTATGCAAGCATATAATCGTTGTTTATTTGAAGAAGAAGGTGTATTATATACCGGGTAAATACATTTTAGAAAGGTGGAGTAAAACCGTGAGAAGAAGCCACACAAAAATCAAGATCATGTATGACAATTGGGAACGCAGACCTAAAGGGCGTCGTTACGACAAAATGTTGACTATTTTCAATCGGGTCAGCAATAAGGCCATGGATTCCGATGAAAAAAGTCAGATGGTAATGTCCTCGTTGCTAGAAGTGGAAGCTGAACTAGATGTTTCTAAAGAGGTTACTATATGCAATAGACCTAAGGTTCAACTTCATGTCATGATGATAATCTTTCTTGGCAATAGACCAATAACCGCGTGTGTGATCCAATCAAACGCCGCCAGAAAGGCCGACCACCAGAAAAAAGAAGACAGTCTAAGATTGAGACAATTATTAAGAAGTGTCGGAAAACAAACAAAAAGATAACGAAGAAGGTTAGTGTAAGAGTTGTATTTTTTAAATCATAAAAACACAGAATTAAATTGTTCACAATCTAATTGAAATCAAATTTCGTGTGTGCATGGTACGACGGTGGTCGATCATGGAGACATTATAACACATCCTGTGGGATTAGACCAGACCATCACACAAGAGACTGTGAATTTAACTGTAAGAACATTTGCGGAGAATTAATGAAGTGTTGTGCTTAACTTTATTCCGTATGGCCTTATATACTTTGAGATTCTTTTTTTTTAGCGATTATTATTTGTTCCTTGGAAGACTAAACTATATTCTTCACATTTTATAGGGACCATATGCCTATGGCATGAATTCCATGTTTTCTTACGATCATTCCATTTTACAAATGCCACCTAACATGCATTCGACACTTTTGGGATACCTACCAAGTACATTGAACCAACCAACTGAGATGACTCCCTCTGTTGGAGCAACTTTGACTAACAATTGCACAAATGATTCTATACAAGAGCTAGCTTCAACACAGTTCAATGGGTAAATGATTCTTAGTGTGAGAATCATAGTTTCTTATGTTCAAACTTTCTTAGTAAACATTTATTTTGCTTGAAATTAATTCATGATATTTCTTGTTGCAGGACCTCCTTTTAGGAGACGGTTTGAATCATTTAGGGTCTTTGGCACAAACTGTGCTATTTTGAGCTCCTTGTGTCAGATTTTTGTGCATTCACAGGGACAATCTTTCGTACAGACAAAATTGCATATATATATATGTTACTTAATCTTTTGTATATGAATGGAACTATCTTTCAGATTTTATACAAGAGCGAGCTTTTCAAGAGAGTTCAATGGGTAAATGAATCTCAATTTGAGAAGCATTGTTTAAAATCACATTTTTTACTTTCTTCCTAAACTTTTATTTTGTTTGAGATTAATTCAACATATTTCGTGTTGCAGGACCAAGTTTTTGGAGACGGTTCTTCACAAGACGGATATTGTGCACATGCTGTGCTATTTTGAGCTCCTTGTGACAGATTTTTTTTTTTTTTGCGTTTACAGGGAAAGTCTTTTGTATAGAAAATTTTCAAATATATGTTAATTAATCTCTTGTATATGAATGGAACTATCTTGAAGATTGGATGTGATGAATGTAACTATCTTTCAGATATCTCTTGTATATGAATGGAACTATCTTTCAGATTGGATGTGATGAATGTAATTATTGTAAATTTGAATGATGCAAGTAAAGTGCATGATATTAGATGGCATGGCATACTCACATGTTTGAATCTCTATATACTGAGGTTGAACCCAGTTCAAAAAGGTTGTATGAATAAAATATTGAGGTTTCATTCGCAGGTTTGAATCTCTATATACTGAGGTTGAACCCGGTTTGAGAAGGTTGTATAAATAAAATACTGAGGTTTTAGCGTGGTCATTAGATGAAAGTCCACCTCTGATATAAAATCTATTTATTAGATGGTATTCATTAATTGGTCTAACAAAAAACATTCACATGTTTCAATTTTTGGGCTGACGCCTGTATTAATATAAAATTTTCACAGTTATTAGATGGCATGGCAGAAATACTGTGGTTATAGTCATAGCGTATGACATTGTATACATTGGTTTGAATCATGATATACTGAGGTTGACATACAGTGTGAAAAGTTTGTCATAAATAAAATACTTTATTTGTTTCGGTGCCTCATTAGTCAGGATACTTCTTGTATTCGATAAAGAAATAGTGCTATTAGATTGCAATGGTTTGCACTTAACAAAGAGGTCCAAGGTTGGTGAGAAAGGTCTAAAGAAGTATCAGTGTTTGAAACTATGGTTTGAATCATTATATACTGAGGTTGGAACCCAGTTTAAGAAGGTTGTCTAGATGATACTGAGGTTTCAGTGTTTCGTTAGTCTTGATAATGGCTTGAAGTTTTCATTATCAAGTGATCAACATTCGTGCATTAACGATTAATCAGTGACAATCAATCAACACCCAGTACCTCAATCCATTATCAATTAGCAAAGATCCGCTTTTTCTTGGCTTGAGTTTAATTTTGACACTCACAAAGATGCCAAGTTTCCCATTACATTCAACTAATATAATTCAATAAGATTACAATATCTCCAAATTCAAGTGAGCCTGGAGTGTGACTAGTTGATATACAAAATTCTCAAGTGAGCCTGTGTTGCATTCGACACAAAAAAAGGGTTGAACGACTGAAGTTCTGAAAACCCAAAATATTACATCATCATTTCAGAATCTGTTGAACTCTCTAAACATCAACACACATTTCTATACTTCAAAATTATGTACGCCACTTGCAATGAATATGAAGTCAATGTTAGAAAACAGAAAAAGAATCACCGGACAATAAAAATGGAAGAGAATATTAATTTGATCACCACCACAATAAATAAGTAATTTTAATAAGACGATAGTTTTTGTTAATACCCTTTCCACAAGAAATTCTGTTAGATCAGCTTATGACTCCTCATGTTTGTCATCCGGATCGACTTCGACCGAGCAATATATGTGCTGCTATTTTTTTTTATAATATCGTATTTCATCCTATTCCAAGAACAAAGAAAAAAGAAAGAAAAGAAGAAGAACGAATGAAAGAAATAGACAAAAAAATTAAAACAATAAGATTCATTCGATGTATACGTAAATCATCATTAAAAAATCACAAAGTATTTACCGGCTCAAAATCGAATGTATCTCCACGCGATAGACAATCCATGAATTTCATCACAAATACACCACAATCATAATTGTTAAAATAGTGATATAAGATGTATTATTATACCAATTGGAGTAGATACTGCAATTCACATACTTTGTCTCTAATAGAGATATATACCCATTATCTTGTTGAGGGCAGTCATCAACGAAACGAACATCAGCTTTATCCCATTGATAATGAATCTTCCTTTGTTTAAATTGTTCTTTTAAGGAAGATACCTGCATAAAGGAAATATAACAGTTAAGTTTTATATACAGGTATATTGTTTATTTTAAACATTTCACAGGAGCATATACCTTAATATAGGTACTCACCATTTCATTCACATAGGCAATGTCACCACATGACTTCAAAGAATTATATATACAAAATAACTTCTTGTTTGAATCAAGTATGAGGAGAAGCCAGTGTTTTGAAGCCCAATTCATTGGGATAATTATTCTGTCCCACGAGGTTAAGATGGACTTCAAATTCCTCACATTTAAATGCTTTTTAATTGATTCTTCATCTTTGGAATGTAATGTCGTCTGGGAGATAATAAGCTACATGTTAGCACTGATATTCAAAAATTTAAAATCACTAAAAATATGAAGGAGAATAATTACATTAAACCACGATGTGAAGAAGTAACACTTCAATGAATTTAGCTTCCCTGTTGGCTTTCTCCCACTAATCAACTTAGCATAGTTGTCAATAATTTATAAATCAAGATAGCACGTTAAGTGTTAGTTGATCGAAGGTTCGGCAGTGTATACACAATTGAAAGCTTAAAATAAAATGTGAAATTAACTACTAACCTTATCAGATATCCAACCTTCTTCGTCCAATAAATTATTGATTTCTGAACGCCAAATTTTGAGCTTGCCCACCTCCTCAGCACTAAAGAAACAAAACTTATTATTTTGTAATTAATAAATATAAATATTGATTATCTAGTGTGAGTACTATGGTTTAAAGTTACTAGGTTTATAATGGATCATACTCTTTTCCAACTTTGGCTTCAAAACTTGCAATTGCGTTCTCCTCTTCTTCCGAAAAGTTAATCTTTGATTGGATTTCATCCGCAACCAATCTCTCTCTCTTGTAGCAAGTTCCTTTATTCTTCATTCTTTGCAATGCTGCTTTTGTGCATGCATCATATGGGGTCCGTAACATCCGTGATGGCTTCCAAACTCTACCCCCATTTTTCTTTGAAATATCCTTGGCGGCCCTTGATGCATGTCTCAACACAAACAGACATTGATGGATTTGGGGAAGAAGAATGATCCATACGACGGAGTGAAGCATCCACAATATCCACAGGCGACTGAGGCACCGATATCCCTCTATTTCGCAACTCCATATTTTCACTCCTTAATCGTTCATTCTCTTCCTCCAGTATGGTAACCCTTTGCTCCAAATCCTTAATCTTTGCTATATAGTTCTCGCGATCACCCTGTCTAAGTTTCAAATAGTTAGTAAAAAATAGATTTAAAACATGAAGTTCATATTAGAGATTTTGAATAGCATTTTCCACTTTTAATCAAATATGATTAAAATTACAATGATATCTGGCATGCGTTCCTCCATTCTCCTGACTATGAAATCAACCATCGTCGTTGTCTCCTGTAACCCATAATTAAATCAAGTATAAGTTGCAAGAAGGATGCAACCATACAACCATGACCAAGTACTTTAAATTAAAGAACAAAAATAAGTTAAAAATACCTGAGACACTTTTGGGGGAGATAATAAGGTCATTTCTTCTTTAGTTGGAGTGATTTCCTCAATGACCTAAAAAATAGGGTATTCGTTTCATTTGTTGTAGTCAATATCATAAATTACTACAAGAAGTATATCATAAAGAAATGTGAAGGTATACATACCTCTGTATAGCTAAGATTGTCCAATATAGCTTTAAAAGACTTGGATTGCATGTATTTGGAACTCAAAGCCCATCGCATATAACATGGATAAGAATTGGCGTGAATAGGCACATGTTGGTTAACATGTTCATAAAACCAAGGCTGTAAAAAAAGGTTTAAGAATGTAAGTGAATATGTGAAAGTCACAAGTTCTTTTGTATTGTAACAATCATAAAAACTATAATTTAAAAAAAGGATAAATACTTACTTCCAAGAACATGACACATCCATTTATAAATAAAGTTGTCTTCCTCGAGCTTTCGCGTATACTTTTTATCAAGAACTCATGTACAACAATAGCCCATGCATAATCATTAACTTTTTCCAACTTATCAACCATGAATATGATATTGAATGGAAATGACCGACATGAGTTTGGAAAAAGAAGTGTACTACAAACATATAACATGTAAAGCTTCTTGAAATTAGCAATGGTCTCCAACCTCTTCTTATCCAACAACTTCTTGTTTCATGACATCTTCTTCGTGATTACTTTTAAATGCTTTTCCAATGTTTCCGTTTCTATATAATTCTTTTCGAGATATTTCTACAAAATTTCACTTTCTTCTATCAAAACCCTTTTCCCTAATTGTATTCTTTCTCCATTCATATTCAACCCCATTATCAACGCGACTTCTTGAGGTAGAATTGGAAGGAGCTTTGCTCCAAGTTGAAATGCACTTTTTTCATTATCCCACCTAGTTATTATCGTTGATAAAAACGTACGCTGACATTTCAAGTTCGCTGGCATCTCTGTAAACTGTTTAAAAGGTGTTTCTCTATGAACATCCTCTAACTTTAAATCCTCGATGAACTTGACAAACCTTGAAGGGAAACTTTTAGTATCTAATTTTACAGTTTCAGTTGTATGTTGGTTGGCCTGTATCCAATTACAACAAAAGAAAAAAAAATAAATACGAAATTCAAATGATAAGACACTAATGAATTGAAGTCATGTTCAATGATTACCATGATGAACTTTGGTTATCCTTTCAAATGGCAAACAAAATCAGCGTCCCTATAATTAGAAAATGAACCACAATAAGATAGAGTAAAATAGTGATATAACAAAGTAAATGATAAATAAGTGGAAAGCACAATAAAAACAAGACCATATAGATTTAAATCAAGAAACAATCGAATTGGAAAAAAGTGGGTTATTTAGAGAATTTTCCCATGTATATAGTTCTCTTAAATGAGAATTGTCATGGACTTCATAGGCGAGCCGTAAGATCCAATCAAGGCCCACTTGGAAGGAGGGGCTTTGGAAATGAAAGAGTTATATGCTTACTAAGGGGGCAACCAAGTCTCATATCCAGAAAAATAATCTGACATGATGGATTATATAAGTCGCACATAACCAACAGTTCAAAAGACTGATGGGTTCAATCCACAGTGAGGACAATTCTAATCAGTGCCAAATGTGGCAATTCATGGATGTCGGGAGTATAACAAGGAATGGAATTGCAGATGGGCCCTACAAGCCCCTTGTCCATCAGGTCGCCTGTAATCTCTTTTTACAAGGGAAAAACTTCAAACATGTATATATATTGATCTTTCAAACACTGATACTTCTTTGAGTGTGTTTTGGGGATTTCAATATTTGTAATAGAAAACACTCTCATGAGTGTGTCTTTAATGAAAGACAACTTTTTTCCCACTACATTTGACCTTTTGTGATCAATCCAACCCCCTCACGCCCACTAATTCCCTAGATTGGCACACACATACATTTTTTTCTTCATTTGGGCGTTTGTAATTTCTTGTTACAGAGGTTTGGTCCAGATGTTAAAGAAGGCAAATGGAGACAGTTTAATTATACAGGTTAGTGTCAAAGGCATATGTTGTTACAAGTCCAGACTGTGTCAAACCTCTCACTTTGTTTATTGAAGTTCTGTCTTACTAATGCTTATTAATTTTTGAGTTACACTGAAATTTAGTAATTATGTGCTAGTTTACTTCATTTTGGTTTTGCATATTACGGGTTGCATGGGAGATTAGAGAGCTGTCTACTTGATTTCTTTGTTGCTGTAGTTATAAAATTCAAAATTTTCAATAGGGCTGTCATTGCTTGTTGGACTTTGAAGGGACGAAATGCCATTATAATCAAGTAGTTTAACATGATCAAGAAGCTCTTTGAATGTAATGAACAGTTTTTCCACAATATTATCTGTTTATTTTTTATTTTCTTTCTTTTTATGCATATGCGACTTTAGTTACTTTGAATTCTTTTAGCGTGGCAGACTGGGGCGTGTCCTAAGAAGCGTCTCTACGTCTCTACTTTATAACTCTTTATCTTTTTCAAAAGGGTTAGCTTCATTACTAGCCTCTCTTCAACGTTGGACAAAATTTCAATAACTGAAATGATTCCTAATAGTGTTATATGTGACAGTAACCTTTATGATCTCGATATTTGGGATGAACCCATTATATATATATTATAGTAATACTCATTAGGTCAACATTTTTATACCTTCTCTATAATTATGCTGCTCTGTGCCTGAAGCCATATGATGCAGGACAGAATGAGAAACTAGTTTAAATGATGCAAGATGAAATCAAGAACATCTATATGAATGTCATGAAAATGGGTCTCATTCATTCATGATTACAGTGAAATAGAAAAAAAAAATTGAAACCAAGTTGATGCAATTCCAAAACAGAAAACAAGAAAGAGGATGAAACATTAAAAAAATCAGAAGGCTTGAATCAAACAAACAGCAATCAAACCAAAAAAAAAAAAAAAAAAATACTTCTTTAAAAAGAAAGAAAATTAACGAAATTAAAAAAAACCGCACAAGCCCTAAATCAAAACTCATGAAACGGACCCAGATTAAAAAACCGTAAAAAACCCCAACACCTTTCATCGCAGTTCCTGACACCCCAACTCCAAAATTTCCAGAAAAAAAAAACTCCAAAATCAGAAATCGCAAGCAATTGAAATAGAGATAAGGAGAAAGAAAGTACCTCGAGGAGTCGTGCCTATGACTTCCAAGGTTGTCTGCTGCAGAGAAGGCCAAGCGTATGAAGAGAATGAACCGACTTGCGTTTGAAGCTAGGGTCGATTTTTTTGGGGAAAGAAGAGGTGGGAGAGTTTCAGGTTTCATGCAATGAAAAAAACTGGGTTTTTTTCTTTTCTCTTCACTAGGGATGATGAAAGGGTTATGGCGGCTGATGAAAGGGTTCTGGCGGGCTGATGAAAATAAGACTGAAGGGCTTCCATTAGTTAGGTCCAGTCACCGCCAGCTGGATCTCCACGTTGGATCTGGCTTGAAATCGGGCAACACAATCCGTCCATATAGACTTATTGATAAATTATTAGTATGAATTTTTTAATATATGAACGAGCACCACTCGGAGAGAGGGAAAGAGAGCAGGGAGCGGAGAGGGAGAGGGAAAGAGAGAGCAGGAGCCTCCATGTCAGGGAGAGGGAAAGAGAGAGCAGGGAAAGAAGAGGGAGAGGGAAAGAGAGAGCAGCAACCAATGCATGGAGAGGGAAAGAGAGAGCAGGGAGTGGAGGAGAAAGAGAGAAAATGGCAGGAGATGAAAACGTTTGGGGAAGAAAGGAGAACGAACGGTATGGGTATGGGTATGGGTGAATGAAATGACGATGTCGTTCGGTACACTTGAGGGTAAAGTCGTCCAAAACCCTCGTACGAACACTAAATTAGGCATTTTTGTGTATTTCTTATTAAAACCGGCTAATACATGTTTAGAAACACTTATTTGGTAAAATTCCCTTAAAACTTTTGTAGTAATTTGTGAACTTTAAAATTTAAGTTTATACAGGTTTACTCTGATATTGTACAGGTACTTCTTTTATATTATAAATGAGTAATTATTTATTTTTATTTTTATTTTTTATAACGGATGGTGTCCCATCCCTTTGGGCCAGAATAATCCCTATGGGCTCAAGGGGAGCCAGGTAAATCCTCTGTGGCCCAGTGTGGTTGTGCAATTTCGAACCCCCAACCTCCAGGTGCAAACAGTGGCCCTAGGCCAACTGAGCTACCCCTCGGGGTTATAAACGAGCAATTATTTACAATCTCACCATAGACTTCGATCATTTGGACTATGATTGAGGGTCAAATGAATGTCAAATCATGTTTATATTTCTAATTTAACTGATTTTAAACTCACGTTAAATCTGTTGTTAATATGAGGAGGTGACATCTTGAGTCTAAGCCTGATATATCAATCAAAATATAAAGGTATCGATGTTCCAAACCATGTTAATCTATATGGTTAATGCATATACAAAAGAACAAACACAGGCTAAATGACATCATATTGCTTCAAAGGCCTCAACAACCACATACTGTTACAAAGTGAAAATACTGATAATAATAACCACAACAGCAGCAGTTGTGAATTAATAGCAAGATTTCATAAGTAATGTTTACATGAGGGGTGACACAGAGCTTATCCCAGGCAACCAATAATCCCTGCCACGTGTCCTATTGATAAACCGCCGAATTCAAACTAAAATTCAAAAGCTAATTACCTTCTTTAAAACGGTCAGAAGATGTAAAATCACTACTTCCATGCCTCCCATGATTGTGACTCCACCTCTACCCTCCAAACTTCTCCTCAATAACAATAACCTTCTCATCTGTATTGTAGGGTTCAGGGAGGAAGGTGCTTGATGAAATGCCTGATACGGACTTGGTTTCTTGGAAGGGGATGCAATATTGGGAAAAATGGGAGAGGCGCAAGGGCTATTTGATTATATCCCGGAGAGAGATTTTTTAACTAGGGCGATCGTGATTTATGACTATGGCAAGGTAAGTGAACTAGTAGTTCCTTGACATTTACAGAATTATCTACTTTTGTTGTGGTGTAAAATTTGCATATCATGAGAATAGAATTTTACAGGCAATACACAATGAACTACCGAAACCTGGGATTTATTTTTTTAGCTATTATTAATCTTCATGTATTTCTCTTATATCTGGTATTAAAGGCTAATAGCAAAGGATCAGATATCATAACTGTAGCTTCTAATGGTGAAAAATATATAGAACTTTCCAATCAATGTTGGATGGGATGCAATTTTGAGCTTTGAGCTTCTTACTTTGAGTTTGGGAGCTGATGTGATAGAGTGGGGTTCACTTCTCATTGTTGATGCAATAACTGGACATTGGCTGATGAACTAAGTAACTTTGGTGGTTGAATGGGAACCACTATTTGGCCATCAATTGATTGATGCTAGCAAACCTGTACATAGTTTGGACGTCTAGATGCTCAAAGTCTGTAATTTAGAGCTTCAATAAATATGAGCGGTACCAGTCCCTTTTGGAAGAGATACATTTCTTCTAGTGGGTGAATTTGGTTGTGCTTGCTTCTTCTTTTTTTTTTTTTTATTAAGTATTTATCTCTGTTTTTTTTTTTTTTTTTTTTGCCCTTTCTATTGGCAACATGTTTCAAACCCATAACCTTGTGTACTGTGGGCTGTCATTAACGGGGAAGGTGGGATTGGAAGCTCTTAACACAATCAAAAGGTTGGCCAAATATCCGTATAATATTCTGATGACTATAACCATCTCTTTAATTAGAAGCCTCGAAATTTAATGGTTATATTTGCATTTGTGAAACATTTAAGACTTTGGATCTTGATGATCCCACCCATTGTATACAAATCTGTGATCCACGTTGAGAGCTTCTTATATATCCCATTTTACCAATCACTAACAAGCATCAAATTGAGCCTTACAGAACTAAATCTCTTTGATAGCTGTGGCTAGTTCTTAGTTTTCTCATCTGACCAATTTCTGTCGACAATATATTGATGGACAGAATAAAACAACCAAACAGCAAACGAAATTCTCGGTCTCTCTTCTCACTTGCTCACTAATAGAAAGTTGTTTATATATACATTCTGTATGACTACTGTAATAACAGTCCTTGATATTTTAAATCATCAGAACTGCCTGAAGGATCAAATGAGTGAACGCGAGTCTAGGAAGATTGTTGCAACAGCTTCATTGACTTTAGCTGCAACAGATACTTGACCTTATAATGCTTTATCAGATGGTGACCTCCCCCAGTTCCAATAATCCCAACGCTCACTCACTAGTCACTAGCCATAAAATATGTAAGTAAGAAAGAAAACATAACTATAGTTACATGCCTAGTTCTTCATCACAATTGGGAAAAACATAACTATAGTTACTTGCTTAGTTCTTTATCACAATTGGGGGTTCATGGTAGTTCTTCATAATTCGCTTCAATTCATGTGGTTGATCTAATTGGTTTTCTAGTTATGAAATCTTTTTTTTTTTTTGGAAATTAAACTTCATCAAAATCAGAAGGTAACAACAACAAAACCAACATATTGGGAATTAAGGGGAGGAAATCCTAGTCCATACCCAATCTGGAAAACAAACGTACCAACAAATACTCTTGCCAATGGAAGAACAATACTTAGCCAAAACATAAGCAAGCTCATTAACAATCCTTGGAATATGTAAAAACTCGATAGAAGAAAATGAAAGACTCAAAATTTTAATATCCAAAACTATAGGGTTGATGACCAAGTCAGCTTTCCAGTTAATGCATACAACAACTTCTTTCGCATCTGAAAGAAGCATGATCTCAGGAAAACCGCTGCCTCGTACTTCCTTTAATGCAAGAAGAATAGCCCACGCCTCTACTTCTTTAGTGGAAAGATCCTTGGTCCAAATTGAGCAACTGCAACCAAAGGTTTATTATATCTCATCATGAGAAAACGAAAGCTAGATTTTCCATCTTTAATATCAAAAGCAGCATCCATGAATACAAAAATCCTAACCGCTACTGGGGAAGGGGATAAAACTTTACCGTGCTCCCCTATATTGGAACCTTTGCATATATTCTGAACCAAACTAATAATCTTGTCAGGGTTAATGCAATGCCCTGTGCCCACCTTGTGAAAACAAACGAGATAAGATTGGTCTCTCCTTTTAAATAAGTCATATTCTTTAAATCCATTAACTTCTTCCACCATTCCAAATTACTAACATTTCTATCAAAATGAGATAGATAGCCAATGCTGGAACTAAACCAAATTGCCCTAGCATGATCACAAAAGAAAATGTTCTATTGTTTCTTCCTCAAAATCACAAATAGGGCAATAGGAGAACATAAAGTTGTCCTAGGAGCAAGCCTTTTCCTAATAAGAATAGCCTTATGGAGGCATTTCCAACCAAAGAGAAGGATTCTTTACGGCCAAGAAAAATGTTTCCAAATCTGCTGTCAATTTATTATATCATTATTCATATTATTGTTAGACTGTGAGGGGATTTTATAGGCTGACTTAGTAGTGAGATTCCCATCTTTAGAAAAGGGCCACACTCTCATATCTTTCAGTTGTGAATTCGGAATATAGATTTTAAGAATTTCTTCCGCATCCTTTGGATTATTGAATATATAGGAGATCATAAAAACATTATGAATTTTATTATTACTATGTACGTATTTGGTTTTTAAGTTTAGATTAGAAATTTGAAAAAGATTTTCTAAGGCCTTGCTCACCACGAATCCAATGTTGCAATTTTGGACTACAACCTTTGTCGATTCACTTGTATGAATTGTTTGGGTTGTCAAATGGAGCCTCGATATGGGGTTTAGAGGTGCGCACTACTTCAGAGCAAATGATGGGGAAATGCAACATATGATTTAATATCTTCATCATTCAGACAAATGCAACCCATGATCCCAATATATGCTCACCAGGAGTTTTGTTTACTGTCATTTGAGTGCGTTCTACATGTTGCAGGTTCTTGGGCGCACCTCTACTCACTGAATACCTATCCTCATCCCGCAAATGTGCATAGATACAATGATGCAATTTTCAAAAGTAAGCAAAGTGTTAGAAATATGTAGTTCTCATCCGCACTTCAATTCCACTGGTCAATTTGGGAGTTCTAGGCAAATAAACAGTACCATACTTGGGGTTTGAACGTGTGCAGAGGTGTGGAAGCAATATGCATCTTGAATCTCAGGTCTCTGGTTTTTGCGAACTTAAGGCAATACTGCAATTCACATTATCACAATAAAATCATTTTCTCACTATTGCTTGCCATCTTTGCATGTATCGTTACCTCCATCTGTTGCATGTATTGTTTAATCTTCTCAAGTGCACAATTCATTGTGATAATGTGATGTGTGACATGTGTTTCAGTTGCTTTCTCTATTTTTTGTGTTTTATGGTTGTGTAACTAGCCAATGATAACAAGTGTATTGACAACATAATTGGTTATTGTGCACCATGCTAAAATACGACTACTAGGACCATCTAAGGTCGGTGAATATTAATCAAGATGAATGTAAATAATGAGACGGTAGGAGCACCAAGGAATTGAATGTACGTTGGCTAATTGTCCAGATTCTTAATTTAAAAAATGTAGGGTCTTAGATTTTTCCAATGAGTTTAAACAAATATGTTGACAAAAAAATGGATGGTTAAAAATATATGATAATTAAGTGTTAATTGAAGCCATCCATCCGTGGCCCATAGAATAAAAGCATTGCAAATGGATGCATATCTAAATGTGAACCCCCAATTGCAATATTAAATAAAACCAAGGAACACATGAAGGACTCCAAACAAAATATGAATAATACAAAAATGAAACCAACAAGGAGAACCTAAGCTTGAAACTGGCAATGGCTTGTCTTGCCTTCGTCTTCACAGGCCTCTGACCACTAATAAGTGACATATTCTTGATTGCTGCTTCTAAACCCTTGGAATTCTGTGAAGCATCTCCCATCCCACAATTCAACACTATCTTCTCAATCTGTGGAACCTATCCAAATCCAAAAGCAATCCAATAAACATCTGAATTAAAAAGCAGAAAATGAAGTACGCATTCGGATTTCAATGAAATGGGGGCCGAAATGGCACAATAACAGAATTTTCATTATGCAGTTTTTGTTTCTCATGGGGGTGGGCATATTCACCAAGCTATATAATTCATGATCCATTATATTATAACTTTCAATTAGTAAGGTTATAAATGAGCTGATCTAAGTCAAGTTTAACACAGCTTACCCTTGGATTAAAATTAAACAGGCCAATGGAACTTAAGCAGAGCTGAGCTTAGCTGAACTTGATCTTGGCATGAATATGGACACGTAAGCTTCAGCTTTACAGCACTCAAACCAATTGTATACTAATCTTGAGCTCAAGTTAAACCTTACTCAAGCTTTTATATATTTTATAGCATATTTAAATACATGATATTCAACAGATGAGTGAGATATGATAAGTTTGGGAATAATAACACCTTAATGCCACCTTTGTGCAAAACTTCAGGTTTATTGGATCATCCTAACCCCTTCACATTTGGATGGGTGTCAAACCCCCTCCCATTGAATTGAGTATTTAAGAGGCAGAACGTCAAAGATGAAAAAAAAAAAAAAAGATAAGAACTGGAAAAAGAACACGGAGATGAGCTTTACCGTTGCATACGTTCTGGCAAGGAAATTGGCCAATCAGTTGTGTCAGGACGGCTAGGAAGCCTCAAATTTCGACATTCACCTATTTCGAGCTTTATCAATGAAGGCAAGGCCAATGTGTCACGACGAATTATACTTTTCAGTTTGGGTAAGTCATGTAATATGAAATTGCATAATTGTGGGAATGGATTCTCAGGTAGGGAATTGTCATGACCTTCTATGATCTCCTCTAATTCACCACAAGAGCTCACATCAAGGGTTTGTAACTGATCTAAGTTTTCCACCATTTCAGAGGAGAAGAGACTTTTTAGATTGTAACAACAAACCAGAACAATTTCATTCAGCTTCCGTAGGCATCTCCATGGCACTTCTCCTTTAAATAGCTTTTGTAAGCTGTGTAGGCGCGAGAGATGTAGTTCCTCAATATTTTGTAGTGCATTTTCTCCAGCAGCACTCCAATCTAAAATCCATTTCATTTTCTTACACCGATCGATATTAAGCATTCGTAAGCCGTTTGCATCACCCACTAACTGAGAAACATCTTTTACATCAGCTTCAGACAATTTTAAACCTTCTGTATGTGTCACCATCACCTTAACTCCACGAGGATAATTGTTGCCACCACATATTTGCATCTGCTTCATACAATTCATATTGAGATTATCACCAGATGGGCCAATTGAAACTTTGAATTTTTTAAATTTTGACCATCGCCGAGGAAAGACATCCTCTTCTACACAATCAAAGTCTTTGATGGTGATCTTGAGAATAGTTAGCCGTTTCAATTTCCCCACCTCACCAACTGTGACGTTATTCTCAACTGCAAATTCACTTCCTTTTGCCCAATTTACATTTGTCCCCTGCATGCGCAGATCCTCCAGGCTAGACAGCCTAGACATTACATTGGATGGAATTGTAAACGAATCAGATAATAATTCTGACATGTTTAGCTTCTTGAGTTTAACCAAGTTTTGCATTTCTTCCGGCAAGCGTCTGATGCCAGATGATTTTATATCTAGAAATTGAAGCTCATTTAGTTGCCCCAAGAATGGCACCTCTGTTAATTCCTCACATCCTCTCAAGATGAGTGCTCGTAAATTCAATAAGGAAGATGAGGATACCGAAAATGACGTGATGGAAGTGTTGGATAGATCAAGAACCTGTAAAGCCGGCATGAGTTCAAAGAAGCTACTGAGGGACAGCAGTGATGCGGCGATTTCCTGTCAAAATCAGTGAAATAAGATGGGGACATGCAGGCTTAACGGGAAGTTCAGTGATGTCATTCATCATCAACGAAATTCTCTCACATTCTCTCCAAGTTTCCTCACGGGGTGGCTCCTCTAGTGCCTTGCCAAAGCCAGCTTTGACCAAGAATCTCGGGCCTTCATTGCAAGATGATGATGCGATATATAGTGCCAAGTCGCGAATCATGTCATGCATCTTAACACTATTCTTCTTTTTAATTCCTTCCTCCAAAAGGCATCTACGCTTGAGCATTTCAACAATACGGTGCCCCTTATTCGACGCATCTACCAAGTCATCGACATTGTCAATAAATCCCCTCCATTATCCACCACCGAATTAGTTGTTTAACAGAGATTTCATAATCTTCTGGAAACAGTGAACAGTATAAGAAACACATCTTTACCTTTTCATTATTTAGGTCGTCATAACTCAGCTTCAAAGGTAGAAACACTTGAGGTTCCATGCCTTCAATCTCAGGTGCCGACGCTCTTAATGCCCTCAAAGCGTCCTGCCACAGCTCTTTCATAATCTGCCCTTCCATTGCCTTTGCAACTGCCACGATTGCCAATGGCAGACCACCGCACTTCTTCGCCACGTCCTTAGCAACATCTTTAATGTGCGGCTGACTGACAACCTCCTTCCCAACTTTGGCAGCAAACAGATCCCAAGCTTCATCTTCAGTGAGAGTTTCCACTCTTATCTTTTCAGCCTTCATATCACTACTAACTTGGACCGCCGACATGTTTGCAATTCGTGTAGTTATGGCAATTTTGGATCTATTTTCCTTGTTGGTTGGAATTCCAATTTCACCCAAGTTGATTGACTTCCAGAGATCATCAAGGATTAGCATGTACCTTTTATCAGTCAGAAACTGACGTAATTGCATGGATCGGACGCTGTAGGAATCATGTTCGCCAAAATTCAACTGCAGCCTGCCCATTATTTCCTGTTGAACCCTTTCCGAATTGAGTTCCTTGGACACATTGGACACAGTAGCCCAAATCACATAATCAAATTCGCTGGTAGCTCCAAACTTTTTGTTGATGGCTTTCATGAGAGTGGTCTTTCCTACTCCACCCATGCCATAAATGTATACGACGCTGGTGTGCTCGTCGTGCAAGAGATTCCAAATCTTCTCCATGGTTCGTTGAGCTGAGCTCTGACCAACCGTGGGCACATCCATATCCGCCATCACCCTTGGTGGTGAAGACATGGCGACCAGTTTGATGCCGCTTCTTTCATTGAGGTCTTGTCGGGCGCATTCGAGCTTCTCAAAAGCTCTTTTACCCAGTTTGTAGTCAGACCAAAAGTCGGGGAAGCATCCATTGCAAAAGGTCCGCCTTTGATCGAATTGTAATTTGATGGAGTCGATTTCGTCTAGGATTGGTCGGGCCTGATCAAGCCAGGTCTGGGCTTGGTTCGTGAGCCTCTTTCTTCCTCTTGAGGCTTCCCGTCCTTCTCTCTCTGTGTCCTCGCACAGGGCTTTCAGCTTGCCAGCTTCTACCATTAGATCGTCTACATTGTTTTTGAGATGTCTCACATATTCCGTCTGCTGGGAGATCCAAGTGCAAAGATTTGGGATGATCTGACTGATAGTTGCAATGACTTCCATGATAGATAGATAGATCAGCGAAAGAGAGGGAATAATCAAGCTCTCTGCAAGGAGCAGGTTATAAGAAAGGGGAAAGAAAAAGACTGGCTTTTGATGACAAGAAACTTGGGTTCGTGCGTTTTAATTTTATCAGATAGTGGGCAAAAGTGCATTATTTTTGCTTGCTTTCTCTTAGCCAGATTGGGCTTGGAGTTTCTACTATCAAACCAAGCGCGACCAATATGTCAAACGGGCCCATTTTGAAAGAACAAGTTCAACCGTACTACTAAAGCCTAAAGGCTCAAGCCCGAACAAAAATGGGCTAGCCCGAGCCCAATCCATGAGCACCCCTATAGACCACTGCTATTCCATATTTTTTTTATTTTTTATCTAATAGAAGTTGCATTTTTATGCAGGGCAATTTCTAATAAATCTTTATCCATAGCCTAACAAAAAAGAGAGAACCAGAACCAAAGATGAGATGATACCTCATCCAAAACAAGGAAGAGGAAATTAAAGATGAGGAGCTTGGGTTCTTGCCCTTCAGCTGTAAGGCTGCAGTCAAGAGACAATTTTGTACGTGATGCGTGGTTGTCGCCTGTCGCCTCAGTTGAGTTGACAGCAAAGGAGCAAGAGGATAGGTTGCTTTCAGTGGCGGACCCAAAATTTTTATTTGAATGGAGCTAAAATTTTGATATACTTAACATTTAAAAAAAAAACACTTTTGCTAAACTTTATCAGACTTTTTTATATTACCTAATATCGTCTATATATTTTTTCTTTAGAAAATGTCCAACTCATGGAACTCAACTAGATGCTTGGAGTTATTGAAGATTGGGGGCAATGAAGAGGTTAAGATGTTAATTAGAAGTACCCAAAATCTTTAGATGGATAAAAAAAATAATTCCAACCTTGATTTTAGATACTCAAACTCACATTATCATGTTTCACTAAATTTATATGTCAAAATCAATGCCCAATGGAGGTCGCTGCAAATTCAAGGTGAGTGGGTGTGTGAGAAAAACTACATACAAAAGTATTTTGAGGACTCCCATCCTTTCTATTTCTTTCACTTTCTCAAAGCCTCCAACCTTTGGATAATGGGAACGAGATTCAATCTTTGAATCATCATGGGGGTAAGAAGAAAGGATAACATGAATGAATTTTGTCATCTTTAAATTTTTATAGATACGCTCAGATTTGGTGGTTTAGGACTTAGGATTTGGATTAGGATTTAGGGATTCAGGGTTTGGAAGTAGAAATTGGAGATTAAGCGTTCAGATTTAGATATAGAGTGATTATGAAGGATTATTCTAAATTTGTGTTGACAGATGAAGATGCAGTGGTCTACACAGCACATAGGGATTGGCAACGAGGAACTCGATTTACAATCGGCGAGCAGTGATTTCGAAAGAAGAGGTCGAAGAAGAGGGAGCGATGTGTTGTCGCAACGTTTTCTTTTCTTCTTTTTTTACCAACAAACTTTTACACATGTGAGGCTATCTTTAAACACATGTGGAGTGATAAGTTTGACATATGGGGCATTCTCCAAGACTCCATTCAACTCTATAAGAATTTCAATTCCGACTTAAAACGATTGCACTAGATCGTGTCCCAAATCTCTCCAATGGCCCTGCCCAAGGTCCCAACTCTATGGTGATTTGTTTACCAAAATATATATATATATATATATTTGTTGCTCCATGTCACAACCACAATATAGGTCCACCCCTGGATGCTGCTCTCTACGTAAATGCTTGCATGAGAAAGAATGAAAAGACTTTTTAGAGGAAAGGAGGAATAATGATAAACACATTTGACATTACACAATGAGAAACACATGACTTTATAGCAAGGATGAAAATAGCGGTTGCGGCGGGTGTAGCGGCCCGCCGCCAAAACGCTACGAAGCGGGGGATACGTAGCGTAGCGGGGATACGTAGCGGCGTAGCGGTGCGATTTGAAATAATCGCCCAAAAAATCTAAAAAAATTCCAGAAAATCCAGAAAATTGTAAAATGAAAGAATATGTGGTTCTTTTGCAAAAGTAAGTAAGAAAAGTGGGTGTAGCGGTGCCCTCAATATATGAAGTCCTGTATCGCTGAATAAATAGAAAATAGTAGTAATTATTAGTTTTTTCACATGTATTCATGTTTCTTAGTCATACTAACTTAGAAAGTAATGGAAGCTCATAAAAAAAAACTAGAACATAAAATAAAGGCATAAGACTTAAGAGTTAGGTCATTACTCATTAATGAACATTGAACAATTAAATATCAATACTTCAACATTCTAGGTTCAAACTCAATCAAGTGAATGAACTATGAAGTGATCGATAATCAACATTCAACACCAATTTAGAAATGTCAGAGTAGAGAGTTAGTGAAGGAAATAGGAATACCTTAGTCACCAGCACAATGAGGGTTCTTTATAAAACAATTTAATTAAGACCAGTTTGAAATCTAGTAGTAATAGGTAACTATATCTTTACTACTATACAATTTCAAACATAATTAAACAGGTTTAATATCTTATCTAGCAAGTTATGATAATAATAGACATCCAAGCACAAAAAGGGAAAGACAACTAGCAAAAGAGTCTTAGCTATCATGGTCAAGTATGATCCTTTTATCTTCTTGATTGCCACTTTTTCAAAAACATGCGCTTCGCAGAGGGGGTCGGAAAAAAAAAAAAAAAAAAAAAAAAAAGGGAAACGTATCGGCCGCCACGGTACGTGGCGGCTTTGTAGCGGCCGCCACACTTTGTAGCGGCCGCTACGGGCCGCCACGGATGCGACGGCCGATATTTCGGCCGTGGCGTGGCGGTATCCCCCGCCACGGCCGATATATCGGCCGCCACGCTACGTGGCGGCCGCTATTTCAATCCATGCTTTATAGGAACTCGACCAGGACCACAGCCCAGGCAAAAAGATAAGGTTAAAAAAATTTAAAAAACCTCATCATTTTAGTTTATTATTTCTGTGGCTATTGGCTAACTAGTAACTTAGAACCAGAACTTCTTAAAAAGTTACAAACAATGACGTTTTTTAATTATTTGAAATTTCAAATGGCAGGTTCCAGCTTAGATCTGTTTTTTGGCATGTTTCTTCAATGGATTTTCTGGAGTCCCAAAGGTCATTTGCGTGTTTCTTTTATAGAAGGATGACAATTGCAAATGACAATTTCAGAAAAAACCCCCACATTATAAATTTTCACAGGAACTCTAATAAAGAAACAGGCACTTATTGTGATCCGTTCATTGCTACCGGGTAACTTGCTTTCAAAATATCCAATGTTTACAATGCAAGAAAAAAAACAATATCAACTATAAAGTTGTTTATGGATCCAAAAACATTAGGAACTATATCTAGTAGTTTTGTTTTTTTGTTTTTTTTTTTTTTGTTAAAGTAGATCCAGTAGTTTGAATCAAGGATGTGGAACAAGAACTGACCACTCCTGTTAGTTGGAGAGACACTTCTTTTATTTATAAATGATACCATGAGCTTTCATTAAAAAAAAAGAAAAAAAGAAGAGGATTACAATGCAAGAAAAGCAAAGGAGGTACAATAGCATTGTAGCTCACCCCACCTAACTATAAAATAAAATCCTCCCATGGAAAAACCCTCTCGGCCCTTTGTTTGGTCAAAACATCGACGAAAGAGTTGGCCAATCTTAGCTTATGATGTAAGAGAATGGTGATGTGGCTGACAACACCTGTATTTTATTAAAGAGAAAATGAAATTTCCATGGATTTTTCTTCCAATTAGAAATCCAAGCAATTGTATTAGAAGAGTCACTCTCTATAATAAGAGCACCCTGGAAATACCTCTTTTTTTTAATTTTTTATTTTAGCACACATGAAAAGCAAACCACTCAAGTAGGAAGGAAGTCCACACACGTAGGAAGAAAGCCCACACAAGTTCTAATTCAACCTGACCTGACAAGTCTGTTATCTGGGTTTCTTGGGTTTTTTTTTTTTTTTTTTTTTTTTTTTTTTTTTTTTTTTTTTATCCCCCATTTCTTATCATGAATCCTAATCCAGAACCGGAATTTCATTTTTGTATTAAAAAATGGGTCTGATCAATTATGGGTCTGATCCGACACATGACCCAATCTTGGGATCCAAACCCATACAAGGTTCCGTCCAATTAGAACCAGATCCAGATTGGAATGCACCATGGTTCCACCCCGGTGCTGACATTTGGTATTTTATTCAGACCGGTGTGAATTCAAGTTTTAATTCAACCTGACCTGACAAGTCAGTTATCTACTTTTTTTTTTTTTTTTTTTTTTTTTTTTTTTTTTTTTTTTGACACTTCTGCATTGTTTGTAGACCCAGACTGGTTGTCCAAAGCCATTGGGTAGGGCCCTTAAAACATGGACTAAACCTATTCTTACTTACTGTTGACTTTGGACATATGGTAACAAAAACCCAGGGCATTGGCAACTTCATCAACTACCAGGTGGGGCCCAGTCCAGATGACAGGAACGCCCCACCATGCCACTCAACCCTAGGCAATTAAAGCTCTTGAAATGAAAAAAAAAATGCCAATCCCATGGCATCAACTATCATTCAAAAAGGTGAGTTGGCTGGGCAGTACTAGAGCAGTTCTTTTACCAATGGAACTGATCTTTCATGAAGAAATGAAATGGAAAAGATGAATAAAGATGATTCATCATCATAGAGTCTCCAACCAAGCCCAGTAATCGTATGACACCTTAATTGGGTTCGTGCTCTCCAGCTGTATGTAAAGATGCGACAAAAGAGCACAGACCAGCTTTCCCAGGAGACCGTAGCTTTCACATTCCAATCCAACTGTTGAATGATTTGATCAAAAGAAGAGGACCTGACTTGAGTTGGATCCATCTCAAATGCTCAGGTGTTTACCTTTTCTATTCTTTAAAAGAAGAAAGGCCAAAGAAATAAAATAAATTAAATTAAAAACATTGCCTCAAAAGAAGAGGAAGAAAGGACGACGAGCATTGGATGCTCTATCCATCTAGTTCTATTTTTACATTCCGTCCACCTTTCACTTTCACTTTCACTTTCACATTGCATATTTTAAGTTACATTTAACATCTCATATTCCATTATTACATTTCACATTCACTTTCAATCACAAAATTGTACTCAAATAGGTTGAATTCCTACCCAAATTATCAATATGACTAGAGAGTCTAACCTGAAAGACCCATTGAGCAATGTTGTTAACTCAATAAAAGAGTGTTTGATTGAGTTTCTTAGGGTTTGGACTAGGGCATAGAGATTTAGGATTTGGAATCAAGATTTAGAGATTAAGGGTTTGGAATTATGTACTCTCTTGAATCATCAAGACCCAATAATAAAATTACAAGTGACAAGAAATCTATCCACAAATCTACAAACTCCAACAAGTAGCATCCCATGAAGAATCCTATGGCTTAAGAAACAACAAGTCAATTTTCGACAATATAATAGACATATAAGATCCCATTTTCTTGCAAGATCTCTTTTTTCCCAAAAGTGCATAATCTTTTCTAATAAAAAATGAAGATAGATATCTCCATCATGTTTTATCACGCCCCGAGCCCGAGACTACACCCATCTCGAGGCGCGATGTACGCCCGCATGGAGATTTGTGTCAAACTCTCTGCTTTTAGCCCCCACGAACGGGTTTTCCCACATGATATCACATGTGAGATTAAATTTGCATAAACATGTATAATTCACCTATATAGTTTGACAAAAGATATCCATCCATATTCATCATCAAACACACATTCATCATAATATAAGAGCATGACTAGTTCATGAGCATAAGTTAAGAGTTTAATTTTCAAAGTTAAAGAAAAGATAAAAGTAGCGGAAGCAAGTATTAGTTAAGGTTTACATCTCCAAAATAAAACATCCTAAGACAAAGTCTAATCTTGTGGCAACCCAAGCCACGATTAAGGGTGATATGATGTATCGTTCAGCAATTCAGCGAAATAGATGTCTAAAAGACATAGTCTGAGGCCTACTCAACTAATGATTGAGGAGTTTCCTCCTCCTTTACGACCTCCAGGGCTGTGGCATCAAAGTCATCACCTGTAACGCTAAGTTAGCACCATTAGACTATGCTAAGAAAGATAAACAAATATAAAATGTAACATGCGTAACAAATGAGTAACAATGACAAGATAGATCATATGGAGTAAAAAAAATAGTCTAGGCATAATTAGTGCATGAATATGTATGATACATAGGAATCAAATGTGACAAGTGCGTAAGCGTAACATATCAAGATGGCACGACCGCATAAGCTATATTCTCTCACATAAACATGTAAACATGAAATTAAATGAGAGCATGAGCATGACATAACATGAGGTACCATTAGGAGGTATAGGGCTCGGAAACTCCATCGTGGACATGCGGTACCGGTTAACCTCCCATAAATTCCATCTGCAGAGGATCCATGAAAATTACTAAATCTACACCCAGTCGGGTCCGACTGTGATAGGACTGAAGTTAAGTGGTGCCGACTCAGGGAATAAAATGTGCATGACATATCATAACGTGACATAAGCATGAGCATAAACATGAGCAGGTGCATGATCGTAATTAAAAGTGCATAACACGACATAGCCTATGAACATATACAGATACATAATGCATAGGGAAACAAATGACGTAATATAAACAAAGTACAGGGGCTAAGAAAATAGGCATGAGAAGCATGTACATATTATGCGAGAGTACTAGAACATAAGCAAATGCATGCATAAAGATCATACACGGAATCAATGATGCATGACAAGCCAATCCTACGGTTTCGGCAATGTCCGTGGGCTAGCTGCACCGTCCAACAATGTGTAGTTTTAAGGCTTCCGACATCATCGGGCTACAAAGGACCCTTGGTGTTACATAATTTGGGATGCCAAATGCCTTAAGTAAACACCTTTGGCTCGGGCAACATGAAGTCCACATTAGAACGAGCTTCAATGAGAGTGTGTGTATGCTCAAACGACACTTTCTAACGCTAATTAATCCATTGGGCATGACATTAAGGTGCATAGGTTCCATAGTAAGGTCACCTAAGGTCCCCAACATCAAACCATAAATTCCTAAATTCTGTGTGGGCGCGCTCGAGCGGGGAAGTGCGCGCTTGAGCTCACGCTCAACCTACACGTTTAAGGTGATTTTGAGTCATGTTCTCTTCTCCTACAAGGGTATTCTAATACCCCTTCATTTAGTCCCATACATAGGTTCAAAACCTGCATTAAGAGCCTCCAATGCTCTCCAAACTACTACAAATAACATTTTCCTCAAATCAAAACCTAAATCATAACATTATCAATTCCATTTACATAACTAGAACCAAATTAACTAATTGAGTTGTAAATTGGGTATTCTAACATGGATCTCATAGCAAGAATAAAAAATAGGAATAAACATGCACAAATTATATATGTTCACTTGCTTCCTTGGTGCCAAGCTCAAATCCCACTAATTCCAAGCCTTACCCACTTACTACTAAGCCTCTAAAGCAAAACCCCCAAATCTATTGCTTTAAAACAAAACCCTACACATACGAGAGATGAGATGGAGATTGAAATAACTTGCCTTACTAGATCTAGGCTTCTAAAAATTGATTCCAACCAAGGGAAAGAGTTAGAGAGTGATAACTTACCAAATAGGGCAAGTAGAAAGCAAATGGGTATGTTGGAAGCTTGGAGAAGCTTGGAGCCAACAAATCTCTCTCTAAAGCGCTCTTTTGGTGTTTAGAGGCAATGAAATGGAAAGGAAAATGATGGGGAAATGAGCTCTAGATGGCCTATTGCAATGGAGATGAAAATGAAATGGAAAGAGTTAGGGTTTTAGACATGAATTTATGTTATTTGCAGGAAAGTCCAAAATCTTATATGAATTGACAGTTTAGGGTGTTTGGGATTCAAAATGGGTCAAAAAGATGTTAAATGAATTGGGTACAAAGATTGGAGAGTTGTTTGGGTCGAAAAACTCTACCCAACAAGCCCGGTCTCACTCCAAACCCAAAACCACATGCAATGTTATCCATAAATCCAAAACCACTAAAAGGTTCTCAAACTACCTAGTTTGGTTTGAAACCCATCTAATCTACCTAATCAAGCCCAATTACATCCAAAACATCCATTAGGCATCTTTAGACACTAAACAGGATTGGGGTAGGGTCAGGGTAAAATGTTTCATATTGGAAAATGAATGAAACTATAGTAGGTAGAGTCAGATATTGGTGGGGAGAGAGAGCGGACCAAAGCAGAGCCAACGATGAGGAGAAGCTTGTGGAGGAGAAGAGAGAAAGAAGAAGAAGAAACCTCGTGGAGGAGAAGAGATGAGGACGAAGAAGAAAGCTCATGGAGGAGGAGAGATGAGGAAGAAGAAGTAAGCTCATGGCAGAGAAAAGAGAAGGAAGAAGAAGAAAAGGAGGGAAGCTTGTGGAGGAGAAAAGAGGAGGAAGAAGAAGATAATAGAGAAAAGGGTTTTGAGTGGGTTATAGAGAACACGTGAGCGGGGATATTGATGAGTCTTTAAAATTACATAATTCTCATCATTAATTTTTAATAATTAAGGACTTAATCATCTAACCATGCTTGATTTCATTGGAAATGATGATTTTATGTTTTTAAGTCAACATCCTTTGAAAAACCACATTTTCACTTCAAATCATGAAAATTTCTATCTTTAGCATGAAAAGCCAAAAATCTCTCATAACTTTTGATTTACACATGAAATAATTTTCTTGATTATTTTTTTCGGGTATTTTCGTATTTTTGGGACCCGCCTTAAGAGAGAAACAAAGAAGAAGAAATTTCACACGAGCTACTTGTGGGACCCACACCTATACAAGAGGGAACCACCCATAGGTGTGAACGCAGATGGATTGTCATAGCCGCAATATTGAAGACCTGTGCATACCACGTGAAGACCTGTGCATGCACCGCAAGCAAAGCCAATCACTTGTCGAACCTCACTGCAGAAACCAGATTAACATGGACACTTGTCCCCTATGCACCCTTATAAAAAGGGTTGCTTGCGAGTGATTGGAGAGACCGGACCAGAAGAGACCACAAAAAAAGGTGAGGTTGGTGAGGCCGTGTGTAGTGCTCATGAGAGATTGGTGAGGCCGGCTCCATCTCATCTTCATTCTTCTTCTTTCCAGTGATTTTGTCTTTTAATTGGTATCCTTGGGCCATGTCCAATGACTTGTTTTGAAGGAAGATTATTGTGAAAGAGAAGTTGTAAGGGTGCATTTTTAATGATAAATCAAGAAGTACCATTTGCTATGGCGGGCTAATTTCTTTGGTTGGAGCTATGGATGAAGATAAGTAATCGCCTATTTTATTTATTGAGTAGTTACAATTTGTGTTCAATGTTTATGTGCATAATGATAAATAGACTTACCTTCGTTCCTTAGGCAAACCTCCATTCTTAATTTTCTGAAAATAGATAATTATTTTTGACTATCCATGCTTAGGTTTGATAGTCCATACTTAGGACTGAGTTTCCTTTGATGGGTTGTGCTTACCTTTGATGGGTAGTGCGCTTAGATTATTTCTATACTTCTCTGAGGTGAAGGAAGTCTTGGATTTTGGATTTTTGTTAATTAAAAGGTTTTGAAGTTAAATTATCTAAGTCAAAAAAATCGATTTGTCTTTGGTTTGAAATAAAAGTTGGACCAAGTTATGATTACTTGAAAAATAAGCGGGTGGATGCTTATTGGATTCCTATACTCTAATCATTTTGATCAACTGTTATTTTTCATCTTCTAATTGATTGTGTGATTTCTTTTCATTAACTCATTTAAAAACGTGTATTCTTTGATTAATTAAGTTTCTTAATTTAAAAGTTTCTTTAACTAGCTCCCTGTGGGTTCGACCCGTATCTGCCACTGTCTCAAATAGACAGCCGTGCACTTGCGGTTAAATAGCATTGTTCCTAAGTTACTGAAGTTTAGATCAAACACTATGGTCTGGACTCACCATATTCATGAGTAAGTCCAGGAGACGAAACGGGCCAGAAATATTATAAAGAATTCAATTCGGTGCAATTTGTGATTATTTTATTTATAAATCCGTGAATTTGAATATTATAATATTTGTTGATGGAGTATTTTATTCAAATGGCCCATGCATACTTACTGAAGCTCCGGTAAGACCTTGTGTTTTGATCTCTCTATATATACTTGGGACATCGATCAAGTTTTGGTCACAATAGATATCCCTGCTCGAAAATTAAAAAAAAAAAAAAAAAACGAAAAGGGCCCCTAAGACCACTATGGTGGATAAATATATTTTGAGTTCTTTTTTATCTCCGCTATGTCTAAGAGGATTTTTTCGGGTAAGAGCCTATATAATCAAAGCTTTGCAGAGACTTGAAAAGTGTCTCTTTAATGAACAGGAGCGGTCAATTCTGGTTGGACATCCTTGGTTGAACCTAATGAATCTAGATCCTAATCTTTCTTGATAAAAAAAAATCATAATTGAAACTTGTCACGCCCCGAGCCCGAGATTTCACACATCCCGGGGCGCGACACACGCCCGCATGGAAATTCGAGTCAAACACGTTGACTCTAGGTCCCCACGTACGGAATTTACCCACAGGATATCACGTGTGAGGTTTGTATTTTTCGATATGCCTGTATAAATCTGTCAAATAAATATCCAATTAACATAACACAATCATCAAGATATAGAGCATAAGGGTCCATGAGCAATACTTTAAAAGTTCAAGTTTAAGAGATAGAAAGAGAAGAAGTAAGTTAGTTAAGTTTACAATCCCAAAAAGCTAACAAGTTCATAAAACTAATACAAAAGATGTGGCAATCCTAGCCACGGTCCATGGGTCATTTAAACGTCCTTTTCTCATCGAGTGGATGTCTAAAATACATCATCAGGAGTCCACTCTGCTACGTTAAGTGGAGGTTCCTCTTCCTCAAGGATCTCCAGGGCAGTGGCGTCGATGTATTCACCTGTAACGCCAAGTGTAGCACCATTAGACTAGGCTAAGCAAGACAAACATATACAGTCCATATAACATGTAACAAATCAATAGCCAGACATGAATAAATCATAAGAGATCAAGGAATGATCACTAGGCATATCAGTGCATGAATTAGCATGAGACATACGAGTCATAGATGACAGATTAACATATTAACAGGACTAGTTGGCACATCCACATAAGCTATGTTCTCTCAAGTTAATCATGTAACATGAAAATAAAATGAGAGCAGGATATCAGAACAGAACAGGGCGGTACTACTAGGAGACAGAGGTACCCAGAATTCTCTATCGTAGACCTAGGGTGCCGGTAAACCCTCAGAATAATTTTCCATCTGCAGAGGGCCAGAAGTTTACTAAACCCACACTTAGCGGGGTCCGACTTAGATAGGGTCGAAGCTAAGTGGTGCCGACTCATAGAGTGCAATGTACAAACAACAGATCAGGTGCAGAACAGTGTAAATCAGATACAGGACATATACATGACAAGACATATAAATGACAAAGAATCAGAACTCACTGAGATGTACTGAACAAAGCCAGAAATAAATGTAACATAACAGATGTGTAACAGAAAATACATAACTGAACAGAAGCATGATCAAGTCATACTAGAATACTGGAAACGGAATGCAATGCATGCACATATAGATCATATACGGAGTCAAGACAGAAATCAAGCCAAGCCTACGGTCTTGAGAACACATGTGGTCTTCACCGTCCAACTCGGGGAAGTATTAAGAGTTCGACATTATCGGGCTACAAGGAATCCCTTGGCGTTACATAATTTGGATGTCGAATTCCTTAATAGAACACATTTGGTTCGGTTACAACCCGAAGAACACAAGGCCCCTTTTTGTGGTTACGGTTGCTCAATCCATATCCATAATTCAACAAACCATTGGTCATGATAAAAGTTCAGGGTGCACATCCTACAGGTCTATCTATCAGGCCAATCAACTAGAACAAGCTACGGTTCAATGTACGGCTCATGGAAACATCCATTTGTCACAATTATGTAAAATCCAACATTTATTCTTTTCTAAGGTTCAAATAAAATAAAATCACTTTTTGTTGGGTTCTGCACATCATGAGCTTTCCAACGGTATGTAGATCTCCAAAAACGGACATACGGTTGAAAAGTTATGGTCGTTGGAAAATCTGCATACTGCAGGCATCAGGTTCGCTCGAGCGGACCCCAAACAGAGAGCTGTTCGCTCGACCGGACCAAAAGTTCGCTCGAGCGAACTCTCCCAGAGAGCCCTCCGCTCGAGCGTTCACTCACGCTCGCTCGAGCGAATTGTCAAATCTTGTGTTTCGAAAATCTGAAATTGTGCTGTTTCCTTCCAAGCCATTCAAGGCATTCATTCCAGGTTTTACACACTACACAAGAGTATCTTTGAGCTTCCAAAATGCTCATAAAAACCATCAATAAACCCATATACATCAACAAGAGAAATCATCCACAAAAATCCATTTTTGAGCAAGAGATGGGTATCTAAGCAAGATTGCATATATTCATGAATCAAACAAAGAAGCATGCATATAAACATGTAAGTTTAACTTGCCTTGGTGCTTGGAAGCTAACTCTCACACTCCAAATCCTTTCTAATAAAAAATCCTCAAAAATGCAAGCTCAAATGCCCTAAAAATGGTGAAAAACGAAATGGAAGAAAATGAATGAGGAAGAAGATGATGCATACACGATTTGTAGCTTTCCAAGGATGAAAGAAATCAAATGGAAATGAGTAATGAAGAAAGAGCTTACCAAAGAAGATGATGGAGTACACTTGGAGGCAATGGAGACTTGGAGAAGATGAAGTAGTGACCGGCTTCTACATAAGCAAGGTCCCTTGGTTGATTGCTTGAGATGAGGAAGGAAGAAATGAAGTTGAAGAGAAGAGAAGAAGAACTCTCAGCTGGGCATGAAGAAGGAAAAAGAAGAGAAGAATGAAAAATGGCTGGGTAAGGGCTTTTAAGCTAATTTTCCCTGCATTACATGCAAGTCCACAAAAGGACTGAAATTGCAAGAAAGGGCTTGGAGCTAATGGATGGGCTGGAAATGGGCCTAAATAGATTCTAATTAAATGGGTCAAGACATGAAAGTTAAGGCCCATGAAATGCTCTATGCAATGCATTAAAAACCCAAAAATTTCTAAGTACACACAAAAACCCAAAACACTCCAAAAGTCATAATCTACCTAGTAAATGGTCAAACCCCACTAATTCTACCTAATCAAGTCCAATCACAATCAAAACATCCATTAAGCAATTAATATAAATTAATTAACTCTAAAACGAGATTAAGGCGGGTCGAGGTGTTACAAAATTATTTTGTCTTGTATTGTAGACATCAGATATTCAGAAATCATGTTACCCAGCGGCAATTAAGGGATGTCAATGCATCAGATCTAGTTTTTTTTTTTTTAAAGAACTTCTGGTTCTAAGTTAAGTATGCGAGAGAAAGAGAAAAACTTAGTTACTAGTTAGTCAAAGGAAGAGGTTTTTTTTTTTTGTTTTTTTTAATTTCTTAACCTTATCTTTCACCTGTTTTTCACCCGGTGGGTCAGGTCAACTTCCCAAAATCAAATATTTTTCTCATTGTTTTTGTCATTTTGTTTCAAAGAAGATGAAAGAGGATTTTACCGAAGAAATCTTTTAAGACTTAGTGGAGACCAAAACGCATCCAAAATATCTTTATCCACTATAGTAGTCCCTAGGATCCTTTTCATTTTTTTTTTTTAGATTTCCAAGCAAGGACATCCCACTCACTTGTTGTTTAAAACCAACCCGGAACCCTTTTTCCCTCTTTTCTTCTTCTTCCTCCTCTCTCCTCCTCCACAAGCTTCTCTCATTTCTTCTTATTCCTCCTATTTTTCTCTGCCACGAGCTTCCTTCTTTTCTTCTTCGTTCTCCTCTCCTATCCTCGATCCACAAGCTTTCTTGTTCTTCCTCCTGTCTCCTCCTTCACAAGTCTTCTTATTCTTCCTCCTCTCCTCTCCTTTGCGAGATTTCTTCTTCTTCCTTCTCTCTTCTCCTCCATTACCTTTCTCCTCTTCCTTCTTTTTTCTCCTCCACAAGCTTCTCCTCATCCTCGTCTCTCTCTCTCTCTCCCCCACCAATATCAGACTCTACCTTCCATAGTTCCCTTAATTTTCCAATAAGTAACATGATGGAGATGTCTATCTTCATTTTTATTAGAAAAAAATTACTTATTTGGAAGAGAGAGAGAGAGAGAGAGAGAGAGAGAGATCTTGCAAGAAAATGGGTTCTTATATGTCCATTATATATTTGCGAAAATTGACTTTTTGTTTCTTAAGAAATAATATTCTTCATGGGATGCTACCTGTTGGAGTTTTTCAAATTGTGGATAGATTTGTTGTCACTTGTAATTTTATTATTGGGTCTCTTGATGATTCAAGAGAGTACCTAATTCCAAACCCTTAATCTCTAAATGCTGGTTTCAAATCCTAAATCTCCAAGTCCTAATCTAAATCCTAATTAAGAAACACAATCAGATACTCTTTTATTGAATTAACAACATTACTCAAGAGGTCTTTTGGTGGTCAGGTTAAACCCTCTAGTCATATTGATAATTGTATACTTAAGGTGCCACTTCTGCCACCCCTAGAAATTATCACATTTGATTCTAATAGTAGTTTGGGTAGAAACTCAATCTATTTGGGCACAATTTTGTGATTGAAAGTGAATGTGAAATGTAAAATCAAAATATGAAATGTTAAATGTAACTTAAAATATGGAATGTGAAAGTGAAAGGTGAAATGCAAAATGTGGATGTGAAAGGCGAAATATGTGGAATATTGTGAATGTGTGTGAGTGTGTAAATATAAAATGTGAAACATAAAATGTAACATAAAATCTTTTTTTTTTTCTTCCTCTTCTTTTTTTTAAATATGTGATGAGCAAGGATATCCCCATCGGCCAGCAGCGGATCTAGGAATTTCTCCCAGAAGGGCAAAGAAAAACACACAAGATGTATAAAAAAAACCCGCGTGTATCACAATGTCTTAATTTGCATACATCGAAGTCTACAATCATTAGTCCAAAACGTTGATGTGTCTGTAAAGACCAAGCCATAGATGGCCATTGGGCCAAAAAGAAAAGGGCAACAATTAAGACATGAATTCGAAGAAACAATCCTACCGATAAAATGTACTACAATTAATATATATATTCTTTACACCTTGTTTATTCTTTTTCCAGGTAGTCTAGCTAGTATCAATATTATTTCTACCCATTAGAAAATTAATGAGGGAGGGCTTACATATATCCATTGAGATACAATGATAAAAACCCATCAAGTTACAATGGATGGGAAAACCTGTGTCATATTCATGAGTGGGTCCCTCACAAATGGATGGAAAAACCAGCCATGGTAGCAGTAACATCCATGAAGGCAGCTTAAGAAAAAACCCTTTAAGCAGGAAAATTAATGGATGAGTGGGGCCTAATATGCTTTGGAGATCGAAGTGAGGCCCACTTTTTAGGAAACAATCAGTCATCAAATAGGAGATTATAGTATGTAAAGTGCAAAATAAAGTAAGAAATAAGTTCAGATGAAGTACCTGCATTTAAGATTTGAGTAGTGTAAATGGGTGAGCAGCTGCCAATTTCCATTAGAGACCTTTTGCAAAATCCATCGTAGATAAAAAAAAAAAGAATATGGTTTTTCTTTTGGTAAGAAAACAGAAGAAAAGGGTTGAACTTAAAGAGATGACTTGCCATGCACAAAAAGGCTTATGAGTTATCAATTGCAGATTGACTCTTTTCTTATGATAGGAAAAGACTTAATCCTCCCTCACCTTTTTTCCTTATTCCATTCCTTTTCTGCCTCAGCAGTTGAGGAGGGGCAAAAGGTCAGCAAAATATTAAAAATGCCCATAGAGATTATAAATACCCAGTATATCCCTCATCTTTTTGACCCCTCCTTGCCCTACCCTCCCTCCGCCCCTATCCCCACCCAACATGGTTAGATAAGATATCCCGGGCTAATTAACTAGTTGTTTTAACTGTGATGAGCGGAGATATCCCGGCCCACTCATGCACGGCTGAGTGGGATATCGTCGCTTAGCGAAAAAGGAAAAAAGGATACAAAAAAGTGAAGGGAGGTCCTATATGGTCTATATAAAGATTTGGGGCATTGCTTGGGTGATGGTGGATCAATCATAGATTAGACCATTTGCAAAAAATATATGTTGTATATGTTGTTGTTGTAAACGGATTCTTTTCAAATATTCATCTATGTATTCAAATAATCAATCATAGATTTTTTTTTTTTTTTTTTGTAGAATGGATAAGAGTTGGATACATTTGCACAGATCTACCCCTGAGTATGAAAAGGGTATGGAAAATTTCCTTTATCTCAATATGCAAAAAACTCATTTTCTCTAATGGTTGCAGAAAACTTTGGTTGGTCAAGGCTCATGGTTTGATGATGATGATGTTCAGAGATTCTGCAAAAATATTTTTAATGGAAGCTTTCCTTTTATTGAAAAGACTATTTTGAGATGCATCAACTATTAATTATTTTTTGTTTGTTTTCCTTCCCACTGATAGAAAATTGTGATGCTTTGTTTGTGAGTCTCTGTGTTACTTTAGTATCAAGTATTGTCTAACTGAGACTTCTACCTCGACCATTGCATTTTCAGGAGTTTGAACCATTGATACAAAAGCCTTATACAATTGTCTACTTCCACTCTGTTGCATCTTTACAGCTGTAAGTAGGATGTGGTTGACTGGCAAGAATACAAGAGTTACATTTTGAGATGTCACTTTTTGGGTTCTTGTGACATTTTGAAATGTCACAATTGTCAGATTCTTGTGTGCTGGAATTCTTGTGTTCTAGTATAGTAATTTCTTCTGCAATTTCTTGGACAAAGAGTTCTTGAAGACTCAGATTGCTAACTTTTCTCTGCTTTCAAAGTAACAAAATGCTGTTTTAAGGGTCTTCAACTTCATAAAATTAAAGTGTTTGTTTGGGGTATATGTTTAGAAAATGATAGAATTATTTTCTGTTTGAAATTACATCTTTTTCTATTGCAACTATAAATCAGAAAATGCAATAGTCCATTACAACACTCCTTTCTACTAAAAGAAAATAGTTCTTGGAGGATCCTGGAGGTCAGGTCGGAAGCAGGTTGGGCCAGCCTATGAGATCTTATCTCCTTGCCTACCATGGATCAGGTTCAAGTACCTGTGCCAATGGGTAACTCTAAAATCAGCAAAGCCCTTTATGTTGGTATTTGTTTTTCATTTTAAGCCTGCCTAGGGCCTTGATGTTAGGTCCAATTCTAGCCATTGGGCGAGTGTTACCTGGGCCCTAGTTTTACAAACTTTTACTCTTTTCTAATAAATGTGGGTCATTATATTTTAATTTAATCATAACTTCTAAAGCCTATGATCAGGGTTTTATCTCGTTCAAAATCACATCATAAATGAAAGAAGCCTTAGATTAGGGTAGCCAAAATGAGTCTGTTGGGCCTGAGTTCTGAACTAGTTTTTTAATTCTATTCTGCAAATACTATTTTTTAGTATAAACATGAGCATCTTATTATTCATATTGATACTCTGCTTGCTGATAGATAAACATTAGCATCTTATTACTGACATTTTCTTGCTCTATTGTAATACAGTAACAAGTCAAAAAATACAAAGCACAACAAAATGTTTCTTCTTTTAGAGATGACGCTGTTGCAAAGGTACTCGGTCCTGATCCACGATGATGAGTAAGAGGGCTTGGGTATGGAGCAACTCCTTCAAAGTTGGAGGGTCAAGCACAAATGAGGGACAAATTTAATAAATTAGAAAAAGAACTTCAGGTCTTGAAAAACCAATTAAATGAACAATTTTATTGCAATGGTTGGAAAAGGAGGAAGTACTATGGTAAGTACTTCAATAGATTTCTTTTAATTATTGTGATTCTTTTGTATTTATATGTGAAGTTTAACATATATAATGCAAGTGTTCAAGATTCTGCCAATCACATGACACGAAGCAAGAGAAACGAAACTTCAAGTCCAATACAAAATTATGTTCATGAGACAACACAAAGCAAGGAAAAGGAACATGCAGTTGTTCACAATTCCATCCAGCTGAGCTCAATATTTTTGGTGGTTGGGTGGTTGGGTGGTTAAAGTTGCTGCTACAAAACTGATATGGGAGTTTATTGGTTTTGTTTAGTTGGTTTGATCTTGGTGAGGTCATTATTAAGAGGGTGTGTTATTTCGTGTGTGTGTGTGTGTGTGTGTGTGTGTGTGTGAGGAATAGTAGGAAAGATCAGAGTGTGTAAAAAAAGAGGAAAAAAAAAGATGGCTACAAAACTGATATAGGGGTTTATTGGTTTGATCTTGGCATATTCTAATTTTTAGTGTATGTTTACATTCATCATTTTCGTGGTTACTTTGGTTCTAATTTTGAGGCAAATTTTGACTATCTAAACTTTATTTTTGCACTGTTGCTTGTGGTAGAGGAACTAGTATTGTAGAAAGCAAAAAATGATTGTTCACCTGGTACAAGATATATGCTGCAGTTATGTTAGTGGTGCTCGACAGTAATTGTGGAACTTGAATCTGCAGGACCGAGATAGACAACTGTAAAGAGCAAGATGTCTATACTCTATGTAGTACTTTTAACTGATTTTATTTTTTAATTGAATTACACATGATTTCATCTTCGTCACCACTGTCTCTTGCATTTGGTCTAACTGGTAGTGACCCTGATTTAATTCTTTTTAATTAAAAAACAATTATTTTTTTTTATAAAAAGAACAATTAATGCGCGTCTTGCGAGCCATAAATTAAAACTTGCCAATTCTTTAATGGCATGCATTTGCAAGTCGTAAAAACATATACTTAATTACGGCTTGCATTTGGAGCCGTTAATCAGATTGTACACAACCCATTTACAGCCCACAAATGCAAGCTGTGTAAAATATTTTTCGTTTTAAGTATTAACGGCGTACTACGTGTGCCATAAACTTAAGCACACCAATGCTTTAACGACACTTAGTTTGCGTCGTAAAAGTTTAGTATTTACGGCCTACTTAGTAGGCCATACATCTGGTCCAAAAAGTCCTAACAACATCATTTTCGGCGTGCATTGATCCTACTTACGGCCTGTATATGCAGGTTGTAATTACATCGAACCTTTTACGGCAGAAGCTTTTACGGCACGACCCCCGTAAACCGTAAACTTACATTTACGGCGTGCATGGCGTACTGTAAAAACCTTGAAATGGTGTAGTGTTGGCAGAGGGTTTATATTTTTTCCTTCTAAGCCAAGCAATACTGGATAAGAAATGCGTCATAAGTGTAAATGCTTTAAAGATCGCCCATTGAGTGAAACTGTAAGCATTTCAATTTTTATTAGCACTGGTTTTGACGATCAGAGATCCATTTGTGTGCATGCATGCACACATGTATATATATTTGTGATGCTTTTCCGCACCATTCGTATTTATTTTGGCACATGTTTGGTCAGATGATGTGATATCTATGTCATTGTATGTGAACACGATTATCATCACTGGAGTGATAAAGTCCATTTCTTGCACGGTGTGGATCATTTGTGTAGAGCATAGTATAGAATGATGTGCAATGAATGATGCACATCTGCCCATGCATATGTTGTGGTGATTGCCCCTATAGACCTCATATGATTATGGTATGAGATTTTTGGTGTTTGTTGTTTGTAGACAATGCGTTACTGATTAGTCAAACAAGAAATTAAGCAAATGATATGCTCACTTTAGAGAAAAGCCTGTGTCAATTGTCTTGAGATTAGTAGAACCGAGATAGATTTATCTAAGGAGTGAAGTTTCTTATTTCGAGAGTACAATCATTGTCCTAGAGAATTGGAAATACATGTAATCCCATGGAACTACATAATTAGGCATCTGTTAGGTAAAAAAGTCAACAAAGATGGCAGCAAGAGTTTTTTAAAGAAGTTGACAGATGACAGGATGAAAGAGGCTGTCAGTCAAGTGAAAAAAAATCCCGAGGCAGAATCATACCTCGCTATAGCGAGGATGATCCTCGCTATAGCGAGGGTAGCGCAGGGAGCCCAGTTTGTTCCGGACTCTTATGAAAAGTTTGAGATGGACTTCTTTTCTAAGTGGATAATTACAAGGAGTCTTAAGCACGAATTAGGGGCTATATATTAGGTGTTTCTCACAACCCAAAGGTAAGAAAAAAGACACAGATCATCTCTCAAGTTCTGAATTAGAGATTTAATTGAGAGAAATTTTCTCTAGAGATTTTTGAAGAGTTGTGCTGCCAAGTACTCTAGAGAGCAAGTTTCTTCTGCATCCCTTGTAGAAGATCATCTTCTTGCGTGGAAGATCTGAGGAGTCAAGCATTGGATCTGTTGCAATCAACGGTGTGATGTCGTTGAAGCGTGATGCGACACAAGGTAACTTCAGTCTTTAGATAGGGGATATCTAGGGAAGAAATCTGGGTTTCTTGTAATTGCGAGATTCATAGTTTGATTAGATCCAGTACGGATCGGTGGTTTTTTACCCGGTTTGGGTTTTCCACCTTAAATTTGGTGTCCTTGTGGTGTGTGCTTGTGATTTTATTTCCGCTGCGTAGATTATTATTTTTTGCACACCAGTGGGTTAATTTATTGAGTGGACCAATCTAGAGATCTCGAACCCTAAACCAACTCTCAATTGGTATCAGAGCGGGTTACACTAATTTTCTGTGTTTGATCTAAAGAGATTTCTAGAATGGTGTTCAATCGAGAAGGGACATCAACTTCTAAGCCCCCTTTGCTAGATGATTCTAATTATGCATATTGGAAGCAAAGGATGATTGGATTTCTTAAGTCCATTGATGATGATGTTTGGGATATTGTTGAGGAGGGCTACTCCAAACCAACAATTGTGGTTAGTGGACAAACTGTTCCTAAACCTAAAGCTGAATGGACTAAGGATGAGAAGCATGCCTCTAATTGTAATAACAAGGCAGTGAATAGTATATACAATGGAGTGTCTGCTGAAGAGTTCCGTAGGATTTCCACTTGCAAAACCGCAAAAGAAGCGTGGGAAGTCTTACAGACAGTATATGAGGGTACAGACACGGTGAAGCAATCTAAATTGCAAAGGCTGACTAAAGAATTTGAAACCATCGTGATGGAAGAAGATGAGACCTTTGATGAATTTTATGCAAAGCTGAATGATATTGTCAATTCTGTTTTCAATCTGGGTGAGGAAATTCAAGAAAACAAGATTGTCAAGAAAATTCTGCGGTCTCTACCTTCGAGGTTCGATTCTAAAGTTGATGCTATTGAAGAAAACAAGAATCTTGATACCCTCAAGGTAAACCAGTTGGTTGGAAATCTTCAAACATTTGAAGCAAACCGTTTGGATAAAGGAAAATCAAAAGAGAAAGGTATTGCTTTGAAAGCCCACTTAGAATCAAGAAAGAAGCCTGAAAAGAAAATTGCATCTGATTCTGAATCTGAGGCTGAAGATGATTTGACTGAAATGTTCAATTGCTTCAAGGACTACATGAAGTCAAAACAAGTCAAGTGGAAGAGTTCTAATTTTGCGAAAAAGAATTCTGCAAAAGGAACTAAGTGTTTTGAGTGCCACGGCTATGGTCACTATGCTAGTGAGTGTGCCAACAAGAAAAAGGGTGCATTGAAAAAGGCTCTCAATACATCTTGGGAGGAGCAGTCATCAGAAGAAGAACAAGATCCTTCAATTGAATCTTCTGAAACTGTGAATGGCAAGTTTGTGGCGTTCATGGCTAATTCTCTATCTGACAATGATACTGATGAAGATCATGCTGATGAGATGTCAGATCAAGAGAAAGATTTTGAAGCATTGTATCATAAAACATATGCTGATTGTGTTAAGATGTCCAAGTATGGATACAAGATCTCTATCAAGTTTAAAGCTGCTCAAGAAGAAAATTCTGCATTGAAAATTGAATTAGAGCAAGCACTTGAAAAGATTCATCTCTTGGAAAGTCAGAAAAATTGCACGGCTGAAAATTTGATCACTGAGAGTCAAAAACTTGAAACGGCTGAACAAGAGATAGTGAATCTGAAGGAAGAGATAGTGGTTGTTACACTTGAAAAAGAAGATTTGCAAGGACGACTGAAGATCACTCTATCTGAGTTAGAAATCAAACAAGCTTCACTAGACAAGATGAACACTGGTTCGAAGACTCTTACAAATATCTTGTGTAGTCAGAAGTCTCAGTTTGACAGAAGCGGTCTCGGTTATGATCATGGTGCATCCACTTCAAATGCTACAGGTAAAACAATTTTTGTTTCAAGTGTTGCACATGCTACTCCACATACTGCACTTTCAAATAATGTGTCGAGTAGTTTTAAGAAAAAGAATGTATCTCGCATTGCACGCACATCCACTTGTCACCATTGTGGAATGAAAGGACACATTCGTCCCCATTGCAAGAAACTGCAAAGTCTACCAAAGACCAAGCAATGGCGGAAGAATTTTTCTCCACCCAAGACAACTCAAATATGGGTTAGAAAATCTGATTTGCCAAAGGAGTTTGCTCACACTGTGCTGAAAGTTCAAACTACAAAAGTGTGGGTGGCTAATCATAAAAAGCCCTGATCAAGGAGGTCGAGTCCCCATCCCCAGTGCTGATTCGAAGATCATAGTGAGGGGGAGTCAAAATCGAGGGGGAGCTACTGCATCAAGATTGACAGAAGCTGCATGATGCTTTTTTGTTTGTCAATTATGGACAAATTCAGGGGGAGAAGAATGAAGCCCAGAGAAGTTCTACAAGCTAAGGCAATTCAAGATCTACAGTGCTGATTTTTTTATTTAAAAATTCATTGTATTTTGGGTTTTTATTTTCGGTAGATCTTATTGTATTGTTCTAGGAGATTTGTCCAAGAATTGCCAAAAGGGGGAGATTGTTAGGTAAAAAAGTCAACAAAGATGGCAGCAAGAGTTTTTTAAAGAAGTTGACAGATGACAGGATGAAAGAGGCTGTCAGTCAAGTGAAAAAAAATCCCGAGGCAGAATCATACCTCGCTATAGCGAGGATGATCCTCGCTATAGCGAGGGTAGCGCAGGGAGCCCAGTTTGTTCCGGACTCTTATGAAAAGTTTGAGATGGACTTCTTTTCTTAGTGGATAATTACAAGGAGTCTTAAGCACGAATTAGGGGCTATATATTGGGTGTTTCTCACAACCCAAAGGTAAGAAAAAAGACACAGATCATCTCTCAAGTTCTGAATTAGAGATTTAATTGAGAGAGATTTTCTCTAGAGATTTTTAAAGAGTTGTGCTGCCAAGTACTCTAGAGAGCAAGTTTCTTCTGCATCCCTTGTAGAAGATCATCTTCTTGCGTGGAAGATCTGAGGAGTCAAGCATTGGATCTGTTGCAATCAACGGTGTGATGTCGTTGAAGCGTGATGCGACACAAGGTAACTTCAGTCTTTAGATAGGGGATATCTAGGGAAGAAATCTGAGTTTCTTGTAATTGCGAGATTCATAGTTTGATTAGATCCAGTACGGATCGGTGGTTTTTTACCCGGTTTGGGTTTTCCACCTTAAATTTGGTGTCCTTGTGGTGTGTGCTTGTGATTTTATTTCCGCTGCATAGATTATTATTTTTTGCACACCAGTGGGTTAATTTATTGAGTGGACCAATCTAGAGATCTCGAACCCTAAACCAACTCTCAGCATCTTTATATCTTTATTGCATCCACATGTAACAATGCACGTTCTCTAGAAAGGCTTAAATTTTTTAATTTCACAGAGGTAAGAAATTCAAGATGGTTCTTAGTGGGATCCACAAACAACCCAACCTAATATTGATAAATATAAGAAACTTTATATTTTTATAATTTCATAGTGGGCCCAATTTGGAGTGAAATTTGATTATGATTGATTGGTATTATCATTGTCACGTGGTGGGTCCAATGTGGATAAAAAATTATCATGACTCTCAGGGCCGTCTCAAGACAATATGTGGCCCAAGGCGAAAGTATAATCGAGGCCCCTAGCTAGCTTTTATGTGTGACATGAGAAAACCCTCCCTAAAAGAGTACGCGCAGTCCAAATATCCAATCCAAGCAAAAAATACAACCCTCGATTTAAATCCTTCTGCTAAATGAAATAACCGAAAAGAGCATAAAATCATTAATGGTGATGACAAAAACTACTAAATTATCAGAGTAATGGTTAACAATGAGAGGTCAAGAGTTATCCATATACAATTCTTTTAGGGGTTGTTTGGTTGAGAGCATTTACGTATGTAAATAACTCATGCGAATCATTTACACATCTTCATGCTTGGTTGAGGTCATTTACGCATCACATGTGAAATTTTGATGTGTAAATGATGTGTAAAAAGGTATTATTTTCGAACTCATATTTAATTTTCACATGTGATAGGGTGGTAGAATGAATCGCATGTGATTTGCACATGAAACAAAACCACATCAAAGGGCGGACGGTGCAGAACAAGTGACGTTCCGTCACAACAGTGCATGGGTTTGAAACCCATCTTCCTTTTTTTTCATTTTTTTTATTACGCATATCAGCATATGTGGTTTTCGTTCGCAAACATGCATTGTTTTCATTTACTTTTCTTTTTTTTGGAAAGAGCTCTGTTATCATGTTAATGTTACCAATCCAGCGGGCCTTTAGACATCAGATTATGATTTTTGGGAATGTGTTTTTATTTAATTAATTATATTTAGTTGTAAATTAAGCATGATTAGTAATTAGTGTTGATTAATGTGTTAGATTAATTATATGATAAGATAATATGGAATTATTGGTATCAATGAATTTCTGAAATTGTGTTGGACATTTCTTATTTTGGAGTGAAATGCTATTTTATGAAAAAAAAAAGAGTATTTTCTATATAAAAAAGGACTTATTTGTATTTCTGATTCTATGAAAATTTTCCAATGATGGAGTTTTTCGATAATTTCAATTTCATTAGAAAATAGGTCAACTTGTGATCGATTTTCTCTTCTAGCTCGGGTTCATTTGAATTCATTTCAGATGATTCCCAGTGAGATTTGATACCTTTAAAAATGGACTTATTTTAGAATAGTAACTTTTACTGTGCTTCTGTTTCGTTTATCTTCTCTAATTTTGGAGTTTTTTTTTATCTTCTCTTGTTTTGGAAGATTCGACTTTGAAAGTGGGAAGAAAACCCAACCCAGCCATCAGGCCTACAAAATTATGAGGCCCCCTCATGGTGAGGCCCCCACCACTTGCTTTACCTGCCTATATAGTGAGCCGGGCATGGTGACTCTCTTTCTAATGCTTTCCTAAATTTTCTCAAATATCCTAAATAATAGGTGTATTCAAAGGAGGTTTTTATCCGTAACATGGTTCCCTATTCTCTCAGTTTCTCTCTCCAATATTCTACAACTATACTGTGATGTGGCATCATTTAATTGGACAAACCAAAAGGGGCATAAACTAGCAATCTTATTTTGTATATACGTGGTGCGCCGTAATGATGCTCACTACAAATGTAGGACTAAACCATATCGCAGTAGAGATAATTTCATTTTCAAAGACCTTTATACACAGTTTCCAGTATGGATAGATATACCATATTGTTGACTTGAAATCTATCCACTTTACTTTAAATTCTACTTATATTTGAATGTGCACAATTAAGTAGGAAAGAAAAAATAAGAAACAATTATTATAAATGTCCACATAAACTTTAAGCATTACTAGAAAGAACTGACTAGGCCCATATAGATTACATGATCTTTATGTATATTTGGTGCCAATGCCTTGCTCAGCGGATCTGCAATCATTAATTTTGTATTTGTAAGGTCATCGACCTTACTTGGTCAGTTGGCCCCAACAGCAGGCCCGTTGACCTATTTTATTAGTAATTATTATAATTAATTATATTTTAAAAATTTAAGTGGATTTAGATCATGAGCGAGTTTCTTTTAGAGTTAGAGTAGCGTCTGTGAAGTTCCGTGCGATTCCAAGTTCGTTTGTTCCTAGCAGGGGGTAGTTTGCAATTTAGGGAAAATTGAGTGTTTTTCCGAAAAATTCCAAACGCCGTAATTTTTGGGTTCGTTAGAAACATCTCGTCGTGTTGATCATTTTTGTCTCCTAACTCGTCGCGATCTGATGATCAAAAATCCTTCAAGTGGTCCATTCCTTCACCGGTCCCACTTAAAGGCAACTTGGTCTTTTTCCCCCTTATCTTCTTCTTAAGCAGGGATTAACCTTAATCATTTCTTTTTCTAATCTTTGCAACGAAGCTTCAGTAGCCCTTTCTTCTTCCTCTTCATCTTCTCAAGCCAGAACTCTACCAGAAGAGGCCATCCTCGAAGATCCAAACCGCTCATCTTCATCCTTTCAATCTCCTCTTTCCATTAATATCAGTTTGATAAGCTTTCTCTTACCCTCATCTTTTCAATCATCTTCGCTTTCTCTTATATTGGGTTTGATCTTAATCTTTTCCTTCCTTTCCTTTTCCTTTGTGTTTTAGGTTGTGTTTGGTTTGATTGGATTGGGAATTTCGTGGTAGTAAAGCTTCTCCTCAAGTTTTCCCTCATTTCCATCTTCTTCTTGGTTGAGGGAAGTAGATTTGCATTTTATAATTAAACATGTATGTATGTTTTCTATTGATTGGCTATGCTTTCTTGTTAGATCTCCCTAAATGCCAAACTTGTTTCTGATATTGATTTGGGATTAACATGCTAGATTAGGCTTTAGGATTTGGTTTGGTTTAATTTGTAATTGGTAATCCTATGATGCTTTTAACTCACTAAAATGGATGTGATTGATGAATGTGATGAAGGGGGAGCATGGTAGCTTATTTTCTACAGGTTAGCCTTGGAATGGCCCGAGGAGGAAGAGGAGAGAAACTCATTTTCAGGTTATAGGTCTGCTATCCGATCGATCGGTCATACTGTGCGATCGATCGGACGGTGAACATGCCCCAGTTAAATGAGGGTCGTCCACTGTGCGATCGATCGGACAGTGAACATGCCCTTGTTAACTGAGGGTCATCCATCGTGCGATCGATCAGACACTTAGTGCCAATCGATCGGACAAAGGAAACCAGCAACTAACTGGGAGGTGCCCAGTGCCGATCGATCGGTCGCACTTTGCAGTCAATCGGACAGGTACACTAACTGGATGGTGTTCAGTGCCGAGGGTGCAGGTTCGCTGGACATGTTAATTTTGGATCTTTGTAACTTTTAATCCATCCGTTGGATTTCTACATGTAATATATCGATGGAAAGCCCTTAGGTTATAGATTCCAATGGTTTTGATTTCATTACGATTGGAGATTGGGAAGTGATGTTATAATTAGATTAATTACCCAACTCATGTTTATCTAGAAATGAGACTGTTAACCTAGGTTTGGGCCCTAGATGTTGGAAACCATGAACTACTCTCACTTGACCATTAATGGAAATTGACATCGAAGCACGTGGCTTGGTGTGCTTTGATGGGTTGTCTAGGTATTCGTGTATTACGTGTGGTGATGTGAAATTAAATTCAATCTTTTAATACTGCAAGTGCACAACTGTCTTATCGAGACAGTGAGAAGTACATGTTGAATCCCACAAGGAGCGCTACTTAAATATCTTTTTTTTATATTAAAATCTGATTTTTTTTCTATAATGAATATACAAACAGATCAAGATTTGAATGAGAGATAAAGCTATTATGCAAGATGAACGGATAACAATAATGATAAAGGTAGATCAGAGCAACAAAGAGTCCATTAATTAATTTCAATTCTCAAACCACATACTTTAATTTAGTCTTTTTCCTTGCAAATAACTCAGATCAGAAACAACTCAATATTTCTGATCCGTAAGATGTTCTTTTTAAAATTCAATTCTTAAGCAGAAGAATCAAAGATCTCCATCACCTCATAAAATATAAATTACTTTGAGCGTCAGTTAACAAATTAAGCATAAAATATCAAAGGCATAAAAACCTAAGTATATTCTATCAAAAGAAGATTAACTTATCAAAAAGAAATTTATTTAAAATATAAAGCGAAGGAATGCCTGCGACGCGAAGGCAGATCTATTATTCTACTAAACATGCATCATAGAGACATAAAAATTAAATTAAAGACATAGAACGAAAATAAAATCACTTCACTTCACTTTGTGCTCCAATCCAAAAGAATCTACTCCTCCATTGCAAAAGATGTGATTTTCATTGAGAACTTCATGGCAATTATAATTCTCTCACACTCTTCTAAGCTAGTTCTGGAATAGGGCTCCAGAATACCCACATATTTTTCTCTTTTTTTTATCTAGAGAGAGAAAAGAAGTAAGAAAGAGAGGGCTTGACGTGAGAAGGCTTTTTGGAGGATGAGTTGACCATCCACAGCCCCCTCATGTGACTTTATTTATAACTTTTGAGCTCCAAATCTTGCCAATTTAGGTTTGGTGTGCACATCCTTTCAAAAAAATCCCCACTAAAAATCCTCAACGTGCCAAGACTGAGGCCTCCCATAAGAGCTCGAATTTCATTCCCTTTAAACACTATTCAATGCACAATAGTTTCCTTGTATGAGTGCCATGTGTACCATGACAAGACTTTCCAAGTTCCTCGCTCCATATACAGAACTTCTTGACTTGGTCTTTCCCTTTTTTTTTAATGATCATGTTGATAAAATAATGACAAGGCAATTAATTGGACTCTTTCTCATGTAGTCCACCATGAGGCTATATACGTATCATCATCACGTGAGAGTGTATGAGTTCCTTGGGTGCCGTTGGACTTGGATCTAAGAGTGGGTCCACCTCTTGTGTTGGACATTCTTCTCCTCACATGGGCTCTAGCTTGGCTTGGATTGCTATGTGAATTTCTTCTCTTCTTTTTTATTTTCAAGGCGGGTTCCAAAAAAAAAAAAAACTGAAGATTCCCTACAAGAATGAAAAAAAAATAATTCAACCATAATATGTATAAAATTCATAAATGTCATGCATGAGACCCGAATGAGATCATGCACATGAATGCACCAAACTGGATGATTTTTCATGAACTAATTAATGATGCAAGAATAAAAAAGCTAATTTGTGTGACACTAAGATGATGTAAACCAATGATTTCATAAAATTCATGCAAGATTGATGATTTTGGCTAAAATTTCAACTTTGATGCTCAAATGCATGGAATTATAAAATATTATGAAATTGAGTGCAAATTACCCTAATTAAGTCCACAAAGTAATATAAAATGATGAATGAGAACTATAATTTTGTGTACTTATCACGTGGTATAATCGAATGGGTATGGAATTGTCTCAATAGATGCTTAACATAATTGTGCACCAAGAGATTTTCCTAGAAGCATCGTTGATCAGATTCCACATGTACTCCGTTAGAACATGTGGAGTACAGGGATGACACAACTTGCCTAGGTTTGGACTGTAATTCATTCTTGACTTGTGAACTGTATTCGTTGATAACGTTTCCTTATACACTTTCTTAGCATAAAGCACTTAACTAATTATGAAACTTAATCCATGTACAACTAGGACCTAGACCTGACTTATAGTGTATCTTAGTAACCGTTTGTCATATATTTGATAAACATGACTGGCTAGTATGGAAGGGATTATCATGTGGTTGACTTGTCTTGTATTGTCTTAAATGAGATGATCCCTATGATCATGTCTGGTGCGTTGAGCTACCCAAACTTCCTTGTCTTGTTTTCCTTTGTGTCAACACCACTTCATTATTATTTGCAAATCATGGCCAACTGCGGTTTAAGGGTTTTATTGATGGGTCGGCTAGTCGGACATCGGGATGGGCAGTCGGCATAGGACGGCGTCCATGGCGTTGAATAGTTGGGAGCGTGTTAGGACCGTGCTGCTATTTCCAGGACCAGGAGTTAGGATCTCACTGGAGCCAGACTTTGGTATCAGTAGTCTAGATTGAATTATTATTGATACCCCGAGAGATGGTTAGAACCTCCTCGGAGTCTCCCTCTTGATACTTGCATTGCATTATATAGATAATGGTTATTGCTAAATGATGTTAGGATTCTTGTCATTGTTTCCAATTATGATTATTCATGCTTTCATGCCTAACATTGTTTCCATGTATTCGCTGGATTATTATATCTCGTCATTATTTTTATACTTGATGCATGCCCTGTTCATTTATATTGTGCTTATCTATTGGTCAACATGTCGTTGACTCTGTTCCTTGATGTGCAGATACCTCAAGTGAGTACTACTATGAGCAACAGGCAGGTGAGGAGATCCAAGAGGATCTCCAACCAGCTGAGGAGGAACAAGAGTGGCGTGCCGATGACATGGAGTGGCGTCATCATACCCGGCAAATGAGAGACTCATATGGGATTTCATCTAGATTGTTTTATTCTTTTATTCTCTCATTGAACCTTTCATTATTGACATTACTGTTCTTTTAATGGCCCTAGATATTGGGATGGCCATTGTTAACAAATTAATATCCTTGTATAGTTTTATTATTCCTTTTTGCAACTTTAATTAAATGAAGTTTATTATTTATTGTTTGATATTCCATATGCCTGGAATTCTTTTGAATTCCGCAATTATTGTATTACATGGGGCTTAAAATATAATATCCTCACAGGGACTTACGATCTTTGGGCCTAAAAGACAAAAAAAATTTAATTAGTCCTAAATTTCACTCTCCGGATCTGATTTATTTTCTAATCGAGTTCGGGGGATGTGACAGTATTGATGCTTTCCATGGACACATAATGTTTATTTATCTTCTCCCTTACAAAGAGATACTTGGTCTCTATGTGTTTGGAACCGCATGAACTTTTACTGTTCTTGGAGAAGTGAATTGCAGATGTATTATCACAATAGATCTTCAGTGGTCATGAAATGCTATCTACCACTTGAAGTCCCGAAATGAAATTCCTTAGTCATTATGCTTGTGACGTGGCGTCATAGCATGCCACGAACTCTGCTTCCATGGTGGAGGTTGTAACAAGTGATTGTGTTGCACTCCTCCATAAGATTGCTCCCTGTACTAGCAGAAAGATATAACCCGAAGTAGACTTTCCGCTGTCAAGACATCCAGCAAAATCAGAGTCTGATTATCATATCACTTCAAGTTGGTCGGTCTGTTTGTATGCGAGCATGAGATCTTTTGTACCCTGTTAATACCTCATAACTTTCTTAGCAGCTTTCCAATGAGTCAATCCTGGATTGCTTTGATATTTGCCAAGCATGCCAACAACGAAACTGATATCCAGACGGGTGCAAGTTTGAGCATAAACAACATCTGAAGCATATGGAATATCCTTCATTTGGTTATGCTCGAGTTCATTTTGTGGGCACTACAACTTGCTGAATTTTTTAACCTTTAGTGATGGGTGCTCCCTGCGGTTTGCAATCAAGCATTCGAAACCGCTCAAGAATCTTATCTATGTAGGTTCTTTGAGACAACCCCAAAACTCGGCGCTTTCTGTCTCTTTGAATCTCGATTCCAATAACAAAAGTAGCTTCACCCACGTCCTGTTAGGAATTTTGTGTATTGCAATTTGATGGATGCATTATCATTTAATCATCATTTGAATTTTCACATGAGCATTGATTTAGAAAATCTTGAAATCTTGATTTTCACATGCATTGTTTTTAAAACCTTTAAAACTTAAGGTTCATGCATGTTTTGATTTTAAAACTTGGATGCATTTAGTTTTGAAAAGAATTTCTCTAAATCAAGCTAGCCTATGCTTTTTAAATCTTTCAAATCATTTTAGGTTTTTTATGTTTCATGTTTTTAAACCTCTTAGAATGTTTTAAAACATGTTTTCTAGCTTGTATTTATGGCCCAAGAAATCCCCATTTGAAAATATGCAAAATATGCATTTTTGGGGGATTTGGTCCAGGGGACCCGGTCGACCCGCAGTGTGGCCGGTCGACCGAGCCCATGGACCCGGTCGACCGAGCCCACTGCAGGTCGACCGGGAAAGTGTCCGTTGGCATTTTTTCAAACGGTCAGTTTTATGACCGTTGAAGCCCAGGTCGACCCGGGAAAGTGCAGGTCGACCGGGGACTCGCAGAAACCCACTTTTTGGGTATAAATACTAGTTCATTCCCATTGAAAAAGTGTTGATTAAAGAGGAACTCTTAGGCCCTCCTTGAGGTGATTTGAGGCCAAACAAAGGGGAATGAGCTAAGGGATACCAAGGGTCATTAGGAAAGCTAAAGCTTGGGATTAATGAAGTTAAATCACTAAGTAAGCTTGCTTTTCCTAATCATATGTTTTCATGCTTTGTTCTAATTATTGGTAAATCTTTGTTAGCATGCTAAACTATGATTTGTTGTGTCCTTAACATGTTTATGTTTTGAATTGATTCATTGTTTTGGATACATCACCTTGATTCAAACCAAGTAGTACTTAAATTGGTATATCTAAGTAATCATGTTTTGGAATCATCTTTGAAATCATATGTAACATGATTCCTATACTTGGTTGAATCTTTGGTTGTTGTTTTTCATCATAAGAAAATCACTTTCAAATCTATCTTATGTTTTGGATTCAACAACTTTATAAATCACATGTATTTTGTTTTAAAGTTTTACAACTTGTTTAAACATTGCTTGGTATATCATTTTCAAGTTGTCCTTTTAATTACATGTGATTTGACCCATAATTTCAATCAAATCTATATTTGTGTTTTACACTTTAAAAATGCTTTTGGCATACTTATATTGAGCTTCATTTTTAATTTGATTGAAATCCATATGCATCACATGTTTTGTTCTTTGAATTTCACAACTTGTGTAGAATACTTAGGTATGTCTTTTACAAGTTACTTTTAACATGTGATTAGCATTTCCTCAATCATAAATGTTTGAGCTAAAACTTTCAAAAGCCTTGGCATACATTTATGAGCTTTTATTTTAAAATTGATTGAGGACATCATGCATACACTTTGTGCATTCATCTTTGCATTCATATAGTGTTTGTGTGAGTTAGTTTTTCACTTTTATATCCGCCTATTTAAGAGGCAATGTATTGAGCTAAATATGTATCTCCATCAAGTGTATTTTAGACACTACTAAGAGAGAGAACCAACCATTTGGTTGTATAGGTTATTGCTTAGCCTTGAAAAGCATAATGTAAAGGTTATTGCTTAGCCTAGAAAAGCATAGATGTAAAGGTTATTGCTTAGCCTATTGAAAAGCATACATAGTGGAAATCCGGTGGGGTGTGAGGAACACAAGCCGGTAGTGGATGTAGGCATTGAGGCCGAACCACTATAAATCTTGTGTTGTGGTGATTGCATTGTGATGATTGTATTTGTTTAAGCTTCCGTATTTTGTTTGATTAATCATCACATGTGACTAATTGATTTAAATAAGTTAAAATTGGTCATAGTTGGTCACTAGTTATAGCTCACCCTATTCACCCCCGCTCTAGGGTTAGGATCCCAAGGACTTTCAAGTGGTATCAGAGCAAGGTTACTCCATTTAGGGCTTAAACACCCGGAGTTGATCCATATTTGCTTAAATCTAGATTTGAACCCTAGAGTTGTGTTTTATTGCATATCATTAAGAATGATTTCCACTATGGTTGAAAATGAATTTCCTTCCTAGCTCTCTAATTTCCCCTAAGAATCTATCTCACCACTCTAAAACTTTTTCAAGTTAAAACTCCAAGAGTTGGTGGGACCTCAAAGTGAACCCTCAAGGACAACCTTGTCAAGACCTTAAGTGAATCTTCAAAGGTAGACAATTAGACTAACCTTAAGGCCTTGAACCTCACTAGACCAACCTATTCTTCTTAGTCATATCTAATTGTTGGTCATGTTACATTTGCATTTTGTTTCTACATAGTCACATCTCTTAAAATGCAATGTTTCTTTGTGATCATTTGATTTTGTCTACATGAACTTTCTTAGTTATATCCTTGGTTTTCAAAATCATTTGATTGCAATATCCTCATATAGATTTGCATTTTGTTCTCATATAGTTATATCTAGTGTAGTGCATTTCTATTTGATGATCATCAATTGATTGTGATTACAAAAGCTTTCTTAGCTAGTTTTTTCATGATCAATTGATGTTAGAAAATCATTTATTTGGATATCATAGTAAGATCTTTTAGAAAAATAAATGATTTGAATTAATTTGAATTTTCCATAATTTCTAAGTTATACCTTCAAATGGAAAATTATTGTTTTTGAAAGATCAACTTGTATGTTCTCCAAAGAAGTAATATCATTCAAAATGCAAGTTGAAAAATGATTTATGCCTCATTGTTACATTCTTTGATGAGGATCGAAATTGATTTTCATTCTATGCTTACTAAGTTAGAATTTTGAAATGAAAATTTAATTCTTTGTTACTTGAGATTCAATTGGTTAAGAACCTTGTAGTTATATTTTTTAATTGAATGTGTTTTGGATAAATGCATTTTCCAATTGATATCAAGTTTGAATATGTTTTAAATCAGTTTGTATGAGTGTTTTTTTATCATATTTACAATACAAATTGAAAATTTATAATAGTTCACTTCATGGCTTTCAAAATTGCTTGATGATAAATTATTCATTTTTGGTATTTTGAATATTGAAGTGATTTGAAGAAACTTGGAAAATGTTCTAAGCTTTATGAGTTATACTTTTAGAAGCATTTTCCTTGAGTTTATTTCCTTGTGCTTATAATCTTATCATTTAGAAGGAAATACATGTTACAAGCAATTTGCATCTTTGCTCAACAAAGTTACATTCTTTCAAATGCAAATTGACTTTGTTATGTCTTACTTTGTGTGGTTGGGTATGATGTCATTGATTTGCATGTTTTTGCCTAACTTTGTATATCGTTTCATTAATGCAAATTGATGTTGTTTATGCTTTATAGTAAAATCTTTTGTTTCATGATCATTTGAGCTTCTTAAGTACATATGTGATTTTGTGTGCTAAGTTCATTTGGTATGATTCTCATATCCATTTTCCATTGCATTGTAAGCATAGTACATTTGCTAAGAGTGGAGATTTTACATGATAGATTAATGGATCATTTTAGATGAATTTGAATTAAACCTTTGTTCTTCATTGGTATATACCTTATATGAGATCCATTTTCATCTATATGCGATCCATGACATCGTTCTAACTTCATACCTTCTTGTGCATGCATAGTTATATTCTTTATTGATGATATGGTATGAGTTAGATCTTGATTGTAATTGATCATCTCTATGCAAATGTCATATAGTTCCATGTATGGTTGTGCTTTTAAGTTACATTTGTGGATACCATACTAGAACTCTCAAATCCATCCTTTGTACTTCATAAGCTTTGCTATAGATGGATGGTTGTGATATTGATTTATGCATAATTTCATAGTAATATCGCTTGTGCATTTTTCAATATCATATTTATGATCATATGAAACTCTCATCAAAATCCATTCTTTGTATCTTATAGTCATATCTACTTTAGATGGATTTCCTTCATGTTGAGTTCATATGGTTTTTCAAATTGCATACATCTCCGAGTTATATCTTTATATGCAATTTCTCATGTTCATCACTATGCTCATTAGTTATATCATTAAAAGTGATGAATATTCTGTTATGATGCTTGATCTTATATTTGTCACATTTCATTAGCATCATAATCTTCATGTTTGCCTCCTCTCATGCTCATATAGGTAAATCTTATGACCACCATTTTTATGTGTTAATAATCTTGGTTGGTCAATGGTTGAGGTAGGTTTCATGTTTGAACTTCATTTCATTCATCTTGTGCACATAATAGTCATATTTTTTGATTGGATGAAATGATTTCAAAATTTACATAGCATATGTTTTTCATAGGTATATTGATTGATGCTATGTTTAATAAACCCCATAACATCATGGATAGCTCTAATTTGGATTGATCCTAGTAGTTATATTCTTTTTAACTCCATTTTAGAGTGATTGAGATAATAGTCATATCCTTTAATCTCAATTGGTATTATTTATTCCAATTGGTATCCATGGTTGCTTTTCTCAATGACCTTGCTCTTAATCTTGGTAATTTGATCATATTGAGCTCTATAGTTAAATGAATCTAATCCTTTCCTTGAAATTGACCCTCATTTGGTAAAACCATCTTCTTCTTGTACCTATTAGTTAAATCCTTGTCAAAAGTTTGACAAAAGAAGAATATGGATTGAGGGGGAGTAAATCTTCATAGGAAGTATTAGTTTTGATCAAATTCACCATTGAATTGGCTTTATACCCTTAGACTACTACCATACATGATACCTGTTATATATTTCATTTTCGATTTGTTTAGTTAACAGGTGCTACTTAAAGGTATTTTCCTTATTTCATGTGTGTAGGTACCTTTGCAATTTAATGTCAAAGGGGGAGAATATTGTAGATGTCAAAAGGGGAGAATATAGCCAATTTATCTAAGGGGAGATTTTGTATTATCTTCCAAAGGGGGAGAAGATGCATATCTTGCCAAAGAGAGAGAGTGCATGGTCAAAGGGGGAGAGTTGATAGAAGACTAAGCTTGGGAGTTAAAGAAGTTGCTTGGCTAAAGAAGAAAAGAAAGCTTGAAGAATGATCAAGCTCCAAGCATCAAGAATGAAGAAAAAGAACAAGAGCCCAAGCTAAGTCAAAGAAGCATCCAAGAGATTTCAAGACTTGTCCAGCTAAGGGGGAGCTGAAGACTTAGTGTGTAAATTCGGTGATGAGTGAGTTGCCATCAAATTGCAAAGGGGGAGATTGTTAGGAATTTTGTGTATTGCAATTTGATGGATGCATTATCATTTAATCATCATTTGAATTTTCACATGAGCATTGATTTAGAAAATCTTGAAATCTTGATTTTCACATGCATTGTTTTTAAAACCTTTAAAACTTAAGGTTCATGCATGTTTTGATTTTAAAACTTGGATGCATTTAGTTTTGAAAAGAATTTCTCTAAATCAAGCTAGCCTATGCTTTTTAAATCTTTCAAATCATTTTAGGTTTTTTATGTTTCATGTTTTTAAACCTCTTAGAATGTTTTAAAACATGTTTTCTAGCTTGTATTTATGGCCCAAGAAATCCCCATTTGAAAATATGCAAAATATGCATTTTTGGGGGATTTGGTCCAGGGGACCCGGTCGACCCGCAGTGTGGCCGGTCGACCGAGCCCATGGACCCGGTCGACCGAGCCCACTGCAGGTCGACCGGGAAAGTGTCCGTTGGCATTTTTTCAAACGGTCAGTTTTATGACCGTTGAAGCCCAGGTCGACCCGGGAAAGTGCAGGTCGACCGGGGACTCGCAGAAACCCACTTTTTGGGTATAAATACTAGTTCATTCCCATTGAAAAAGTGTTGATTAAAGAGGAACTCTTAGGCCCTCCTTGAGGTGATTTGAGGCCAAACAAAGGGGAATGAGCTAAGGGATACCAAGGGTCATTAGGAAAGCTAAAGCTTGGGATTAATGAAGTTAAATCACTAAGTAAGCTTGCTTTTCCTAATCATATGTTTTCATGCTTTGTTCTAATTATTGGTAAATCTTTGTTAGCATGCTAAACTATGATTTGTTGTGTCCTTAACATGTTTATGTTTTGAATTGATTCATTGTTTTGGATACATCACCTTGATTCAAACCAAGTAGTACTTAAATTGGTATATCTAAGTAATCATGTTTTGGAATCATCTTTGAAATCATATGTAACATGATTCCTATACTTGGTTGAATCTTTGGTTGTTGTTTTTCATCATAAGAAAATCACTTTCAAATCTATCTTATGTTTTGGATTCAACAACTTTATAAATCACATGTATTTTGTTTTAAAGTTTTACAACTTGTTTAAACATTGATTGGTATATCATTTTCAAGTTGTCCTTTTAATTACATGTGATTTGACCCATAATTTCAATCAAATCTATATTTGTGTTTTACACTTTAAAAATGCTTTTGGCATACTTATATTGAGCTTCATTTTTAATTTGATTGAAATCCATATGCATCACATGTTTTGTTCTTTGAATTTCACAACTTGTGTAGAATACTTAGGTATGTCTTTTACAAGTTACTTTTAACATGTGATTAGCATTTCCTTAATCATAAATGTTTTGAGCTAAAACTTTCAAAAGCCTTTGGCATACATTTATGAGCTTTTATTTTAAAATTGATTGAGGACATCATGCATACACTTTGTGCATTCATCTTTGCATTCATATAGTGTTTGTGTGAGTTAGTTTTTCACTTTTATATCCGCCTATTTAAGAGGCAATGTATTGAGCTAAATATGTATCTCCATCAAGTGTATTTTAGACACTACTAAGAGAGAGAACCAACCATTTAGTTGTATAGGTTATTGCTTAGCCTTGAAAAGCATAATGTAAAGGTTATTGCTTAGCCTAGAAAAGCATAGATGTAAAGGTTATTGCTTAGCCTATTGAAAAGCATACATAGTGGAAATCCGGTGGGGTGTGAGGAACACAAGCCGGTAGTGGATGTAGGCATTGAGGCCGAACCACTATAAATCTTGTGTTGTGGTGATTGCATTGTGATGATTGTATTTGTTTAAGCTTCCGTATTTTGTTTGATTAATCATCACATGTGACTACTTGATTTAAATAAGTTAAAATTGGTCATAGTTGGTCACTAGTTGTAGCTCACCCTATTCACCCCCGCTCTAGGGTTAGGATCCCAAGGACTTTCACGTCCTTCATTTCCAAATGTTGAGTCAAGAACTCTTAGTCTCCTGTAAATGATCAAAGTTGTTACTAGCTAACAAGATATCGTCCACATAAAGGACCAAGAAAATGATGCTCCTCCCACTAGTCTTCCAGCATATACACTGATCAACAATGTTTTCTATAAAACCAAAGGAGGTTATCACTTCATCAAATTTTAGGAACCATTGACGAGAAGGTTGCTTCAAGCCATAGATGGATCTATTCAATTTACACACCATATCCGAAGCATCTGCATTTATGAATCTTGCCAACAGATAAAGGATGACCATCAAGCATCGCATCTTGCCAACCTGCCAAATCAACACTTTGTATGGCTTCTTGAAGGGATAAGGGATCATCCTTAACACCTATGTCAAAGTCAGATTCTTGAAGATACACTATAATCATTTGATATGACATTCTTTTTCGGTCTATGAGACCTTCTAAGTGGCTGAGGTGGGGCTTGTTCTATTTGCACGGGGTCAACCAGAATGTTCTCTTGAAAAAATGGCACCTCTTCTATAAGCTCATTTTGCATAGGAATGTGTGGAGACAAAGGCTCTTGGAGTGGATGTGTTCCTATAATAGGTTCAACACATGTGGGTATTGGATGGTTCAAATAATTTGATCCCGATGGGATAGGGATGGTGTTTTGAACCTCTTGAAATATTATATTTCTTGCCTGTGAACTCCCACTGAATTCGTCATCCTCTAAAAATCTTGCATGAGAAGTTTCAACGATCCTCATATGATAAGAGGGATAATAGAATCTGTAACCCTTTGATCTTTCTGGATATCCAATAAAGAAACAACTCAAAGTCCTTGGATCAAGCTTCTTCACATTAGGATTATAGACCTTTGCTTCCGATGCACAACCCCACACATGAAAATGCTTTAAACTAGGCTTTCTGCCTGTCCAGAGTTCAAATAGGTTCTTTTGAACTGCTTTGTTGGGTACCCGATTTAGAATATTTGCTGATGTTTTTAGGGCTTCACCCCAGAGACTTTCAGGTAGAGTGGAGAAACTCATCATGTTTCTTACCATATCCAACAATGTGCGATTTCTTCATCAGCTACACCATTTTGCTCTGGAGTACCAGGAGTAGTGTATTGGGGATGTAAAACCCTCTCTTTCGAGAATTTTAACAAAAGGTTTAAGTACTCTATTATGTCCATCATACCGGCCATAATACTCTCCTCCACGGTCGGATCTAACCACTTTAATAGATTTTCCTAATTGTTTTTCCACTTCTGTTTTATAAATCTCAAAAACATTAGCAACTTCATTTTTCTCTTTCAACGGATAGACATACCCATATCTGCTAGAATCATCAATGAATGTTATAAAATATTCAGGCCCATTGACGGAAGGACATGGCAATTTACCACAGATACCGATGTGGATAATTTCAAGCAATGCACAACTTCTTGTAGCATCCTTCTTTTTGGTTTTAGTGAATTTGCCTTTTATGCAATCCACACATCTACAGAAATCTGAGAAATCTAGGGGTTTGAGAATGTCTTCTCTAATTAATCTTTCCATCCTCCCTTTGGAGATATGGCCCAAGCGCCAATGCCATAGTACTACATAATTTTCATTGATCAAGCCACGCTTTATGCCAATGGCATTGTTCGCATGTGAGGAGAGTAAAGTTTGAGAAAAAATAGGATCCAAATTCAATTTATATAAACCATTAATTAAAACACCAGAACCAAGCAACTTAAAATCCTTAAACAAATAAAGACTATTATTCACAAACTTGAAAGAATAACCCATAATGTCCAATCTTGAAATTGAAATAAGATTTCTCGACATGCTAGGAACAAAAAGAGTATTTTCCAAATCTAAAAAAGTGCTGAGTCTCCAGAACTAGTTTCATTGTCCCAATTGCATGAACCTTTAGCTCCAAGCCATGCATTTCCCAGCACCAATTTCCTTTCTCCTTCACTTAGTCTCTTGTGCGACAGCATTCCCTACATAGAGTTACAAATGTGGACGGTCGCACCAGAGTCCAACCACCAAGTATTAGTTGACACATCAACTAAGTTAGATTCATAACAGACCAAACAATTATTGTTACCTTTCCTTTTCAACGATTTCTTATATTTGCGGCAATCCTTCATAAGATGTCCAAGTTTCTTACAAAAGAAACACTTGTCCTTTGTTTTTGGCCTCACATCCTTTTTATTCATATTGCCTGACTGTTGAGGTTTTTTCATATTTCTGCCTTTTTGCTGTAGACACCTAATTTTGGCAGCCGTATGGACAATTTTAATACTCATATTATTGATGCCCCAATTTTACCCCATTTGACAATTTTGAATAAATAAATTAAAATCTTCGTTATCATGCACATTTAGGAAGGTTGCATCATTATAGGCCTTTTTTTATGGATCTCCCCAATTCTCATGTTTCGAGTTGGTTCTCACTTCCATGATGATCTATAATTAGTAAGCTTCTTGATGAAATATGGATTTAAAGAATCCAACGGTCGGATCAATAGATATGCCTTTTTCACAAATTTAATATGAGTGGGCACCCCAAAAAAATTCAAATATTTTCTAGATCTTCAAATGGACCTGACTCATATATTATTGGGAGCTACTCATTGAGAGATTCCCACCGGTACTCAGATTTCAAAAATCCGACGGTCAAATTTTGAATTATGATTTTTCTTCCAAATTAATCAGGGCCTCGATCCCTTTTAAAGATTCGAACTTCTTGCCGGTCTTCAAACGGTTCGAGTCAATATGCCAATGTGTTCTCCTCACCAGGAATCTTCCACGGAAGTGTAATTCAAAGAAATCATGTGTGGGTCCTACCTTTTTTTCCAATCAAAGAGATGAATGGGCTCGTCTTTTCCATTTCATCAACCCAACCTGGTCAAGTCCACTAACCCATGCCTCTTGGCCCATCAACTCAAGCAAATTTTCAACATTTAAATTCAAACGTGTCAAGCTCATCGTGGATTCAAATTGATCATCTGCTCATCCTCATCCATCCTCATCAACAGCCCACAGACGGGACGGTTATGACTAGAAGGGAGGATAAGCAACAACCCAGGGGATAATCATCCATCGAACCCGGCCATCACCTGTAACAGATAAGATCCCAGCGAGATTTTGGATCAGAGGCTTGATTTTTACAATCACCATCCAGAGCCATTTGACGGGACCTCTTCTTCATCTGGTGATCCCATCTTCTTTCCATAGGGGATTCTCTTCCCAATTCCCATGCGCAGATCTCCTCTCACCTCTCCACCCTCCCCATCTTCTTCACGCCACCAGCACTCCTCGCCTTTTTCATCGTCCTCTCCAGCCATCCCTACGCAAGACCACCATCTCCACAGACCTCTCCATCATCCTCTCCTTTTCACCCGTCAGCAGCTCATTTCTCCATCCACCTGTGCCCATCTCCCAGACGACATCTCATCTCACAGAACCCATCTCTCCCAAGTACAGATCTCACGCACCCCATCTCTCTCCGCCCACGTCTCCCATATCTCTCAGACCCATCATCCCCTCTCCGCTCTCATCGATCATCTCTCCATTCCATCCCAGCCTCACGCACAACATCTCACTTCTCACCATCTCTCCATCTCCACCATCCTCTCCTTTTTCTTTCACCTGCGCAGAACCTCTCTTCCATTCAGTCCACTGCACACAGCCCCTGCACCCTACATCATTCCATCTTCTCTTTCTTCTTCTCCCTGCGTCACTTTATCTCCCCGCACACAACCCCGCCTACTCATCAGCACCATTCAGAGGCGCACAAGACTCCCCCTCACAACAGCCATCTCTCCATCACCTCCTCCTTTGTTCATCGCCCAATCTCTCTATCACAGCCACCATCCAAACACCCCCGGCAACCCAGCCTACTCTTCAACCCGTTTTGCGAACCTAAACTGAACCACAAAAACAGGTCCACAACTCATCGGACCCAGGTCGCCATACCTATCCATCCCAGCCCACCCGCTACCTTACCTAATCAAACTCAGCCCACCAGCCCATAAAACACCACTCAATTGCTTGGATCCCTTTCATCTACACAACCTGTCAATTAAATTCTATCCAAACCATCCTATATCAGACCTGACCCACCTGCTACTTAGTCTACTTAATCAAACCCAGCCAAACCCACCTTCTGCCCCAATCCATTTAGACTCATTGACCCACCTTCTGCCCCAATCCATTTAGACTCATTGACCCACCTTCTGCCCCAATCCATTTAGATTCATTGACCTAGCCAATTTACCAACCTGTTCATTTCATTCCTTAACCTGGTCGTGAAACCCACCTGTCCAACCCAGTTGAGTCAATTGACCGACCTACTCAATTTATTCCTTGACCGGTGGTCCCACCTCCACAATCCAATTATAACATCTAAGATAACTCACTGAACCAGACCACTCCCGGCCCACCAACTTATGAATTTGGCCCACCATTCAGCCCATCAACCCACAATTTTATACATCATAATGAATGGAGGTCCAAAAGCTCGGAGTAACACAGTACCATTAAGAGAAAGAGCTCAACAGCGACATTCCACCAGATATGAGATTTTTAGTTTTTCTTTATACATCACATCAGTGAGATCCATCCTTCCCATTCTAAGTTTCAGTTTATTTTTATTAATTTTGTATCTTTAATTTAGGTTTCCATTTAATTTAGTTGCATATTCATCATTAATTTATATGCATTGTAGTTTAATTGTGTGCATTTTAGATCCCACGTAGCAATTATTGAATATATTTATCTGCACTCATAGTCTTAATTTTTTTTCCTTTGAAGCAACTGTAGTAGCTTGCATTGCATTCAAGCACCCATCATTTGCATCCCCATTCTCCATTTTCATTAACTTAGCCCTTTCAGGACTTGGAGAGCTGAGGTGGACGGGCTGGCCCTTTCATGGGGTCAGCCCATCTATGCACTCCAATGTTAGATTAGGTTCCATGCACACCCTTAGTTAGGCCCTTCTAGCCATTTATTACAAAAATACAAAAAAAATCAGAAAACCCCAAAAATCAAGAAAAAGATTTTGCATTTCTTTTCTTCATTCAACCTCCGCCAATTCTCACCATTTGCGCTTCAAGGTAGGCTATACTTGATTCATGAATTCATTGATATTTGAAAAAGAATTTTTAGCATATGCTATATTTTCAAAACCATCTTCCACCCATGCTTTCATTATCGCTTCAATGTACTAAGTAACACCGACCCTTAGGTGTTAGTGATCGCGACATCGTCCACCATTCTACACAACTCCCTAGGCCTTACGGCGATAGCCTCCTAGCGGACTCCCTATGATTGACAGTGGCACACAGGTCCCTCACTCTCTCCTAAGTTAGGTTAGCTTAGTGTGTATCCATCCCCAATGTGCCCTAAGCGATTGTTGGTTTTAAGGTTTTAAGATGAGCCTGACGGATGATAGTCCACTTCTCTAGGTGATCTCTCCCTAGATCGACCGGGTGCTTTAGTCCTCCCATCTTTAGATCAACGTTGTAGTGGGCACCTAGGCTTTCATTTTGAGCATCATGTCGCATGTGCTTTTGACCCTTTTTTTCAAGCATCCTTACATGCATGTTTTCAAATAAAGCATACCATTTCCCCAGCCGCCAAGGGATTCGAGGAGGGTATCCGGTGAACGGAGTTGATCCCCCTCAATGAACATTGGCACCTAACCCCTTTTTACTTATTTATTTTTTATCATTTTCTAGTACTTTCTCTTCTAGCTGAATGAAAGAAGATAAACGGTGCTTGACTTTTCTTTGGGATTGCAAATTGATGATAGGAATTCCTTTATTGCATGCAATGATTGATTATAACTTTAGTCATCATTTCTATCGAATTTGAAGTGATTTTATGCTATGTCTCATATTGAAATCTTGTGTATTTGGGGCTACGATAAGACTACTGAACCCAAGTCTAGAATCTCTGAACCAGTCAAAATATGTAAATCAGATTGCAGCAGATTTTGAAAACATGAACACTGTTTTCAAATCCCTGATTCAATGATTTCTAATTTGAATAAAAACTCACTGATTTTTTTTAATACTATCGTACCAGTTGTCTTTCAGTGAGATTTGGTTTCAACTGATTTCGATTTTCAAGAAATTATTAAAAATCGGACAGTGGGCCAGAGTCATGGACTCTGCACTATAGAAATTAAAACTCAGCATGTTAATCGGGATTTGTGCACATAATCACAAAGGTTTCTTTTCATTGAAAACCCATGAAAAAATCACATGAGCTTCCCCTGGGTCCATTAGCTCCCATAAAGATTTCAGATTAATTGGAGCTTTATAAAATTTATCAAAATTCAGACAGCGGACCCCGGTCATGGAGCAAATTCTACAGTGCAGAAACTCCAGCATGTTAACTTGGCCTTGTGCGCATAATCATGAAGGGATATGTTAATCCAAAATTCATGAAATTTTTACAGGAGACTCCTCTTTGGGTACATTAAATCTCATAAAGATTTTAGACTAATTGGAGTTTTGTAAAAATTAAAAAAAAATCGCACAGTGGACCTGTGTCATGTGTCAAATTCTGCAGTCCAGAAATTCTGCACTTATTCTTCAGATTTATCTGCATTACCTTACAAAGTTCCAGCGATCATAAAAATCTAGAATTAAATATGGGACTTTATCATCACATACACTGGATTTCTATAAAATTTGAGACCAATATGAGTTGCAGAAAATTTATTAAAAATCAGGCAACAAGCATGCAACAACCCATAGAATTCAGGATTATGTTATCTATTTCATATTTCAGCTATTTTTCTTTATTTTTTTAAAATGCATGGAACTTAGTCTTTTCACTCATCTCGAATTTTAAAGATGGGCTGACCCCCATAACTATGACCCAAAATAATATTGATGAGACCATCACGCGTCGCCGGCGGCGTTGTGATGAGTGGGACCCTTAATTTCCCGCATGGAGGCGATCAAACGGAGTCATGGCCGTTTACTATGACTGGCGATCACACATATTACCATTTTGAGGATTTATCGGGAATTTTCAGAATTGGTCTATACTTTCAAGTATCGCTCTATATAACACTGTGTTTCCACCCACATCGGGTTCGGAAATCACGTCCGACATTTGCACCCCAAGAACACTTCTCTTCCAATTCACATTTTTGTTCTAAACAACAAGGTGGGCACATTCAGTCTTGCATCTCTTTTGACGATTCTCTTCTTCCTCACACATAGCCACTAACTCATCTGGGGTACATTCTTTCTTCCTGGTGTTATAACTGAATTTAAAAGTTTCAAAAGGTTTTGGAAGGGATTTCATCACAGTATGGACCAAAAGAGCGTGTGATATTTATCTTCATTTCATTTAACTTATTTGCTATGTGCCTCATCCTAGTGATGTGCTCTCTTAAACCACTAGAGCCATCAAACTGAGTAGAGTTCAACTCAGTTAGTAGTGATCAGTTAATTGCTACTTTAGGAGAGGCTTTAAACTGTTTGTCACATCCGGGTCCCGAATCACCCTGGCCTAGGGTAATCCCCGATGTGAGACACGTACTCCCGTGATATTGTACCTGTTTTAAGTCAAATACAATACACGAAGGAGAAAAATAATTTTTTCCACTCGTGAGTCTAGCTCACTAGAACCTGTTAATAACATTTAAAAATAGCGGAAGTTGTAATTACATACACATCAAGGTATAATTTCCCATTCAGTCCAATTAAACGTTCAAGTTTATACAAAAGAATTACACAATTACACATGTATATCATTGATTTACAAAAGAGGGTTTACAAAAGTACCCTGCACAACTATACCAAAAGTATAACTAAAAAGCTAAGTGTGACCCACACAAAAAGGGGCTAGTCACACTCTAACTGGAGAGCTCTCAAATTCTACACAATACTCTCCGTTAGAAAAGTATCTACACTGGCCCATTGCCTGGCCACTCCTCTAATCCTGGAGGAACCTCCTTGGTCTCATCCTCTCCCTCCTGGGCCTCCTCAAAGCCGGGAGCTGCACCTGTGTCTACGACACCAAGAGTAGTACCTCAAATACGACGAATTGGCAAGTAAAGGCATTAATGAGGAAATACATAATATTTCAAAGTAAATTAAATGACAATTGATTATAAGAAGTCAATATCAAGTAATAACTAGGCAATTGTGCCAAAATCGAATAATTCATGCTTTACGAATCAATGAAGAATAAAAAAAACTAATTGGGCTACTACATTGAGCTCATCCTCTAAAAAAGAGAGCGAATCTAGTTGGGATGTCACCAGCGGCCCGGCCAAAGATTAGCTGGCTACCCGATTCTGGAGTTCCGGTGCTCCAGATGACTTACTACAGTAGTCTCGAATAACTAACGCCCCACCCTACACGCATGCATGATATTGTCTGCTGGCCTCACGGTTTTGTTTCTGATGGGCCTCAACCATCAAACCCATTAAAAGGCCTCATACTAAGTCACATGGTGTCCTCCATATATTAGCCCAATATCTGGCCAACCTCATAGGAGGGCCGACCTCTAATACCAAATGTAACGACCCTGATCTCCCAGTACGATATTGTCCTCTTTGGCTCATGTGGCTCGGGCCCCGTGGGCTCCGGCTCAATCTTGCCTCAAGGTTTTAATTGATGGGTCGGGTATCACAAGGTCGAAGCTAAGTAGTGCCGACTCAATTGAATTGAATAATAATCGAGTTTGAGTAAGTTTAACTTGAATTGTTCAAAATAGAATTAAATAGTAATCACATATATACAGCTACTTACTCAATTCAAATCTCCATTGAATACCGAAACAGTTGTAAGACAATTTAATGACAAAAATTTGAGAATGAAGGACCGAATCACAATTGATACTAATGATGCAACTAATTAATTAACTAGAATTGATATCAATAAGGAAATCTGACTTCAATATGAAATGCAATAGATTTAGAGGAATCAAGATATTTTACTAGCCAATTCTAAACTATTACTCATAGTCTCTCACCGTCCAATACAAGGTAGTTTCGGAAGGTCAACGTACTACTGTTTTATCTGAGTGTCACTTATTATAAGAAATGCATTGAATTTCTAAACTAACCCTCATGGCATAGTGTTAGACTAATAATTTCCCATTAGACCAATGAAAGAGGTTAAATGTTCCATTTTGAGATCATAAAGGTCTTTGAAGTCTTAAATAACCTATGGAAACAAGGGTGTGCACCATAATTATATATTAGAGATGATTATGGAGGTTATCATAGGGTAGGAGTGATATTTCACCCCTTCTATAGGGTCAAAAGGACCCCAACCTACAACTCCAGGTTCGCTCGAGCGGTTCCATATCCGCTCGAGCGGACCCTTCTAGAGGGGTGGTCGCTCGAGCGATCCCATATCTGCTCAAGCGGACCCTTCCAAAGAGTAGTTCACTCGAGCAGTCCCCTGTCGGCTCAAGCGAATGCTTCAGAATTCCTAATTCTGGAATTCCATGTATTCTTCCTCTCCTCCTTTCCCACACTTCTTCTACCATAAAACCTGTGCAAATGAACCTCCTTGCTCCCGTATACAACTTGTATCTCCTCCATTCATCTCCATCAAATCAAATCAATAAAACCAATCCACCTCATACCATCCATTAAGATACTAGAATCATTAAAGGAATAGAATTTTTGAATCAATAAATGAATAGACAACATGTAATTCCAAGTTAAGCTTATACTTGCCTCTAATAAGCTTTTCAACCTTTCTTCACTCAACTGAGCTCAAAAGAACCAAAAACCCCCAAATACCAAACCCTAATCACAAATACACATGAAAATGTTAATGAATATGCATGCATGGTTAAATGAGTCTCTTGACTCTAATGCAACTCAAAAACCTAAACAAAAGAGTTTGATGCTTACCTCTTAGCAAGAATTTGGAATTTGGAAGGGTTGGAGATGATGGAGATGGGTCCTTCACAACAACTAATAGAAGAGAAAATGGAGAAGATAGAGATGACTCCACTCTTTTCTCTCAATCCACATGCAACACTCTCTATGGGTGATTGGAAGAGGGAGAAGGAGAATGGAGAGAAGAAAGAAAGGGAATAGCTAAGGCAAACATGGGTAAAGTTGTTCTCAAAGGATAAGGATGCCCCCTTTTGCAAATAATTTCACTAAATTTTGTATATTTCCAATTTGAGCTAAATGAAGGTCCACTTCTTCGACGGTCGGTCAAATGAAGTAGAATTCAATACAAAAATCGACGTGTTCGACGATATACACGCGATGATGCCAAAATGACGTGCATATGATGCAAAATTAGAAAATTAATAATTACAGAAAAGTCCTCGACTCTACCCAACTGAGTCAAATCGGTTTCAACTCAACTATCTAAGACTCAAGCCTCAACCAGCTCAACCTATAAGGGCTAATTAACACTAATTACCATAATTAGTTACTAAATATAATTAAATTAACTAAAACACGATTAATCAGCACTAAACATGATTAATTCGGGTCGGGGTGTAACATTGTTCCTCCAATAACTTCAAATAGTCCTTTGCCTTATCAGTGGATGAGATTGTTCCACGTAGATCATGAGGAATGGAGTCCTTGATTATCATCAAGGCTAACCAATTAGCCTTTTCCCACTTCTGGTTATGTTCAACTACCTTTTTAGAACTAGTATCTGTAGGTTTAGGAGGCTCATTATTATCAATGGCTATCGCTATGTCCATGCACCCTAGAGTAAGCATGACTTTATCCTTCCACTGCGCAAAATTGCCAGCAACGAGTGTGGAATCGAAGACAGTTGGGTGCAGGGGCGGAACCAGAGATTTTGTTAATTAAGGGGGCGGGGGAAAGAAAAAAACTTTAAACAAAATAAAGTATGCAATAATCAAAATATTGAAGTTGTGCTCGATGTTCTTTTATTAAGTTGAAATCATCAATTATTGTTTTAGTACTGAATTTTTATACAATTTATTTTTCACTAGATACAATTAAATAACCAATAAAAATTAATATTCTATTATACGGCGAAGTGCAGTTTTAACAATCGTCATTGTTGAGTTCGTAAAAAATTATCTTCCATTATGTTGTGAAGTGCAGTTTTAAATATCTTCATGGTTGAGAATGCATTAGTATATCTACCATGTGTGTATATATATACACACACACACACACTAAAGTATACAAAAACAATCTCAAGATGTATACCGGTCATTTCTTATGCATGTAACCTGTAAGTTATAATTTAAAATATTATTATTTAAAACCTCAAGGAAAAGTAATAACAAAATCTTATATCTTAAATCTAAACCATTTAAAAGCATATATGGTTCCGCTAGTCTTTATCTCCTTAAAACAAATCTCTTTAACTGGATTTTTCTAACATGGATAATAATAATCAAAGTAAAAAATATATATAAATATATATACAACTATATTTCTTTATCCATGATGGATCAAACTCCCATCGAGCTAAAAATTATTATAATAATATAATGCAATCGGACTTTGATTGTAAGATTAGAATGAAATTGAGAATTCTCTTCTCCAATTAATCTCCATCAAACCTTACTTATTTGTTCTCCTTTCCTTCATTTTCTTTCCTTTCTTTTCCTTTTCTTTTTTTTATCATTTTAAGTTTTCCCCAAAATCAGCAAAAAAAAAATCCTAAGAATCAAAACCATGTTAAATAAAGTCCTAAATAATGGAGGTTATATGGATGGCCACATGATGGAGGAGCCAAAGTATTATTTTCAGAGAGTTTTCAAGATGGGGGGGGGGGGGCATGGCCCCTGCCAGCCCCCCTAGGTCCACCCCTGGTTGGGTGGCAACTGAGGCAGAGTTCCAAACCGTAACAGAAAATTATGCTCACATTAATTCTTTATGCTATTACTTTACTTTGTGCACATTTTACTATAATTCAAAGTTACCCAAAAGATAGATTTTATGGATTGAACTCCAGTGAGCAATCCCAATGTAACATTACAATCTCTCCTTTGGGCGAGATTGAACTTACTAATCGATTCGCTCATTGGTGATAAAAAATCACCATAGGGCCGATTTAAATATACACACCGCGATAAGAAGTTACACACCTTTGGGCATTATGAGCAACCCATTGTGATATTTATATATATATGGGAGCAGCTCCCCTAAGCTTCAGCTGAATCGTGCGTCTGAAACGTGTGGGAGCATTTTACTTTAAGTCAACTACTTTCAAGGTCCGCTCATTTTTTTCGGTTCCCCCCCCCCCTTTGAGACCTGATCCAGTCCACATCTCTCTCTCTCTTCTCCACTCTCTGTTTTCAGTCTTGCAGGGAAACGCCCCTCTCCTCGCAGATATGAAGCTCTCGCCTCCTCTTCTCCGACGTTCCGCAATCCCGGGACGGATCTGCCTCTCTGAGGTCTTCTCTGCGGACGGTCCCTCTTTGCTCGTCTTTCCTCTCCCGGTCCGGATTTCTTGATCTCGTATTTTCCCCGACAGAGATAGAAGCGGACGGGCCTTCTCTCTCTCCTATGGCGATCTCCTCTCCCTCCTCCCTCCCTCCCTCCCATTTACATTGCCCAATCTGGGTGCGCGTTGCTTCGAGAGAGCACTGCGTTCTCCTTCACTCGCTTCCTCACTCCATACCTCGCCGATTTCCGCGGCTGCATGTTCGTCGGACTGTGATTCCTTCTACACAACCAGACCTCAAGGGAGCCTGACTGATTTGATTGATGATCGCAACGCTCTCACGTGCGTCCACACGATTAACGCCGCCCGCAGGACTCCACCAAGATGGATGGAGTCGTCCAGACCGTCTATCCGAGGAAGAACTGGTCTTCGATGGTGCTGTACAACTGCGGGCACCCCGAAAAGCCGGATCTTGATGCCCGAGTTGGTGAGTTCTCAAACGGGTGCGTTTCTGCACACATTATACCAGTGGAGGGCCTCGGTTTGATGGGTGGAAAAACTGTGATTTTGCTAATGTGTGGATAAAGGAGATGGAGGAGTACAAAAAGGAGGCTGGATTTGCCTCAGATTTGTAGAGAGAGATTTCTGTTTATCCCAAGCGCTGTTTATTTTTCCTGGTAGTTGAAATGGGAAGAAGCATGCTTTGGGATTATGTGTAGGTAGTGTAGTTAAATGGGGTTTTTATGTCTTTTGATTCTTATGTAAGGTTGGGTGTTGATTTGGGGTTTGATTAATTTGTTTGGCTATGTAAAGTGAGGAGCTTTCTGTGTTTTATGAGAACTTCTGGTTGGTGATTGTTGCATCAGATACTTTGATTTTTCTTTCCAATTTGAGGTCCAAAAAAATCCAATCCGAGTACCCCTGTTTGGGCAGTGGTTAACCAACTTCAAATTTTTGAAGATTTTCAGATCATGGGAAGATTACATATGAAACAGAGAAGAAAGCTTTTTAATTGATTGGATTTTGTTGTTGTTCTGGCATTTTCTGTTGTGGTTGACTTAGACATTAGCTCATGTGAGGAGGATCCTGTCTTGAACAAACTTTTTTTTTTCCTGAACGAGATTTTAATGCTTCTAACTTTTGTACCATTTGCGCTTTCCCCCTTGGGTCATTTCATCAAATGCTTTGAGACCATTATACTGATCTTGGTTCTTTTGAATGAGCCTGTAACAGCCCAAAAATTCCTCATACATCAATAGGAGAAGTTAATGAAAGGAAACGAAATGCAGCAATTACTGCTGCTCGGGAAACCCAAACACAAATACCAGCAGAATTAACAGAAGTTAATTTTTTCACTTTCCTTTTTCCACTAACAGACCTTGTTTACATTGCCTTCTTCCATCTGAAATAGCTACACACAAACAGTTACTACTTTATGCGATCCACAGTAACCCAAACAGTGTATTAGATTTACACCTCTTCCGGCTTCCAAGCCCATTTCCAACAGTAACTAAAGCTATAAACATAGAAATCTAAAAAGGCCCAGTTCAGTTGATTGCGAAATTGCCGAAGAAGATCAAGGACCGGAATCGGAAGCGTAGGCGCTTGGAGGAGATGAGGTGAAGGCCGATACTCCGTCGCTGCTACTGCCACCATCTGTTCCAGCTTTTTTACCAGTTTTTGAGGTGAAATAGGCGATTGATTTGAAGATGTCTTCAAAGATCTAGGCTTTTTGCAGAGATTAGGAAGAGGAAGAAGAGGAGAGAACCGGTGTAGGGAGATGCAGAGAGATGCAGCGACAGCATCTTACGGGAGATGCAGCAACAGAGAGGGAGAGAGAAATGGGCTGAGGGTTTTGAAAATCGCTTCCTCTGAAGATCCGTCCGGAGAGAAGGCTAGAGCTGCATGAGCACCGTGGAGGGCGAGAGTGGGGAGAGAGGCGCGAGCTCAGATCTGGGCGAGAGGAGAGGTTTGTTGTGTACTGCATATCAGTGAGAGGTAGAAGAGAGAGTCGAAGTCTGTGAGTGCGAGAGGGGATTCACTTGGTCCCACACTTTCATAGGCACGATCCAGCTGAGGCACTCCCTAAGCCTGCAGCTTAGGGGAGCCTGTCCCTATATATATATATAGTAACAAAAAGTCTAAATGGACAAACCTTTTGGCCAGAATTTTTGACTACCCCTATGATATTCCTTGAATATCTGAATATCCAGGGATATTCAAGGAATATCATAGGGGTAGTCAAAAATTCTGGCCAAAAAGTTTGTCCATGTAGCTCCTTTGGGTCGCTCATCATTTCATAAATTTTAATGCAATTTTAGGTACCACTAAAACTGCATAATGGAGCCTTTAAGTCTGTCTTTATATCGAAGAACCAAACATTTGGACCACTTTGGTGGCTGCCAAATCGTCAAAATCATTCGGTTTTCAAGTAGAAAATCTTTATTAGTGGCCATCTAAAATTTTAATCGTTATAAGTATGAAGAAAATATCCTGAACCAGTATATGATGCTATTCTAGGAGGTGGAAAAAGTAACCTAGAACTTTATATATATGTGAAAGGATGCCTGCAATCAATTAGAATAAAGGTAATGTGGGCAAATCTGAATTCTAACACAGACAGCTAATATAGATCTGAAAGATAAAGGCATGACTTATGTGAACTATGTACAGAACGAAGTGGGTCTAACTGTAGGAATGGGCCTTGAGAGTTGAGAAGTAAGTGGCCCAAGTACGAGGTTGAACAAAGAACAACTTTTTTTTATTATTTTAATTCATATTCTCCTAAATCGTTTTTTGTTTTCCTTCTCAGTTAATGTGGATTTCTAGGTTTGGGCTCTATATTTTCAATCAAATATAGAGTTGAAGCTCAATAAAGGTAAACAGGGAATGTAATACGTCTGTTTCTCTATAATATTCACCAATACCATCTAATAGTCTTCTCCTACATAGTAAATGATTGCCTATATATAGTTATATGGGAAAAAAAAAGAAAGGCATACTATGATAAGAGGGAAAAGAAAAAAAAAATCAGAGAAGAAGGCATACTATGTTCAACGAAGGCATACTATGATAAGAGGGAAAAGAAAAAAAAAATCAGAGAAGAAGGCATACTATGTTCAACGAAGGGTGTTATTTCTTCCCCAATACCATCTAATAGTCTTCTCCTACATAGTGATAAGGACAAATTGATGGTTCTGTTTTACTTGTGATATGGGGTTTTGTTTCACAAGTAATAGAATTCTTCGATAGTCCCTAAAGGGATTTTTTTCATCTTATTCTTCTGGATGTTTCTATTTTATGTGTTTTATTTATGGTAGTCTTTTTTGTTTAGCTTTATGTGCATATGTTGTTTGATAAAATGCCATAGTGATCGAAAATCTGGATATTACGCATGCCTTTTTATTTGAAAATTCATGAATTTCATTTTTTTTTTAATTGAGTTGATGCTCTTCAGGTGTGAGAATTGTGCCTTTATTATCACAACCACATGATACATGGAAAGGCTATAGAACACGACCTATTATATATATATATAATAAGGGAGAGCGGGCGGGTTTTGAATCCTAGGACATTTTGAGCCCTTGGCTTTATGTACATAAATCCAAGGCCTAAGATTAAGAGGTATATCCCATTTCTCCAGCCTCGCTCTCACTACCCTTTTTAGAACTGCTCTCTAACTGACCTTGGAACTACTCTATCTCCTTGGTGTAATCCAAATACACGGAATATTAAAGAAAAAAAAGACTCAAATCAGAGGCGGAAAAGGAGAGATATAGAATGGAAAAGAGAAGATAAGGAGATACAACCATTAGAAATCAACAATTCTATGATGATTTCATGTCAGTATCTCTCTCACAACTTAATTTTTCTTTCATTTCTCTCGATTCTATTTCATGATCTGCTAAAATGACGTAGCTTAGAATGAATTTCTTCTAATATTGAGATAGATTCAGAGAGTTGCCCATTTTCTATAATCGTTAAAGATAGATAGAGAAAGAGAGAGGTTAGTGGGATGAATGAGAATGATTATAATTCAACATGAAAAAATAAGGATACGAAAAAAAGGAACTTCATTATTTTTGGGTGACTCCAAAGACTGACAGATTGAATATTGAAAAAAAGAACCATGATTGAAGATCCAAGCTTCCTACATAGCAGATATAAATGGAAACTGCTGCAACCCAAAGTTATATATAGATACTAACTGAAAATCGAACAATTTAGGCTTGGATTGTGCAGTGATTAGAGATTTGATAGAAGGAATCATGGCATGAATCAGTCTTTGGCTACACCGTCCATGTCTCTATGGAGTAGAGAAAAAGAGATTGTGAGAAAGATTTTAGAAAAAAAGTAAGGGGCAATTAAAAAAAATAGAGAGAAAGAGGAAGAAGGATAAAAGGAAGGAGAGGGTTCTGCTGCCATTGTTGAGAGAGAGATAAAAAGGGTCGGGATGCTTAACAACTGATATGCAACACATCCCGTCAGTCTTTGGCTACACCGTCCATGTCTCTATGGAGTAGAGAAAAAGAGATTGTGAGAAAGATTTTGGAAAAAAAGTAAGGGGCAATTAAAAAAATAGAGAGAAAGAGGAAGAAGGAGAAAAGGAAGGAGAGGGTTCTGCTACCGTTGTTGAGAGAGAGAGATAGAAAGGGGATGCTTAACAACTGATATGCAACACATCCCGTCAGTCTTTGGCAACACCGTCCATGTCTCTATGGAGTAGACAAAAAGAGATTGTGAGAAAGATTTTGGAAAAAATGTAAGGGGCAATTAAAAAAAATAGAGAGAGAAAGAGGAAGAAGGAGAAGAGGAAGGAGAGGGTTCTGCTACCGTTGTTGAGAGAGAGAGAGAGAAAGGGGATGCTTAACAACTGATATGCAACAGCACCTCCCACCTCCCGTTAGCTGTAGACAAGAAAAATAAATCCCCACCGTCAAATTGAAAAAAATATAATCTAAAGAGGACGCGTCACTTACACAAGAATCCCTGTACAAACTCCACTTCAATACGCCAGGTGTACAGTTGGATGCACAGTTGATGCAAACTTGGACATACAGAAATATGGGTCATTTGGAGACATTTCAAATCAGCCCGGGCCCACTTTCTGTCCTATTTTATGTCAGGCCTTGCAGGCATTGATGAACATGTTTTTTCCCTCTTTTAAGTGGCTTTACACTATATAGCATGTACGATGAACATTTAAAAATGCACATGCATGCATGTGCTTACCAATATTGTAGGCTTAGATTTTTGTTTGATTAGCATCATGCCATATCGGATTGAGAAGGCATGACTCATGAGCGTCTTTTAAAAGACTCATGAACCTATGTACATCGAATCCAAACCATTCATTTAAACTTTTATAGTGACTTTATGAATAACCAAAATCTCACCTTATTATGAGAAATATTGACCCTGATCATGATTCTTGAACAAAATGATAAGATATTAACGCGATCTAAGAATAACTTTAATAATGATGGACTAATCAACTCTGCAAGAAATCAAAGGTTTGGATCCCTGAAAAGTGTTACAAAAAATTGTGATTGATAAAAAAAACAATTTTAATTAACCTAACCTCATTTTCTCAATCTAACAGTGAAGCTTGCTCGCATCTCTGAGTATATTAGCTTCGTGAGAATGAAATTGAATTGCCAATTCACATAAATTATTTAAGTCTTCAAAACATGACCCCATTTACTTATAAAAAAATTATGATTATTGTTCTCCAACTAATAAAATTGATTGCAATCAAATTTTTGGCCTTTCCTGGGCTAACTTCTACAATAACTTTCTCCCTTCCTATTTTCCTGTAAGAATTGGTAGTTACCCTGGAGTTAGTCAATCACCCAAAAGAGCTCTTAACAATAAAAAGAAAAAATAAAAATGATCTGATTTGAGATATGGGTCCACCTGTGACCAATCAAATCTTCCACTCACCTACTAATTAATTGCCACTCAACCCACCTATTCTGATGGATCATATCACACAAACTGCACTAGTAACAATAGTCTCCTTGAAAATTATTGCTTCTTAAATGGTAACATTGGGATAATCTGGTGGGGCACATTTAACTCTAAATCCCAATCTATGAGTGCATTTCCATCCCCCCATTTAACCAAAAATGAATAACAACATATCAATTTATTTCTTAGTTCTGAGTATTTAACCCTGGAAATTTTATATAATTTTTTTCTTTTATTTATTTGTTCATTTCATTTCACTTAGCTCTGCTTTCAAGATTAAGATGTGGTTCTCTAATATCAGAGAAGGAAACGTTCATGCAACTCCCAAATTAGAAAACATGTGTAAAGGAATGGTAGGATATGGAGAAACAAAATATTTAAATTTGGTGGCCTCTACAAATGGCTCTAAGACATGCAGACAGCACCCAATTTTTCTGGCTATCCTCCATGTTCAAATCCTTTACAAATCATGCACTGTTTTGCAGATGTTGTAAACTTTGTTCAGGCCCCGGCCTCCGCAGTGGATATAATTATTTTGGCCTTTGATGGCTTATTAATTCGTAAAAAATAAGGGGTCTAAGACAATTATTTTGGTGCTTACATCTGGATCCGTGTATTGGATTACCAAAGGTATTTTTACAAATGCAATGATTAACGAAATTCAATGCATTGAATTTTTTTTTTTAATTTGCATATCCACTTTTAACTATCATCGGACCAGAAAAGCTCTAAGAAAAAGCTGACCTCACCTCATACTAGAAGTTGGACAAAGGTAATATTTTCTCCTACTCCATACAATACTATCGAAATATTATAATACAAATTCATACTCTTGATTTTTTATTTTTAAATTTCAAAATCTACTATCCTTTGTTGTTTCTTTCTTACTGTATATTTTTAAAATTTTCATCTTCATGCTTATGTTTAAGAAATGTAAAAATTTATTAAATGACATAGGATTTATTGCCTTTCCAAATATAACAACTTATTGAATTGGTTATTAGGTCTAACTGCAGGCCTTTGATTAATTATATATCCAAGCATGATACTTAGTGAGACTAATTTATATTTCAAAACTGAAATTGGTCATAATTTTCGCTCAGTAACGACAAATATATTGGGACTAATTAAAGTCAGATTTTGGGCGTTTATAATGCTAGATTTTGGGTCTAATTCAAGACATAATATTGGGTCTAAACAAGGCCAGATTTTGGGCCTAAATGAGGAAAGATTTTGGGTCTAATTCGATACATAAAATTGGGTCTAATTCGGGCCATATTTTTTGTGCTAAAATAAGATATTAGGTACATAATTACGCGTGGTTTTAAAAACTATATTAAAATTAAAAAAAATAAATTAAATCAAAATAATAAAAAGATATATTATAAAATATTGACAAAATGAATATTAATGCTAATTAATATGTTAGCATCACCACAGGCGAACTAACGAAATAAATATATTAAAAAAAGGCAAAAACGTAAATGAAATATTTACTGTTCGTAAAATAAAAATGACAAATGATAAGTACATGTCAGGGTTGGTTTTTGGCCATCCGTCGAATTTCTATGCGCAAAGGCCCTGAGGCGAAATGTTCATTCTAATGTAGATCTTTTATCGGGCCCAGTGGGACCCACTATCATACAAGAAGTTATCGGGCAAGATTTTTATCCAAATCAAGAAAATTTATTGGGTCTAAGACAATTGTTATGGAGCTTACATCTGAAGGGAAAAATATATTGGGTCTAGGACAATTATTATTGTCTTATGGTCTAAGACAATTGTTATGGTGTTATTGTTATTATGCATACATTCAAGAAAATATATTGGGTCTAAGGGAAAAAATAACTTGCTTATTTTATAGGTATTTTATAATGTGTGTCAAGTTAATAACTTGCCTACTATGTTATTACTAATTTGATTGAACTGTTGTTGCTTTCATTTAAATGACAATTTATAATTTAATTTGAGAGCTCTAAACCAGGTAAGATGAGTACACCACTCAAATATTGTCGTGGCAATGACTCTCTGCGTGTTAGGGAATGGACGAATGAGTTTGAAAATAAACCATTTGAACATGACACACCAATAGCAAAGCATGGTTCCCGTAAAATACAACTAGCTCAGTGTCTGAGAGTGAGTAGAAAATAAATCCCTGAAAGATATATAATGATAAAAATTGATGAGACATTGCCACCGATTTGGGATGCTGTTAAAAAAATGATATTTGAAATCTTACGACCATGGCATGTAGTGGAGTTTATCGACCAATTATAATCATTTGAAAAATATATTCAGCCCTCATCGATACAGTTCAGGAAAGGGGAAATAGTTGAAGGAACATGTGTGAGGGAACATTTGCTGAACAAGGAACAGTTGTTCTACAATCTCAAGAGAAGAGGATTTGAACCGAATATTGTAGATATGGTACCTTCCATAGTAAGCAATCTACCACACCATTGGCCGGTAAAAGACATCCACACCAGGCTCAAGACTAATTTCATAGACATGAGGGAATTAGGGGAAATGTTAGAAGGGATCGAGATAAACCTTACAACGGTGAAGGCTTTAGAAGATTGAAAGGATGGACTGAATAGCAGCAACACCTTAAGGAAGTAGATCTCAATATTTCAGGTAAAAATGTTCTCTTATGATGACATCCGAGATAATTTCAGTTGACTTTTAGTGGATTGGTTGGTCATATGATTCAAACACAGTAAAGAGACATTTGGTGAAGCACAACCTATGCAAAGAATCAACAAAAAACTCAAACACAGAGGCATTTTGTCAAGCACAACCTGGACACTTGAGTAAAAGTAGAAAATCAACTGAAATTATCTCGGATGTCATCATAAGAGAACATTTTTACCTGAAATATTGAGATCTACTTCCTTAAGGTGTTGCTGCTATTCAGTCCATCCTTTCAATCTTCTAAAGCCTTCACCGTTGTAAGGTTTATCTCGATCCCTTCTAACATTTCCCCTAATTCCCTCATGTCTATGAAATTAGTCTTGAGCCTGGTGTGGATGTCTTTTACCGGCCAATGGTGTGGTAGATTGCTTACTATGGAAGGTACCATATCTACAATATTCGGTTCAAATCCTCTTCTCTTGAGATTGTAGAACAACTGTTCCTTGTTCAGCAAATGTTCCCTCACACATGTTCCTTCAACTATTTCCCCTTTCCTGAACTGTATCGATGAGGGCTGAATATATTTTTCAAATGATTATAATTGGTCGATAAACTCCACTGCATGCCATGGTCGCAAGATTTCAAATATCATTTTTTTAACAGCATCCCAAATCGGTGGCAATGTCTCATCAATTTTTATCATTATATATCTTTCAGGGATTTATTTTCTACTCACTCTCAGACACTGAGCTAGTTGTATTTTACGGGAACCATGCTTTGCTATTGGTGTGTCATGTTCAAATGGTTTATTTTCAAACTCATTCGTCCATTCCCTAACACGCAGAGAGTCATTGCCGCGACAATATTTGAGTGGTGTACTCATCTTCCCTGGTTTAGAGCTCTCAAATTAAATTATAAATTGTCATTTAAATGAAAGCAACAACAGTTCAATCAAATTAGTAATAACATAGTAGGCAAGTTATTAACTTGACACACATTATAAAATACCTATAAAATAAGCAAGTTATTTTTTCCCTTAGACCCAATATATTTTCTTGAACGTATGCATAATAACAATAACACCATAACAATTGTCTTAGACCATAAGACAATAATGATTGTCCTAGACCCAATATATTTTTCCCTTCAGATGTAAGCTCCATAACAATTGTCTTACACCAATAAATTTTCTTGATTTGGATAAAAATCTTGCCCGATAACTTCTTGTATGATAGTGGGTCCCACTGAGCCCGATAAAAGATGTACATTAGAATGAACATTTCGCCTCAGGGCCTTTGCGCTTAGAAATTCGACGGATGGCCAAAAACCAACCCTGACATGTACTTATCATTTGTTATTTTATTTTACGAACAGTAAATATTTCATTTACGTTTTTGCCTTTTTCTAATATATTTATTTCGTTAGTTCGCCTGTGGTGATGCTAACATATTAATTAGCATTAATATTCATTTTGTCAATATTTTCTAATATATCTTTTTATTATTTTGATTTAATTTATTTTTTTAAATTCTAATATAGTTTTAAAACCACGCGTAATTATGTACCTAATATCTTATTTTAGCACAAAAAATATGGCCCGAATTAGATCCAATTTATGTATCGAATCAGACCCAAAATCTTTCCTCATTTAGGCCCAAGATCTGGCCTTGTTTAGACCCAATATTATGTCTTGAATTAGACCCAAAATCTAGCCTTATATAAAGGCCCAAAATCTGACTTTAATTAGTCCCAATATATTTGTCGTTACTGAGCGGAAATTATGACCAATTTCAGTTTCGAAATATAAATTAGTCTCACTAATATCATGCTTGGATATATAATTAATCAAAGGCCTGCAGTTAGACCTAATAACCAATTCAATAAGTTGTTATATTTGGAAAGGCAATAAATCCTATGTCATTTAATATTTTTTTATATTTCTTAAACATAAGCATGAAATGAAAATTTTAAAAATATACAGTAAGAAAGAAACAACAAAGGATAGTAGATTTTGAAATTTAAAAATAAAAATTCAAGAGTATGAATTTGTATTATAATATTTCGATAGTATTGTATGGAGTATGAGAAAATATTACCTTTGTCCAACTTCTAGTATGAGGTGAGGTCAGCTTTTTCTTAGAGCTTTTCTGGTCCGATGATAGTTAAAAGTGGATATGCAAATTAAAAAAAAATAAAATTCAATGCATTGAATTTCGTTAATCATTGCATTTGTAAAAATACCTTTGGTAATCCAATACACGGATCCAGATGTAAGCACCAAAATGATTGTCTTAGACCCCTTATTTTTTACGAATTAATAAGCCATCAAAGGCCAAAATAATTATATCCACTGCGGAGGCCGGGCCTGAACAAAGTTTACAACATCTGCAAAACAGTGCATGATTTGTAAAGGATTTGAACATGGAGGATAGCCAGAAAAATTGGGTGCTGTCTGCATGTCTTAGAGCCATTTGTAGAGGCCACCAAATTTAAATATTTTGTTTCTCCATATCCTACCATTCCTTTACACATGTTTTCTAATTTGGGAGTTGCATGAACGTTTCCTTCTCTGATATTAGAGAACCACATCTTAATCTTGAAAGCAGAGCTAAGTGAAATGAAATGAACAAATAAATAAAAGAAAAAAATTATATAAAATTTCCAGGGTTAAATACTCAGAACTAAGAAATAAATTGATATGTTGTTATTCATTTTTGGTTAAATGGGGGGATGGAAATGCACTCATAGATTGGGATTTAGAGTTAAATGTGCCCCAGCCAGATTATCCCAATGTTACCATTTAAGAAGCAATAATTGTCAAGGAGACTATTATTACTAGTGCAGTTTGTGTGATATGATCCATCAGAATAGGTGGATTGAGTGGCAATTAATTAGTGGGAGAGTGGAAGATTTGATTGGTCACAGGTGGACCCATATCTCAAATCAGATCATTTTTATTTTTTCTTTTTATTGTTAAGAGCTCTTTTGGGTGATTGACTAACTCCAGGGTAACTACCAATTCTTACAGGAAAACAGGAAGGGAGAAAGTTATTGTAGAAGTTAGCCCAGGAAAGGCCAAAAATTTGATTGCAATCAATTTTATTAGTTGGAGAACAATAATCATAATTTTTTTATAAGTAAATGGGGTCATGTTTTGAAGACTTAAATAATTTATGTGAATTGGCAATTCAATTTCATTCTCACGAAGCTAATATACTCAGAGATGCGAGCAAGCTTCACTGTTAGATTGAGAAAATGAGGTTAGGTTAATTATAATTGTTTTTTTTTATCAATCACAATTTTTTGTAACACTTTTCAAGGATCCAAACCTTTGATTTCTTACAGAGTTGATTAGTCCATCATTATTAAAGTTATTCTTAGATCGCGTTAATATCTTATCATTTTATTCAAGAATCATGATCAGGGTCAATTTTCTCATAATAAGGTGAGATTTTGGTTATTCATAAAGTTACTATAAAAGTTTAAATGAATGGTTTGGATTCGATGTACATAGGTTCATGAGTCTTTTAAAAGACGCTCATGAGTCATGCTTTCTCAATCCGATATGGCATGATGCTAATCAAACAAAAATCTAAGCCTACAATATTGGTAAGCACATGCATGCATGTGCATTTTTGAAATGTTCATCGTACATGCTATATAGTGTAAAGCCACTTAAAAGAGGGAAAAAATATGTTCATCAATGCCTGCAAGGCCTGACATAAAACAGGACAGAAAGTGGGCCCGGGCTGATTTGAAATGTTTCCAAATGACCCATATTTCTGTATGTCCAAGTTTGCATCAACTGTGCATCCAACTGTACACCTGGCGTATTGAAGTGGAGTTTGTACAGGGATTCCTGTGTAAGTGACACGTCCTCTTTAGATTATAATTTTTCAATTTGACGGTGGGAATTTATTTTTCTTATCTATAGCTAACGGGATGTGGGAGGTGCTGTTGCATATCAGTTGTTAAGCATCCCCTTTCTATCTCTCTCTCTCTCTCAACAACGGTAGTAGAACCCTCTCCCTCCTCTTCTCCTTCTTCCTTTTTCACTCTCTATTTTTTTAATTGCCCCTTACATTTTTTTCCAAAATCTTTCTCAGAATCTCTCTTTCTCCACTCCATAGAGACATGGACGGTGTTGCCAAAGACTGACGGGATGTGTTGCATATCAGTTGTTAAGCATCCCCTTTCTATCTCTCTCTCTCAACAACGATAGCAGAACCCTCTCCTTCCTTTTCTCCCTCTTCCTCTTTCTCTTTATTTTTTTTAATTGCCCCTTACTTTTTTTCCAAAATCTTTCTCACAATCTCTTTTTCTCTACTCCATAGAGACATGGACGGTGTAGCCAAAGACTGATTCATGCCATGATTCCTTCTATCAAATCTCTAATCACTGCACAATCCAAGCCTAAATTGTTTGACTTTCAGATAATATCTATATATAACTTTGGGTTGCAGCAGTTTCCATTTATATCTGCTATGCAGGAAGCTTGGATCTTCAATCATGGTTTTTTTTTTCAATATTCAATCTGTCAGTCTTTGGAGTCACCCAAAAATAATGAAGTTCCTTTTTTCGAATCCTTATTTTTTCATGTTGAATTATAATCATTCTCATTCATCCCACTAACCTCTCTCTTTCTCTATCTATCTCTAACGATTATAGAAAATGGGCAACTCTCTGTATCTATCTCAATATTAGAAGAAATTCATTTTAAGCTACGTCATTTTAGCAGATCATGAAATAGAATTGAGAGAAATGAAAGAAAAATTAATTTGTGAGAGAGATACTGACGTGAAATCATAATAGAATTGTTGATTTCTAATAGTTGGATCTCCTTATCTTCTCTTTTCCATTCTATATCTCTCATTTTCCTCCTCTGATTTGAGTCTTTTTTTTCTTTAATCATATTCTGTGTATTTGGATTACACCACGGAGATAGAGTAGTACCAAGGTCAGTTAGAGAGCAGTTCTAAAAAGGGTAGTGAAGAGAGAGGCTGGAGAAAGAGGATATATCTCTTAATCTCAGCCCTTGGATTTATGTACATAAATCCAAGGGCTCAAAATGTCCTAGGATTCAAAACCCGCTCTCCCTTATTATATAGATGATTTATTCTATTACATTTTGGTAGGCTATTTATAAATTGTTCTGTATATTGTTTAAATGATTTTCTTCATTGGTTTTTCTTACTTCCTACTCGGAGTAGGAATGAAAGGTGAAGTTTGAATTTTCTTTTGGGGATGTGCAACCAAAGTCTCACATCGGCTAGAATTGGGAAAGATCATGGATTGTTGGGGATGTGCAACCAAAGTCCCACATCGGCTAGAATTGAGAAAGATCATGGGCATATAAGTTGGACTAAGTTACTCCATTGGTATGAGGCCTTTTGGGTAGAACACAAGAAGGGCTTAGGCCCAAAGTGGACAATATCATATCAATGTAGACTTTGTGGTGGTCCATTGTACTAATAAGTGGTATCAGAGGATAGGTGGTTTACTGTGCTGCGCTCGTGATCGACGGATCGGATCAAGGATTTGATATGGGTTTCTGCACGTGGTTGTTCGTTGCAGAAAATCGACAGAGATCAGTTCAGATCTTTGTCTGGGCCACACTGATCGGATTCTGCCAGTTATCCGAAGTTGCAGAAAACAGAGGCTGCTCGTTGCCGGAGAAGGAGGCAAACAGAGGATCATTTTTATCCGAAGTTACAGAAAACAGAGGCTGCTCGTTGCCGGAGAAGGAGGCAAACAGGGGATCGTTTTTTCCCCTGTGTTCTGGTCGGAACCGAATTTGCAGAAATCCCAGGCCGTTGCGCAGATCTTTGCCGGAGTAGAAAGGCCGCCGTTCACTGTTGTCATCGAAAAAAAAAACGCTGCAACTCATCCTGCTCGTCGCTGCCCGCCGCCGTCCTGCCGCTGCGCCATCGCCGGTCCCCGCCACTGCTGCCGTGCCGTCGCCGGAGTCTTCCGCCGTCATCCTGCTAGTGTCGCGCCTTCGCCGCAGATGAAGAAGGAAGGCATAAGCCCTTTCCCTTCATTCGTTTCTGATTACAGAAGCCAGACGAAGAAAAAGAAGCCCAGGCCAGGTCGGGTTCCGGGTCGTTGACGTGACCCGTTAGTAGATAGCCCAGCTCAAAGCCAGGACCAGGTTCAGGTTCTGGGTCAGTTCTGCCTGACCCGTGCAGCGAGAAGCCCACTCCAGCACCTGCTAACGTCAGCGCCACGTCAGCGAACAATACGGTCAGCAGGGTATGACCGGGATCGACGGCAGAAACTTGTTTCGTCGATATCTTGATCATCCGAGGTCAGATCGGAGATCCGTTTGCGCCTACAGACTCGTTGCGAGTAGTTTCATGTAACTGTGGAAGAAGATTGGCAGTTTGACGGTCAACAAAAAAGTTTGACTAATCAGAGCGCAGAAAACTATTTTTGCGATATCGGAGCCATCCAGAGTCAGATTTCAGATCCGTTTCTTCCAGCGTACTCGTGGTGACGAGATCTACAAATTGGTATCAGAGCTAGGGGTGGCTATCCTCTAAGTGGTGGGGAGTTTGAGGACCTAGGTCAGCTGCGAGCAAGGCAGGGACTCCGTCCTACATTGCCTATGAGGCCGCCCGAAGCCAGGCTTATATGTGCGAACCCCCCTTGACTTAGTATGACGCATTTTGGGTCTCAAAGGGGCCCGAAAACAAAACGGTGAGGGTGTTTGGCTGCGAGCTAGGCCCAAAGCGGACAATATCATACTAGGAGATTGGGTCGGGTGTCATGTTATCAATGAGTTAGGTAACTAGCAGCTTGTTAAATGAAGAAACAAGAAGGAGAACTGCATGGACAGATAATGCACAGGCCTTTATTACTAAGAATAGGGGGAGGAGCAGAAGAATGACACTAACACCACTGTTACTTTGGATAATGAAGTAGTGATTCTGACCAGTGAAGTTGAAGAGTGTTTGAGTGTTTGAGTGTTTCAAATGATCAAGTTGAATGGGTTGTTGACACAGCAGCATCCTACCATGCTACTTCTTCTAAGGAGATGTTCACGACGTACAAAGCAGGGGACTTTAGCTACTGTGAAGATGGGCAACACAAGTCATTCGAATATTGTTGGGATCGGTGATGTCTGCATTCAAACCGATATTGGTTGCACAATGACGCTAAAAGATGTGCGACATATTCCTGATCTGCGGTTGAATCTGATTTCTGGGACTTCATTGGACCGTGCAGGTTATGAAAGTTACTTCGGAAATGGCAGGTGGAAACTCACTAAAGGGTCTCTTATTTTTGCGAGAGGGAAGGCGTGTAATACGCTTTACAAGATAAATGTGAAGCTATGCAAAAGTGTGTTGAATACTGTTGAAGACAGATCCTCTCCAAATCTGTGGCACAAAAGACTTAGACATATGAGTGAGAAAGGACTGCAGTTATTGGCAAAGAAAGATCTGATTAATTACTCCAAAGGTACATCCCTTGAATCTTGTGATTATTGCTTATTTGGTAAACAGCATAGGGTTTCTTTCTCTAAAACATCAACGATAAAATCTAATGTGTTGGATTTGGTATCTTCCGATGTTTGTGGTCCCATGGAGGTGGAGTCATTGGGTGGCAATAAGTCTTTTGTCACATTTATTGATGATGCATCCAGGAAAGTCTGGATTTATGCGTTGAAATCGAAGGATCAGGTGTTCCAGGTATTTTAGCAGTTTCATGTCATGGTTGAAAGAGAAACAGGAAAGCTCTTGAAATGTCTCCGCACAGATAATGGTGGTGAGTACACATCCAAACAGTTTAAAGGCTATTGCTCAAAGCATAGTATTCGATATGAAAGAACAGTTCCTAGTACTCCACGGCACAATGGTATAGCAAAAAGAATGAACCGCACTATTCTCAAAAGGATGAGATGCATAATTAGAGTGGCACAGCTACCCAAGCCATTTTGGGGTGAAGCTATTCTGACTGTCGTTTACCTGATTAATAGGTCTCCCTTAGTTCCTTTGGATTTTGATCTTCCGAAGAGGGTATGGACCGGTAAAGATGTTTCTTATTCTCATTTGAAGGTTTTTGGGTGCAAGGCTTTTGCACATGTACCAAAGGAGCAGCGTTCAAAGCTGGATGATAAGGCAGTGTGTTGCATTTTTCTTGGCTATGGTGGAGCCAAGTTTGGCTACAAGTTATGGAATCCAGAGAAAAGAAAAAATTATCAGAAGTAGGGATGTGGTGTTTCATGAAGACCAGTTCTTTGGAGATATTAAAAAGACTGAAAAGTCTAAAGAAGTTGTTGATGGAGTGGTTGATCTCACATCGATTCCTTCTCCAATGCAGACTACAGGTGGAGAAGGTGGACAAAACGATTTAGATCGTGATGAGGCACAGGGGTTGCCGGATGAACAGGGTCTTGAGCAGGGGGAGCAGTCTCCTCAGTCAGAAACCACAGAACCTCAGGTTAGGAGGTCTACTCGAGAGCGTCAACCATCAACAAGATATCCTGCAGCAGATTATATTTTGCTTACTGATGAGGGGGAGCCAGAGGGCTACCCAGAAGCAAAAACTCATGCAGATAAAGATGAGTGGATGGAGGCTATGCAGGATGAGATGAGTTCTTTGAAAAAGAACAATACATATGAGCTGGTGGAACTCCCAAAAGGATTGTTGAGGTCAACGTCCACCCTCGCTTCTAAGCGGTCATAATCGTGATCGAGCCCTCGTCCTCTCCATAAAACTATTGTTGTGTCGTTTCCTATCACCCATTGGTTTTGGGATAAGTGGTAGCTCAATGGGGGTGTAAGATCCTACAAGTGGTATCAGAGCCTGGTAGGTCGGGTGTTCGAGTCTCGAGACACTCGTTTTGCGAGTTCCCAGTAGGAGTCGCGGCGGGTGTGCCGTTAAGGGAGGGTTTGCTGAGGTCAACGTCCACCCTCACTCCTGAGCGGTCATAATCGTGATCGAGCCCTCGTCCTCACCATAAAACTATTGTTGTGCCGTTTCCTATCACCAATTAGTTTTGGGATAAGTGGTAGCTCAATGGGGTGTAAGATCCTACAGTGTCTTTAGGAAGAGTTAATATATGTCATGCATGTAGCCATTTTGAGCTATGTTGAAGGAGCAACAAAAGGTTTCTTTACTCCCATATCTTTGTGTTTTTACTGTTATATGTGAAGATCTTCAATTTTAAATATAATGCATTGGGAAACTTGATTTTTACTACTACAAGTAATATTGTCAACAAAGACAATTGATTCTACAGGCTAGATCTTTTGCTTCTTCTTTTTGATGTTCTTCCATTTTGATTTTCTCATTTGTTTCCTTACATTTGCCATCTTTTACTTTAGGTGGATGCAACTTGATTTTTATTTTCCAAAATGTAAACTTAATAAATTACTCATTTATTTTTTGAATAGGGATACACTATAGATTACTTATGTTGACGTTTGAATTATAAATATCATGGTATACTAAAAATTTTTATAGTATCTTTGTTTTCAAACTTTAATATTATGAATTACGTTACCCATGCTAAGCATGGGGGCTTTTCGCTAGTATAATTGAGACAAAAAGATATTTTTAATGAATTTTAAATAGTTTCAATTACAGTGAAGCTGAAGCACATGCAAATATCTTGATGTTGAAGACAACCGTGGGTCGAATTTTTTTATTTATTTATATTTAGTTTTTAAGAATCCTGAGCTACTCTGATTCTATGGAATTGATTTAAGCAAGTGTTGCAAGTCTTCTGTAATCAATGTTATTGAGTTGTCAAGTTCGGTCCAATCTGTTTTGTTTGTCGTTCTAACTCTAGAAACTTTAATGGACCCTGCTTACTATCTTGGTCAATGGGTTTCTCATTGTTCTAGCACTAGGCTTTAGTTTGAGAATTTCCCCTCTTGGGTATGTGAGCTGGTTTAGTTTTTTTTACTCTTCACTTTCTTTGGTTAATAACGATGAGCCTTCCTTAGTCCTTACCCAAAAAAATGGCTTATAGGATAAAATGCCTAGGAAGCTAAAGCTAGAGCAATCAGCAAAGGAAGAGAAAGGCGAGGGATGAAAGCTTTTCGAAAATCAATGTTTTCTCAGATTCCTTTGAAGCCATTAAAGCCATCACTAGAGATGAGGAGTGAACTATCAGTTTGTTATTTAGTAATTGAATATTATAGCTCAAGTGGGTTTCTTTCAAAATGCCAATGTCGAATGGTTTAATTACTACCTGGACTAGTTGTCAGATTTAACTAATCCTTTGTAATTTTGTATGATAAATTATTCCTTCTCCCCCAAAAAAAATGCATACTTCTTAAATTGGTAATTCCATTAAAAATAGTGAAGATTATTTATTGAACTCTAAACCACATAGTAATATTTGTACATAATCCAAATAGCATGCGAACTATAATTTGCTTAAAATTTTACGAAAAGCAATCCATATAACATGTGAACTATAATTCTCTTAAAGAAATTCATGCCTTGCTCTGAAAATAGTATAAAAAAATTAATTCCTGGCTCCGAAAATATTAGGTGACAAAGATTTGAAATTTTACCGTTGAAAATGGTGAAATTTTGTGATGTTGAAATGCCTCAAATGATATGAATCTGCAATAGGATTGAATGTTACTCCTGTTGAACTAATTCCATTCTTGATCTTCCCTACATCCATACAAGCAAAGAATCTAAGATCCAAGGTCATAAAAGCATTATGTATGAAAACTTTTATATGAATGAATGCTGATTGAAAACATTGAAGGGTATATCACGTGATGGATTTCATATTCTATGGCAAAGAACAAAATTTGTGGATTGGACCCCTGATGACTAATAAAAAATGCAGCGACACAACAAACGGTGTAATCTTACACATTTAGCATTAAAATCTTAAATTTTAAAAATTAGATAATAGTATTTTGTGTATTTATTTTGCTTAGATTATCAACAGTCGAGCCAATCACATCAATTTGATCACAAAAATCATTAGCAACTTTTCTACAAGCTTAGAAGTCAATAAGTAAAACTTTGGATGTGTTATAAAAGAAAGAGACAGAGAATTAGAGGGAAAAGAGAGAGCCTTTCTATTATCTCATATATTGTGTGTCAATTACATAGAGAGAGAGCCTATTTATAGGCAAAGTAACCTCATAAGAGAGGAACCCTAATTTTAACCCTAACTCATCTTAAGTGGGCATCCACCGAAGATCCATATCTCATAACACTCCCCCTTGGATAACTACCAGTCAAAGAAAATTGCCTCATTAAAAACCTTGCTAAGGAAAACCCAGTGGGAAAAATCAAAGCGAAGGGAAAAATAGTACAACATTCTTCAAGATCATTGAACTGGTATTTGACGTGCATAATGCTGCCTCATTAAAACCTTAATTAGGAAAACTCAGTGGGATAAAACCTAGAAAAGGAAAAAGAGTACTGCGCACAAATATCCTAGGTAGCATACTTCAGGATACTCCCGGATAAATTACTCCCCCTGATGATAGCAACCATTTACATAGTTTGATGATGAACTCTACGCATGCCAATCTCATATACAAACTTCTGGAATACTGATTTTGGCAAAGATTTGGTAAACAGACAAACTTGCTGGACTTCAATTTCATTGTTCTTCTGAAGTTCATGAGTGAAGAAGAACTTCAGTGCTACATATGCTTAGTCTTGTCTCCTTTAATGAAACCTTCTCGAATCTGTTTTATGTATGTTTCATTATCTCCATAGATAATATTTGGGATACCTTGCAATAGATGGTAATTGACAAGAACTACGAACTTGCTGAATCAAAGATGTTAGTCATACACATTCCCTGCTGGCTTCATAAATAGCCAAAATCTCAGCATGGTTAGATGAGGTAGCCACCAAAATCTATTTAGTAAAACACCAAGAAATGGTGGCATTACCATTAAGAAACACATAACATGTCTGTGATCGACCCTTATGAGGATCAGAGAGATAACCTGAATCTGCATATCCTACAAAACTGAAATCTCTACGATCATAAGGATAAAATATTTATAAATCAGTTATTCCATGCAAATATCATAGGATGTGTTTAATACTAATTCAATGCCTTAATTGGATGGAGTACGTACTCCTTGGCTTTGCTTCAGGCAAAGGAAATCCTTCCGGGATTTATAGAACGTGGTTCTGTGTCCCAATCATCATCATCATTTCTATTCCATCTCTTTTGAATAATTGTTAAGTATAGAGATCTCTTTCATTATCCGGTCCCGGTGCCTCTTCAGGGGCTTCCAAAATCTCACCGGGGACTTTCATTATTCTAGAGAGAACGGATTTTACCAAAACCTCTTCAGGAGTGTTATATACCTCTTCGGGAACAACCTCTTCAGGAGCATTTCTTGCCTCTTCGAGAGGAACCTCTTGAGGAGTATTACTTGTCTCTTCTGGAGGAACCTCTTCAGGAGTATTACTTGCCTCTTCATGAGGAACCTCTTCAATAACGTTTCTTGCCTCTTCGGGAGGAACCTTCCTTCAGGAGTATTACCTGCCTCTTCAGGAGAAACCTCTTCAGGAGGGTTTACTTGCCTCTTCGGGAGAACATGATGATGATTGTTCATTTCTCTTTTTCCGCGGAGCTGAGTTCTTTAATCCTATAAGGCCGCCACACTTCTTGCGTACTTCATTTTCACATTGTGAAGTACGTGGGTCTAGATGAGACAGACTGAAAGTATTCCATGCCGTTCTTCAAGAACGGGTTGTTCTACAGGAACAATACGTTCTTTAGGAACTATCTTTTCTCCCCCGAACGGCTGGAATATTGTCTCATCATATGGGCTCTTCCGGAGCCTTCAATTATTTGCACAGGTCCAGCTATGGTGGATAGCTTTCGTGGAATGAACACCAATTCTAAGAAAAATTTCTGATAGTTTCAGAATGATGTGTGTTATAACACTATCTACCAAATATAAACTGTCCTCAGTTCCATGATTCATACCTTAAATAATAAATCAATATAACTATGCAATCACATGATAAAACTGAAATAATTAAATAATTCACCATAAATTATGACATTAATGAAAAATAAAGATCCCCATCATAAAAGAAAAGTCTAAAAAACATGCATATCAAATGAACTAAAAAAAATTAAGTTTGTAAAAGTTCAAAGAATTAATGGTCTTCTAGACCATGCCAGGGGGTGCTCCCAAGTGAGTGTTAAATGCCTCATTATCCAGAGGTTGGCTGTCCTCATCCACAAAAAGTCTTAAGTTTCCAAGTTTGTAATGTCAATTGGAGGCCTCTCTGGTATTATTGCATTCCAATTCCAGCCTTCCAGATCATTTGTTTCTGCTAAATAAACAGACGCCTTGTATGATTTGTATTGTTCTGCCACTTCCTTTGGTGCACGGCAAGTGCGAGACCAATGCCCACTTCTTCCACATCTAGTGGCACGTGTCATCAGGACGGTGGGTAGAATTAGCCAGTGGATTCTGGTTGCTCTTATGCTAAGGGGTAGACCACTTCTAGTGATTTTTGAATTTTGGAGGGGGGGACCTTTAAAACCACCTCGTCTGGAGGAGTTATGTCTTCCTTTCCCCCTTCCTTTGCCTCTGTTTGAGCTAAAACTGGCATTTGCTTCAGGAACTGCCAAAGATCCAATTGGTCTAGAGTTATGATTTTTCATCAACACTATGCAATTCTATTCAGGAACTAGGAGACAAGAAATAAGTTCTGGATATTTGGAGAAACGTCGTTCTCGATACTGCTGCTGCAAGAGCACGTTCGAGGCATGAAAAGTTGATAATGTTTTCTCCAATATCTACTCTTCCGAAACCTTTTCACAACATAATCTTAATCGGGAAACAATATTGAAAAGAGCAGAGTTGTATTCATATACGGTTTTATAATCTGCAACCTCAGATTTAACCAGCCATTCTGGGCAGCTGGTAGTATGACCATCTTCTGGAGATCATACCTATCCTTCAGGGATTCCCATAGTCCTGCTGGGTCTTCCTCAGTAAGGTATTTATATTTGAGGTCTTCATGTATGTGATGGCGCACGAAGATGAGGGCTAACGCCTTTTCCTCTGGGGACATCTTGTTACCTTCCTTTATGGTCTCTCATAGTTTCTTGGATTACAAGTGGATTTTAGCATCCAATTGCCAAGATAAGTAATTGCCCCATTAATGTTAAGTGCTTTAAAGTCAATTTTAGCCAAATTTGACATCTTTCAAGAACTGTAATATGAAATATATATGAAGTTATCAGTGTGCAAATAATCAAAAAAATAATGAAATATTAACATCAAAAGTAATTAAGGAAGGAATTTAAACATGGCAAAATAAATAAAAATTGACCAATGAAAAATTAGAACATCAGGTTCTCAACTTTGAGAATCAGAACTGCTGGTTATGTCAAGACTTCAGGCTTGATTTAGAACTTCAGGTTCATAATACATGAAATTAGAACTGCAGGTTCTGTCAAATCTTCAGGTTTGAAGTAGAACTTCTGGTTCTATCAAATTTATCAGAACTTCTGGTTCTGTCAAAAACTTCAGGTTTTAATTTCATGGCTTTATAATTTATTTGAACTTTTGAATCAAAACTTTAGGTTTTGATTTATTCATATGAATCTTCAGGTTCATATCAGTGTTCCAACTTCTAGGACTGCTGGTCCATAGATAGGTGAACTTCAGGTTCACTTTTAGAACTCTGGTTCTACTTTTGTGATTCATTAATAAATTAAAAGAAAAAAATCGTGTAAGACGATGACTAGTAACCAAACACTATAATGACAGTAAATAAATATCATAAATTAATTTTATGCATTCTAATAAATTATATTTAATGATAATTTAAATACCACTTACCGTAATTATGGTCCAAAAATCTCTTGAATAACCTGGTTCTGTAGAACAAACTCGTGACTTCAGCAATACAGCAACAGCAAAAACGATGGCTTGGGTAGTATGGCGCTTGTCCCGAGGTGGAAGAAAAATTAAAAAAAAAAAGGAAAGAAACCTAGGGCTTTGTGTTGCACGGAAAAGGACTTTGGGTTTTGACACAGAAGTTGTCTAAAGACAACTACTTGTTGCACGGTTCCCTATGCAACAGTTACCGCACGCAAATCGAGAGCAATATATGAGACTTTCTTCCACACAAACTGAAAAAAGTTTGCTACAGAATGCAAACTAAGGCAAAGCCTTTGTGTTGCACGGAAAATTGAGGAGAACTATGTGGTTTTCTTCTCAAGAGCAGTATTGATTTTTCAATGCACGAAAATCGAAGCAAACTAGTTTGAAAAAAGATGTGGCAGTAAAACTAAAAACCAAAAGGGTACTTTGATTATACACGTAAACCGAGAGGAGATGTTTGAAACGAAGAACGCAGATGAAGATGCACATCTGTTTTTGCATGCAGTGAAAGTTTTGAAAGAGAAGTTGTTGCACAAAGCAAACGAAACAAACCCATGCAGAAAAACAAAGTATATGAAGACCCACACACGGTTCGTGCTGATAACGTGTTATAAAAGAAAGGGACCAAAAGAATTAGATGGAAAAGAGAGAGCCTTTCTATTATCTCAAATATTGTGTGTCAAATACATAGAGAGAGAGCCTATTTATACGCAAAGTAACATCATAAGAGAGGAACCCTAATTCTAACCCTAACTCATCTTAAGTGGGCATCCACCCAAGATCCATATCTCATAACAAGATGCAGTATTTTATATATTTCCATATTTTTTTCTTCAAGCTTGGAATAACCGTGATGTGGAAACTTCAACTTTGGTTGAAAAAGAAAAGGCCTCTTGAATTCTGTCTAGTTGACCTTGATTTTGGTTCGGTTTGGGTTGGCCCTTCTATAATTTGGATGTAAAACACCCCCCACGTGAAAAGAGATGGCGCTCCCTAGTTCATCCCTAAAACACTCTCCTCTGTTCTCCCCTTTCCTGCTCCATTCCAACCACCAAACCTCTTCTAGTTACAGGACTTTCCACCTCTGCCACGCTGACCATCAGCACCCCCACCTGTGCACGCTGACCATCAGCACCCCCACCTGTTCCTCCATCAGGCCTTCCAGCACTCTCTGTCTCACAACAGTACCTCACCCGACCACCCACTGCCTTTCTCTAACACATTGGATCCCTACCATCAACACCTCAAACTCAGCTTCCCACCTTTGCTAACCTATTCTCCAATTCCCTACAACCACCTCCTATTGCCTGTCCTCAAACATCCTGGAAGGATGGCAAACCTGCCCTAACTATTCCCCTTCAAATGTTGGCTAATAGCAAGGAATCATTCATCCATGCTGCTATAGGACGCTTCCTTGGTCAAAGGCCTCTATTAGAATGGATTGAGGAACGTGTCAGAACTTGGAACCATACAAGGCCTTGCACAGTGTCCCTGACTGCTAAGGGGAACTTCATCTTCAGGTTCAACTTCGAGGCAGACAGAGATCACATTCTCAGTCTCCCCTCTCATCATGGAAAAAAAGAAAATCCAGCTGCTTCCATGGTATCCTTGCCAAGAAGAGACTGGCTGGCCGTCGATAGTCCCAGTTTGGATCAGGCTTAAAGGTCTTCCATATCACTGTTGGAGCAGGGATATCCTTTTCTCCTTGGCCAACACCATTGGCAAACCCATTAAGCTAGATGATATTACCTCACCGCAGAGAATCCTAACCTATGCCAGACTCCTTGTCAGCATTGACCTTGCAAAACCAAGACCCCACTCCATTCTGGTAAACCTAGAGGGAGAAAAAGAGTTGGAAATTGAAGTTGTCTACGAAAACCCCCCTTGCTGAATCTGCTCAGCTACAGGACACCCCATTGCTGCACGTCCCCTCTCCCCATCTTCAGTCCCAAGGCAATAACCTCAGAACCACCTTCAGTCCAGCCCTCTATCACTAGTCAATTTGACCAGTCAGCAATGACCATTTCTCCTCCAATTTGTGATCAAGATTCAGCTAATGCTCACTCTAATCAAGCTCATGATGTTGATTCCTCTGCCCAGGCTCAATTGGCTCAAACTCCTACTACATTGGCAACAAGTCAGCAGAGGCAACACCCCTAATTTCCCGGTTTAGTTTTGTTTTATTTGTGGATTAGTGGTTGTTTGGTTGAGTTTGTGAGTTAGAATGCCTTTTTATTAGTTTTGAGGAGTTTTGAGAGCCAGTGAACCTAGACAGTGACCGTAGGGTCCTACTTGTGTTGCGTGATCAACTTGGGGAGGTTCTTAGTGATTCCCAAAAATTCTCATTTCGACTTCGTTTGACTAATCTTGTCATTCCCTACAACTTTCATGTTCACTCCGTACCAATTTGAAGCCCCGAAAACCAATTTTTCTAGCCCTGGGGCAAAATCGGTCTTTTCACATTAAATTTGGACCCAAATTTTGAGATCTCAGAACCATGCCAAAATTATACTTTTTGGAAAAATAGATTTTTTAAGAAATATTTTTCTCCTCTTCGTCGATCGCATCCGGAGCCCAGAAATTGATGTTTTACCCTTGACAAGTTTTAAGTGAGGTGGGTTTATAAAAAGGACAACCCTCCTCCCTTCTCCCTCATTCGTTGCAGCCCAAGGGAGGAGCTCTGCAACTGAGCTTCCCCTCCCTTTTCTTCTTGTTTTCTCCTCCCCATTCTTGGAGGAAACCCTTGCCAATTGGAAACCCAACCATGCCATTTTCTTCCCCATCGATCTCTAGCTCCTCATGGATGCTATTTTAGTGCAAAACCAAGATGGGCAGCCCCTTCTCCAAGCTTCTTCCTGGTTTGGTCTTAGAGGTAAGCACCTCCTTCCCACCTTCTATTTTGTGCAATGGCAGCCCCTTAAGTGCTATTTCCTAGCTAGGTTTGAGCCCATTCCTAGTCTTTTCTTGTTTGTCATTGTAGGGTGCTAAGTTGGGTTCATTTTGGGGGTTTCTTGTGTTAGGTGTGCTAAGGCCTAATTGGTTGGATTAGAGACTAATTGGGGAGCTTTGAAGACCAAGGCAAGTGACTGAACTGTGATTTGTTTTAAGCATACTAATTTTCATAAATTTCCAAGCTTTCATTTCTATATGTTGATGGATTTTATGGCTGCTTTTATTTGGTCCCTTGCTATGCTTTTCATTAGCTTTTGTAAAACAAAGTTAGATGGTTTCTCCCATCCATATGAGCCCTCAAGTAAGTTTCAGATTTTGTTTTATGTCATGGTATTTTGGTTACAAATGGGCTGTGTTTATGATAGATTTGGTGATGGAATTACATGTGTAAATGAATGGAATTCATGGAGGATGAATGTGGTTTTGATGGGGCATTGGAGGACCCCTATGTTTGGTGATAAATGGATGGCTAATAGGGGTTGCAAGAGAAGGAATAAAGAAACCCGAAATGCATCAGAAACAGGGTGGTTCTGTGACAGTTCGCTTGAGAGAACCCTAGACAGAGGCCAGTTGGCTCAATCCAACCAGCCCAGAGCCCAGTTCGCTCGCGCGAACTCCTCCCAGAAGTGAGTTGGCTCGAGCCAGCTTTCGGTCCGTTCGAGCCAACCCACATTTTTGGGCCTGGGTTGTGATGCCTTGAAATGTATTCTAAATCGAGGAAGGTGGATGGTTTTGGGGTCCTAACCGTATTTGAACAATGTATGATGGTATGGAGGAAGAAAAGGGAAAATGATGCACCCATGCAGGACCAACCCAGAAACACATTAAGACTCCATTAAAATTGGATAACGTGCCATAGAAGCTTGGAATGCCGCCAAATCTCAAGAGCACCAAATGATATAAAGCCCAGCATTAAATGGTCTACGTGCATGTTATACCAAATGATGCGGCCTCAACTTGTCTATGGAATGTGTACATGTGGAAATTGACCGTTGAGTTTGGATTCGCCGAAAACATTATTTGATTTACACTATTTTACACTATTCAGTTGTACTTAAGCGGAAACTTTGTTTTAAGCCCGTTGGATTTATTGTTATCGATTTTTTCCATTTGGGCCAAATATCACCGGATTTTATTCGTTTTGGATAAACATTCAGTTTTAGCTATTTTGCCTGTCTCTGCCTAAAAATAATCAACTTTGGACTATTTAGCTCGTTTTGACTAAAAATAAACAATTTTGGTATTCCGTTCGTTTATCCGAAAATAATCAGTTTTGCCAGTTCGGCTAACTCTATGAGTTTTTACATGCATATTGGAAGGACTACTCTTTACATGAGTGTGTGCGCTTTGACTTGAGTAGTTCCTCACCATATTTTGTATGTTCGCTCGCTTTTGATTTATGTGTCAGCATCACTAAGCTTGGACAACCTTGTCGGCTTGATCCACCGATTTGGGGTCCCCCTTTAGCTCTGCCAGCTGCTGTCTGGATTCTGTTCTGTTCTGTTACCTGGTTCTGCGACCGTAGTTTTGTCTAGCTATATGTATATATATTCCGTTGGCTCTCGTCACTCCGCGTGTCTGAGACCAACACCTTTAGTGTGCTCTCATCACATTAGTGATGGAGGATTTAGCTTTGTGTGGTTGCCATCTATCCTTACAATTGTGGCTCCCCTGAAGAAGGGCAATTTGCAGGGTCTGCATATGGACTGGTGTTGCAATGTGAGGAATACCTATTTTTCCAGATATCCATGTTTTACACATGTTTCGTCAAATATCCATGTTTTATACAAGTTTTAAATATATGCTGCTTTTGATTAAATACCACAATTTATCACATGTTTTATTATTCAGTTTAATTATTATCCATCTCAGTCACCTGCCAGACCGTCATGTCTGACCCTGTTGCTTGGTGCTCTAGGTAGCAGGTTTCTTTCGCCCGAGCTGTGTACATGTGTTGGCTATGGAGCCATGAGTTTGCAGGTTGTAGTGTCGGCCATGTCATGTAGACATTGAGCTTGACATCGGAGCTACGATATATGTGGGGTAATTCTTATTTAGCTTGTTATTGTATGGCTTTTATTAGCCCTTTTCTCGGGATTGTAATCAATAGACATTGATAATTGTAACTTGAACATATATGGAAATGTGATATCCTATTTATTGTGAACTCTGTATTTTATTATGATGGTTTGTCCCAGTCTGATATGATAGCTATATGCTAGCGGTTGAGTGCGACGCGGAATCCGATGGCCACGGACTCCGAGTCGCAACGCCACAAAAGCTTCCGCAAAATATTTGAAGTGTGTTGGAATGTGTAATCCTCACAGAAGCGGAACTTGGGAGAAATATAATTATCACTTAATCCCATTCGCCCCCCCCCCCCCCCCCCCACCCCGCTGAGGTCGGGCTGCTGCAGGGTCTGAGTTTGGGGCGTGACACCTAGCAGGCCTATGACTCTAACCCCACAGACCAAGATCAAAGAGATTTAACTCTGGCCAGGACTTCCCTGCACAACTGGCTTCAAGCAGAGGTGCTTCAATGGAAACAAAAATCAAAAGTTAAATGGCCTAGGGAGGGTGACCAGAATACCAATTTTTTCCACATCTCAGCCAAGGTTAAGGGCAACTACAAAAGAATAGACAACATATCAGCTGGTGGAACCACTATAGAGAACCCAACTCAGATCCGTCAGGCAGCCGTGGATTTTTACTCAAGTCTATACTCTTCAAGCTCTCCCATCATAGATGACAGTCTCTTCATAATCAAGGGGCCGACAATTTCAGATGAGCAAAATGCCTTTCTCATAGCAGTTCCTTCGGACTCAGAAATCAAGCAAGCCGTTTTTCAGTTGAAGAAATCAAGTTCACTAGGCCTAGACGATTTCACTGGAGCCTTCTTTACTTTTTCTTGGTCCATCATTGGTGAGGATGTTACCTTAGCCATCAAACACTTCTTTACAGCAGGCCGGCTTCTCCACTCTTGGAACACATACTTCCTCTCCTTAATAACAAAAAAGACCCTCTACAACAACCTTTTTTGATTTTCTCCCAATAAGCCTACTAAACTTTTCCTTTAAAATTATCACCAAAATCCTTGCCACCAGGTTATCTAGTATCTTTCCTCACCTAATCTCACAAAACCAGGCAGTTTTCATCAAAGGAAAATCAATTCATCAATACTCAGCCTTGGCTCATGAGATGTTTCAATAACTAAATGCAAAAACCAAAGGAAGCTCAGCCTGTATGCAGCTGGACATTACCAAAGCCTTTGATAAACTTCAATGGCCTTTCCTCCTCAAAGCACTACAAATTTTCAAATTCTTAGAAGTTTGGATTGACCCGATTAAAGAGCTAATTACAACTTCCAGGGGTTCGGTCCTTATTAATGGAAGCCCTTCTGGATTCTTCACTTCCTCTTGTGGACTACGCCATGGAGATCCTCTGTCACCATATCTCTTCATCGTTGTAGAGGAGATATTGAATTTAAATATTCAGGAGCTCCAATCTAAAGAGATCATCAGCCCAGTTTCCTCAGCCCCCAACACTCCATGTCTCCTTCTATATGCAGATGATCTCATGCTCTTCCTTAGTGCATCTTTAAGGAGCATTCGTTACATAAAGCATCTTCTAGCCAAGTATGAATCAGCTGCGGGGCAGATTCTTAATCTTTCTAAAAGTCATCTCTTATTATCGGAAAGTGCAATCACAGGAGAGAGATCTATTTCATATTTGCTTAATATCAATGTTACAAATTCTCCAACCACTTACCTAAGAGCTCCTCTTTTCTTTGGTAGCCTAAAGTCCTTTCACTTTGCAAATCTAGTTTATTCTCTTAGATCCAAGCTTGCTGGATGGAAAGCTAATGTCCTCTCATTTACAGGAAGATTAGTTCTAGTTAAGCACATCCTCGTAAGCATGCCTCTGCACATCTTTCTTTCAACCCCATTCCCCAAGAAGGTTTTGCCTACACATAGAACGGATTTTAAGGAATTTTCTATGGTCAACTAATTATTCAAAATCTAAACAGAACCTAGTCTGTTGGGAAATTGTGTGCCTTCCCAAGTCTGAAGGTGGTCTAGGCATTCGGTGTGTCAGTGACGTCAATGATGCTTGAATGTTGAATTTAGGTTGGATTTGCATGACAACTTCTTTATGGGCGAATTGGTTTAAAGCAAGGTATTTGAAGAGTAGCTCCATCTAGGACCATAATAATCCTCTGACAAGTTCATGCATTTGGAGGAAAATCAGATCTCTCTCCAGTTTTATTCGCCTTGGTAGTAGATGGAGAGTGGGGGATGGAAAGTCCATCAATTTATGGTTTGACTGCTGGCTTGATGGAATTCCTATAGCTTTGAGGTTTCCACAATTTACCCTCCCACCCAATGACAAAGTCTCAATGCTAATTGAAGGGGGGTGTTGGAGTATCCTAAGCCATCTTCCCCACGTGGTCAAACATTATTTACAGTGGGCATTGACCTCCCTCTCCCCTACTACTGTTGTAGATTCACTCTCATGGCCTAGTTGTTCAAATGGACATCTCTCTCTTCAGCAAGCATGTCAACTAGTTAGATCTAGAGCAGCTCCCTTGAACTGGGCCCTCCTGGTGTGGAACAATCTCATCAGCCCCCGCATATCATGCCTAATATGGAGGCTTCTCCACATGCGAACTCCAACTCATAATTGGGCCAGATCAATGGGAGTGAGCATCCTATCCAGATGTGCCCTACGTTGTAATAATGAGGAATCAGAGCTTCACCTCTTTTTCTCTTACACGTTTTCCATTAGTCTCTGGAGTTGGATTCTATCATTCATCGACAAATCTCTTCCAGCTCCCCCTTCTCCCTCGAGAATTTAGTCAATCATAGCTACAAGTAGAGATAGTGTTCAGCGGAAACGGGCGGCCCTTGTTTTCTTCCATGTCATTTCCTTGATTTGGAATTGCAGGAATCTGACCATTTTTCAAGGCAAATTAGTTTCTCAAGATTGGGCAAGGAGATGCTTGATTGATAACCTATCATGCCCCGAGCCCGAGATTGCACTCATCTCGAGGCGCGACAAACGCCCGCATGGGGATTCGAGTCAAACTCGTTGACCCTTGGTCCCCATGAACGGAATTCACCCACAGGAAATCACGTGTGAAGTTCAAGTTTTCATGTACCTGTATTTCCACCTGTGTAATTTCTGTCAAATAGATCAAATTGTAATCCAACATTATCAAATGCATCAAGGTATATAGCATATAGGTCGTGAGCATAGATTAAAGTTCAGGAGATAGGAGAAAAAAAGAAGTTAAGGTTTACAAGCCATATAGTCTAAACAAGTTTATAAACTATAACAAAAGATGTGGCAATTCCAAGCCACGGTCCATAGGTAGTGCAACGTCCAAGTTCAAAGGTGAGATGTCTAAAAGACATCATCTGAAGTACATTCAGCTACGTGACAGGAGATTCCTCCTCCTCATGGATCTCCGAAGCGGTGGCATCAAGGTGCTCACCTGTAATGCCAAGTGTAACACCATTAGTTTAGGCTAAGCAAGATAAACAGATATAAATCATATAACATGTGACAAATGAATATTCAGACAGATAAAATCACATGAGGTCAAAGCATGATCACTAGGCAAATCTGAGCATGAGTAAGCATGAAATGTATGAATCATAATTAACAGATATACACAATAATAGAACTAAATGGTACATCCACATTAGCTATATTCTCTCAAGTTAACCATGTAAACATGAATGTAATGTGAGAGCAGAAAACAGATCAGGGTGGTGCCACTAGGAGACAGAGGGCCCGAAACTCTCCATCGTAGACATAGGGTGCCGGTCAACCCTCATAATATAATCTAATTTGCAGATGGCCAGAAATGTAACTAAACCCACACTTAGCCGGATCCGACTTAGATAGTGTCGAAGTCAAGTGGTGCCAACTCGTGAAACGAAATGTACAAAATAATAGAACATATACAAAATAGATCATATCATGGTACATAATCAGAACTTATTAAGGTATAACTGAACAGAAACCGACACGGATATAAAATAAAAATAGGTACATAAATAAGATATATATAACTAGACAGAAGTATGACCAAGTCATACGGGAATATTGGAAAAGGAATGCAATGCATGACATAAATCATATACGGAATCAAGATATAAAGCAAGCCAATCCTGCGATCTTAGGAACGCTCGGGGTCTTCATCGTCCAACTCGGTGTAGTACTAAGGATTCCGGTGTTAATGGCCTACAAAAGAACCATTGGCGTTACTTAATTTGAACAACGAATCCCTTAGTATAGCACATTTGGTTTAGATCTCAATTTCGAAGAACACGAGGCCCCTTGTGGGTGCACGGTTGCTCAAGCCGCTCCCATATAATTCTCAAGTCCAATGGGCATGATAAAGGATTCAAGGGATCCAACCTTAAAGTTCAACTATCAGGTCAAAACAATCTAACAAACTACGGTCCATCACTTGGCTCGCGGTATCATCCAGTTTCCAAGGTTTATATAAAATTCAGTAATATCCACTTCATCCCTGAATCTCAAATCAAATATGTAAAAGGACCATTGGATTTTACGCTTCAAGGGCTTTCCATCGGTATATATGTGAACCTCCAAAAAAGGAAGTACGGTTAAAAAGATATGGCCGTTGGAAGTTGACATAGTAATCCATGTATCAGGTGCACTTGAGTGGACAAACGTGCACTCGAGCAGACCCAACCAGAAGTCCTGCGCGCTAGAGCGGGGGATCACGTGCTAGAGCAGGCACTAGCTAGAGCACACCCAAAGCACACCCAGCAGAGTAGATGCGCTCGAGCGGACAGTCCATAATTCTACATCCGCATTCTGGTACTTCCCTGCTCTCATCCAACAAACCCTATCTACTCCCAGATTTCCATCAACATAGACACAATATATGAGCCTTCAACATGCTCATAAACATTCCCTATAAACCAACATTAAATCAACAAGAGAACAATCCATTTCTTACATAAAAAACATGAACAAAGAAATGGGTATCTAATCATGAATGGATATATTCAAAGAATCAAATAGCATACATGCATACATTTATATAAATTTAACTTGCCTTGGTGCTAGAAATCCAAATCCTACTCAAATCAACCTCTACTAGCCAAACCAAGCTCTCCAAAAGAAAATCCCCAAATGAAATGGTGAAGATGAAATCCTACAATGGTAAATGAAGAGAAATGGGTTTGAAATCCACATGAAACACTAAGATACCCTTTTTTAATTCGGATTTGAACAAGGGAACGTGAATCTTGAACCAAAAAGCTTACCTAAAGTGTTGAGAAATGAAAAATAGAGTTGTTCTTGACTTGAGAGTTGAGACCCTTGTTGTAGAGAAGAAGGAAGATGCAATGGAGATGGATTTCTTCACATGCAGGAGGTTTTCTTGGCTGGTTGCTTGAAATGAGGAAGGAGATGAAGCCTTCTAAAAAATCAGTCCACTAAATGGGTGTATAGGAGAACTAGGAAATGGAAATGGAGTCATCCCTTCACACATGCAAGCTCTTGTCTCTCTTGGATTCTTGAAATGGTGAGAAGAAGTATTTGTGAAGAAGAAGAGTCTAGAGGGAGATGGGTTTTCTGCTGGAAATGGAGAAGAGTAGAGAAGAATGGCTGACTGGTCATTTCAAATCAAAATTTTCTCCTGCAGTTGCATGCAAGTCCAATTAGGGTTGAAATCTTCAAAAAGGGGCTTGGGCTGGAAAATGGGCTGGAAATGGGTCAAGATGGATCCGGATTCAGTGGGTCGAATCATCAAAAATCCAAGCCCATGCTATGCTTTATGCAATGCACTAAAAGCCCTTAAAAATCTAAATCCACAGATTGGCCAAAACACTCCCATGAGGTCATTGTCTACCTAGTCCATGGTCAAACCCAACTAATCCTACCTAATAAGGCCAATTACATTCAAAACATCCATTTAGTTACTAATCTAAGTTAATTAACTCTAAATCGAAATTAAGGCGGGTCGGGGTGTTACAAAACCTCTCTCACTCAATCCGAATCTTGCCAAGGGATGTTTAGAGACCGCCTAATGATGCCCTTCTTCTTTTTTTGGGTGATACATTTCCAATTACTTCTACTTGCTCTAATTGTTGTCTTAACAACTAATTTTTTGGGCTCTTCAGAGCTTGTACAAGACTGTCTTCTTTGGGGGCTATAAGCCCATGTATTGAATTTTTTCTCCTCTCAATACAAATCTTACCTTTAGCCCCCAAAAAAAAAAAAAAATCCTTGTATATAGAATTTTTTACCGACATATCTATCAAAAAAAAAAATTTCATTTTTTAAGACAACACAGAAAGTTTTAGTTTTTAACTCATTATGGATTCATGCTATCAATATTCATGTCATCCATATATAGTTGTAAATATACCTAGTTTTATTTTAGTAAAAATTATTTGTGCGTTGTATCATAGTATTACAGGAACCTGCCTAGGAGCCCACATAGGGCCATACCAGTCACAGGAGAGGTGAGGATGGAAAGATCAAAATGAACCTTAGGAACGTGTAAAATATCAATCTGATTAGCTCATCCTAACCTCTTGATATATTGCCCTTAGCTTTAATCATTTTTAGAAGGCGTTGTATTTTCAGATAGGGCTACTCTCCTACAGTCCCTTATCCTGTAAGCTTCATGCTGTCCCCTTAGTGGGGTCCATGGTGGGATACATAAATAATGGGGAAGGGTGGGAATGATAACTCTTTAATGAATTCTCCTGTGTGTAAAACTTTAGGTCCATTGGATCATCCTAACCCTTTGACATTTGGATGGGTGTCAAACCCCATCCATTAATGAGTATTTAAGGAAAAAAAAAAACACGGAAGATGAGCTTTACCGTGCATATGTTGTGGATTAGCTTGCCACGTTGCATTTCCTGTTGTGTTACTTGGCCAATCTGTTGTGTTAGGACGCTCAGGAAGCCACAAATCTGGACAATCTTGTATTTCGAGCTTTATCAATGAAGGCAAGACCAATGTGTCACCACGAGTTATACTTTTCAGGTTGTGTAATTGAAGTAGTTTGAGATAGCATAATTGTGGGAATGGATACTCAGCTTGGGATGTGTCACCTTCTATGATCTCCTCTAATCCTTCACAATAGCTCACATCTAGGGTCTGTAACTGAAGTAAATTTTTCACCATTTCAGAGGAGAAGAGACTTTTTAGCTGTTCACATCCACACAGATGAATTTCTCTCAGATTCCGTAGGCATTGCTGTGGCACTTCTCCTTCAAAAAGCTTCTGTAGCTTTGGTAGCACCATGAGATCTAGTTTCTCAATACTTTGTAGTACATTTTCTCCAACATCACTCCAATCTAAAATGTATTCCATTGTTTTAGCCCAATTGATGTTAAGCATTTTCAAGCCATTTGCAGCACCCACTAACTGAGAAACATCTTTTACATCAACACGATGCAATCCTAAACCTTCTGCATGTGTCACCATCACCTGAACTCCACGAGGATAATTGTTGCCACCATTTATATGCACCTGCTTCATACAATCCATTCTACGCGGAGTAAGTTGACGTCGGCCAATTAAAACTTTGAATTTTTTCAATTTTGACAATTGCTGAAGAAACAAATCGTCTTCTACACAATCAGAGTCTCTGATGGTGATCTTGAGAGTAGTTAATCGTTTCAATATCCCCACCTCACCAAGTGCGACGTCATTTTCAACTGCAAGTTCACTTCCTTTTACCCAATTTACATTTGTCCAGTGCATGCGCAGATCCTCCAGGCTAGACAACCCAGACATTAGATTGGATGGAATTGTTCTGAAGCTATATAAATTTGACATGTTTAGCTTCTTAAGCTTAACCAACGTTTGCATTTCTTTGGGCAAACTTCTGATGTCAGAGGATTTTATATCTAGAAATTGAAGCTCCTTTAGTTGCCCCAAGAATGGCACCTCTATTAAGGTTTTACAACCCCTCAAGTTAAGTGATCGTAAACTCGATAAGGACGATGAGGATACGGACATCGATGTGATGGAAGTATGGGACAGATCAAGAACTTGTAAAGCCGGCATGAGTTCAAAGAAGCTATCATGGAGAGCAGTTATAGGATTTTTTGTCAAAAACAGTGAAATAAGATTGGGACATTCAGGCTTAATGGGAAGTTCAGTGATCTCATTCATCATCAACGAGATTCTCTCAAACTCTCTCCAAGTTTCCTCACGGGGTGGCTTCTTTAGTCCCAAGCCAGCTTTGACCAAGAATTTTGGGCCTTTACTGCAAGATGATGATGCAATATATAGTGCCAAGTCACGAATTATGCCATGCATCTTAACACCTTCACAATCAGATTGAATTCCTTCCTCCAAAAGGCATTTACTTTTTAGCATTTCAACAATACCGTGCCCCTTATTTGAGGCATCTACCAAATCATCGACAATATCAATAAATCCCTCCTCCATCCAGAGCTGAACTAGACCGTTGACACTTATTTCATAATCTTTTGGAAATAGTGAACAGTATAAGAAACACATCTTTACCTTTTCATCTCTTAAGTCGTCGTAGCTCTTCTTCAAAGGTCGAAACACTTTGCACTCCATGCCATGGATATCAAGAGGTGTCGGCGCCCTCAATGCCCTCAAAGCATCTTTCCACACCTGTACCTTATTCCGCCCGTGCATTGCCTTTGCAACTACCATGATTGCCAATGGCAGACCACCGCACTCCATCGCAACATCATTAGCAATAACTTTAATGTGCGGCCGATGGACTACTTCCCCAACATTAGCAGCAAACAGATCCCAAGCTTCCTCTTTGCTGAGAGTTTCCATTCTTACCTCTTCAGCCTTCATGTCAGTGCACACTTGATGAAGTCGTGTAGTTATGGCAATTTTGGATCCATTTTGGTTGGTTGGAATTCCAACTTCACTCAAGTTGAATGAATCCCATAGATCATCTAAAATTAGCAAGTACCTTTTACTGGTCAGATATCGATGTAATTGGGCGGATCGGTTGCGGAAGGAATGCCTTTCATTAAGAACAAATTCTAGTCTGCCCATGATATCTTTCTGAATGATTTTTAAATTCAGGTCATTGGGTACAGTCACCCAAATCACACAATCAAATTCTCTGGTAGCTTGAAGCTTATTGTTGACGGCTTTCATGAGAGTGGTCTTGCCTATTCCACCCATGCCATAAACGCATATGACGCTGGTGTGCTCGTCGTGCAAGAGATTCCAAATCTTCTCCATGGTTCGTTGCGCTGAGCTCTGACCAACCGTGGGCACATCCATCTCCATCACCCTTGGTGGTGAAGACATGGCTAGAAGTTTGATGCGTCTTCTTTTGTTGAGGTGTTGTCGGACACATTCGAGCTTCTCAACAGTCCTTTTACCCAGTGTGTAGGCGGACGGAAGGTCGGAGAAGAATCCATTGTTGGCCTGCGTTTCATTGAACACTGATTTGATGTTTTCGATTTCAGTTAGGTTTGCTCGGGCATGACCGAGCCAGGTCTGGGCTTGGTTGGTGAGCCTCATTCTTTTCCTTGGGGCTTCCCGTCCTTCACTCTCCATGTCGTCGCACTGGTCTTTCAGCTTTTGGCCTTCCTCCATTAGATCATCTACATTCCTTTTGAGATTTCTCACGTAACCCACTTCTTCGGAGATCTGAGGAGTTGGGATCATCTGACCCATCCATCCTAAAATTATGTCCTTCATAAATGATGCAACAGAAGAGAGAAGACGAGACATGAGTAAGGTACGTAAACAAGCTGCTGCGATATAGAGAGACGAAAAAAGGAGGAGCAGAAATGATGGGATCTCTATAGCCTCGCCCTCGAGTTCGATCTCTATAACCAACCCCAATATTAATGGTATGAAAGCTTAATTGGGTTTGTGCCCTCCACCTTTGAACCACAGACCAGCTTTCCCACGTGATCAACTCAAGTCTTGCACCAACCAGCTTTCACATGCCTTTAAAATGGTTTGATAACATGACTCGATAAAAATAACAGACCTGACTTGAGTTGGACCCACCTCAAATGGTCAGGTATTTACCTTTTCTATTCTTTACAAAAGAAACGAGAAATGAATAAAAACAATTCCTCAAAAGTAGAAGAAAGAAAGGACGACGAGCATTCCTATTTGGCTATTTTTCTTTTTATTATTTCAAATGTGAAAGCCTTGATTTCAAGGAAGAGGGGATGAAAGAAATTTTTTTTCAGGGGAAATGACTTTGGGGTAATAAAATATAATAAAGAGAAAGGACGAGCATCTTCCCCTTTTTGTCTTGTTTGAAACAAAATGAATAAAAAAAAAAACAATGAGAAAAACATATGACTTTGGGAAGTCGACGTAACGTAGCAGGGGAAAGATAAGGTTAATAAATTAAGAAACCTCTTCCTTGACTCACTAGTAACTGGGGTTTTTCTCTTTCTCTTGTATGCTTAATTTAGAATCAGAACTTCTTTTGAAAAAAAAAAAAAAATAGATCTTAGCATTGCCGGCCCTTAATTGCCGCTGGGTAATATGCTTTTCAAATATCTGATGTCTGCAATCCAAGACCAAACGGTATCAATTATGAAGTTTGTTTTTGGATCAAGAAAGATTTAGATATAGAACCATTAGGTTGAATCAAGGATGCGCAACCAAAATTGACTACTCCTGTTCATTAAATAGCTAGACATTTTCAAGTCTCTACATAGCTTGATTATAGAGGATTTTAAGACACAGTGGAGACCAAAAGGGACCCAAAATATATTTATCCACCATAATTGTCTTAAGGGCTCTTTTCGGTTATTTTTTTACAAAAGTTTTATGGACAGAGATATCTCCGCTCACGTGTTCTTTAAAATCCTCCCAAAACTCTTTTCTCTCCTTTCTTCTCCTTCACAACCCTCCTTCCTTAATTCTTTTTCCTCATCTTTTGTCTGCGATGAGCCTACCTCTTCTTCCTCATCTCTCCTCCTTCACAAGCTGCTTCTTCTTCGTTTTCATCTCTTCTCCTCCACGAGCCTTCTTCTTATTTTCCTTCTCTCTTCTCCTCCACGATCTTCCGAGAAAATGGGATCTTATATTCTATTATATTGCGAAAATTGACTTGTTGTTTTTTAAGCCATAGGATTCTTCATGGGATGCTACTTGTTGGATTTTGTAGATTTGTTAATATATTTGTTGTCACTTGTAATTTTAGTTGGTCTTGATGATTCAAGAGAGTACCTAATTCCAAACAATTAATATCTAAATCTTGATTCCAAATCCTAAACCTCCAAGTCCTAGTCCAAACCCTAAGAAACACAATCAAACACTCTTTTATTGAATTAACAACATTGCTCAATGGGTCTTTTGGTAGTTAGGTTAGACCCTCTAGTCATATTTGATAATTGATTACTTAAGATGCCACTTCTGCCACCCCTAAAAATTCTTACATTCGATTGTAATTATTTGGTACGAATTCAATCTATTTGGGCACATTTTTGTGATTGAAAGTGAATGTGAAATGTAAAAGTGGAATATGAAGATTTAAATGTAATTTAAATTATGGAATGTGAAAGTGAAAGGGGGAATGTAAAATGTGGATGTGAAAGGTAAAATATGGAATGTGAAAGTGAAAAATGGAATGTAAAATGTGGACATGAGTATGAATTGTGTGTGTGTGTGTGAAAATGAAATGTAAATAATTGTAAATCTTTCCTCTCTTTTTTTAACATGTGAAAAGTGGGGATATCCCCATCCAGCTAATGCAGTTAACACACTCAGTTAGGCGATGGTCGTTTTGACTGTGATGAACGGGGATATCCCCGTCCACTCGTGCACCAGCTGAGGAGGGATATCTCCGCTTAGCGAAAAAAAAAAGACAAAAGACAAAAGAGTTACGGGAGGTCCTATATGGTCTACATTAAAAGTTGAGGGCCTTTTTAATCTTTCACGAGTCTAAGAGGATTTTTCGGGTAAAATCCTCTACAATTTATACAAAAATATCATATTTCAAGTTTTTACTAAAATTTCAAAGTTTTTTTTATTAATCGTTTATTTAGATTTTCAATTGTGTAATGTTTAGGAAAGCCTATTATTCTATGTTTAATGATCAGGACACATGACATAACATCCTTTCTAACGGGTGATTATAAATTTAAGTGTATAATTTTTTTATTTTTTGAAAGATAATTTTATTATAGATTTTCTATAATATAAACATATTAAAGCAAAATTTGTTTTTTTTATTTCTATCATAAAATTAAATGATATTTTTCTTGTATGACCTCAATTGCCCGTGCTCATTTTGCTAGTATTAGGTGAGTGAGTCTTACTAATGTCACACTAGGGGGTCTTCATCGTGATTACCAATATGAGGTGGGTCTCATCCTACCAAAATTAGCTAAGTTCCTTATTAATTAGCAAGATTGAATTGTGTGATTGCAATTATCAGTTTGTCATTATTAAATTGGTCCCACTATTTGATAGCTCTCCTTATATTACTGTGACTACCATCATCAAATGGACTACCCCACAATAGTTTTTCATAGATGGATTTATCAATGATGTCTGACATTAGATAAAAAGTTTTAAAAAAAATAAGAAAAACAAACCTAGATAGTCCCATTTGTGATAATCACCATTAGATTTATTACACATGACTATCAATATTTGGTGGACCTACCTTAATTATACAACATTTCTTGGATCTCAAGGTTTTAAAACTTAATCCGGTGATTTTCTAACAATAGATGGGTCCTACCATGATTAATAACACTTGTAATTACTAATTAGTGGGTCCTGCATTGGGTCAATTGATTACTTTTATTCCATTTCTTAATTGGTATATCATGTTGTGAGTTTTTTATACATTCCCAAACACTTCGAAGGTACATTAAAATTTATAAAATATTTCAAACACTATTAAGTGATACAATATTATAATATGACACTATTTTATTCTATGATAATGAAATCTTACAATATTGAAACTTGATAATGTTATATTATGCATTTATCCAAACACCCATTAAAATATGGAATGTGAAAGTGAATTGTGGAATGTGAATGTGATGTGTGTGTGAATATGAAATGTGAAATGTAAAATGTAATATAAAATCTTAATTATTTTTTCGTCCTCTCCTTTTTTTCTATACATGTGATAATCAGGATATCCCCACCCAACAGTGGAGCCAGGAATTCCTCCCAGAAGCGGCAAAGAGAAACACTTAACAAAAGAAGTAACAAAAAAAAAAAAAAAAATTCAAAGTGTATCACAATTTATTAATTTGCATACATCGAAGTCTACAATCATTAATCCAAAACGTTGATGTGTCTGTAACGACCACACCATAGATGGCCAATGGGCTAAAAATAAAAGGGTAGCGATTAAGACATGAATTCGAAGAAACAATCCTACCCGTAAAATGTACTACTATTAATATATGCTTTACACCTTATTTAGTCTAGTATCAATATTCTTTCAACCCCGTAGAAAATGAGTGAGGTCTTATGTCCATCCATTGACATATAACAGTAAAAACCCATCAAGTTACAATGGATGGGAAAACCTAGCTGTACTCTTAATCATGAGTGGGGCCCTCACAAAATGGATGGAAAAACCAGCCATGGTACCACTAACATCCATAAAGTTAGCTTAAGCAAAAACCCTTTAAGCAAGAAATTTAATGGGTGAGTGGGGCCCTATGCTTTGGAGAGTGAAGTGAGGCCCACTTTTTAGGAAACAATCAGTCATCAAATAAGATATTATATAATGTAAAGTGAAAAATCAAGTAAGAAAGAAGCTAAGATGAGGTACCGGCATTTAAGATTGAGTAGTGCAAATGGGTGAGTAGCTGCCAATTTCCAGTTAGAGACCTTTTACAAAACCCATCGTAGATAAAAAGAAGAAGAGGGTTTTTTTCAAGTAATGCTACCTGAATATACTTTTTGGCATGAATAATGGACAAACTCCTATGTTACCCCTTGAATATTAATGATATTCAAGGGGTAACATAGGGGTTTGTCCAAGATTCATGCCAAAAAGTATGTCCAAGTAGACGTTTTGTTTTCCTTTTGGTCAGAAAACAAAAGAAAAGGGTTGAACTTAAAGAGATGACTTGCCGTGAACAAAAAGGCTTATGAGTTATCAATTGTAGACGACTCTTTTCTCACGATAGGAAAAGACATAATTCTCCCTAACATTTTTTCCTTATGAGTGCTGCTACCTTGCACATTGAAAATGGCTCTCCACACACTGCATCTCTGTACACAAACTAGAAGATACCCAAATATTCCATATTTTTCTCTCCACACATTGTCTTTTGCCTAAAATACCCATTGCCTGGACATTTCTCATTTTCTCTCCACACACTCCCCCTTCTTCCCTCCCATTGCAAGTTTGGGCAAGCTTCCACCCGGTGATTTCCCATATTCCCTACGATTTCGTCATTTCCGCCTTTCCTTTCGACATTTTCATCCCGACGATGCGCACCCTCTTTCTGCATTTCAGGCGACGCGATTGTAAGTGCCTAAATATTGCGGACTTGGTAAAGTAGATTTAGATGGATAATCAGCCTTTTTGGGGGTGGAGAGATCTCTGGAACCTGCAAAGAGGAAGAGAAAATGGGCAATCAAAGACCCTAGCTGTAGTCAACGCAAGGCTCTCCTATGCCTGAGTCAGTTCTGTAACTAAGCGAAGGATGGAGATCAATGGTTTGTGTATTATGCATGTTGCAAGTTATGCACAGCGTACCTTGTATTTGGAGTTCAATCCTGTATTTATAGAAGATAGAAGGATGCTGATGTGGGGGAGGATGTCCTGTCACTCTGACAGAAAGTCCCATGACTCTGACAGGCACTTGAGAAGTGATGCCCATCTTTTCTTAAATGGAAGTCCCATCGTAGCCCGTCTTTCTTTAAATGGCAGTCCCTTCATAGCCCACTCCTGTCCCAACGGGCCTTACTCTACCGCCTTAGGAGTTGTGGATGCCGAAATGTCAGGGACTAAGGGCGGCAAAATGGCTTAAGAGCCCTACTTACGTATGCCTTTATCCAATCACACGTCCCATGACATGGCTGAGCTTCCGTAGAGGTTCGGCTGTCAGTGTCTGTCTCGGCTAGCCATCTAGCATTATTGCCGAGATGCGTGACCGAGGCCAGGACACGATGCCAAGGTCAGGAATGACTGAAGTTGGTAGTGAGCTTGATCTCGGTTGGCGCCCTAGTACTGTTACCGAGGTGCGCGTGGCCGAAGCTGAGACATAATTAGCTGGTATTGTTATAAGAGCTAATGTAATCTCGGTCGAGTCTCTTTTTGAGTCCGTCAAGAACCACCTTGTTGGAGATTTCGGCTTGACCATTGCTCTGTGGGTAGGCTGGGGTGAAATAGTAATTTCTGATGCCGAGCCTTTGGCAGAAGTTCTTGAAGAGGTTGGAATCGAACTGGGTCCCGTTGTCCGAGACCAAAGCGCGTGGGATGCCAAATTTCATAACGATGTTCTTCCATACGAAGTTTAAGAGTCCTACTCGATGATGGAAGACAATGACTCTACTTCTACCCATTTGGTAAAATAGTCGATGGCTACTATTAGCCACCTCTTATTCCTTGGAGCTCGGTGGAGCGGTCCCATAATGTCCAGCCCCCATTGGGCGAAGGGCCACGGGTTGGAGAGTGGGCTTAGATCGTGTGCTGGCTGATGAAGAGAGTGTGAGAATTTCTGGCACTTCTCACACTTCCTAGCATACAACTGAGCATCTTTCTGCATGTACGGCCACCAGTAGCCCTGGCTGATAGCCTGGTATGCTAGTGGCAGTCCTCTGATGTGGCTGTCGCAGATTCCTTCGTGGATTTCATGGAGAAATTCTTCAACTCTGCTCAGGTGAACACAATGAAGTTAGGGCCTGGTAAATGACTTCGTGTAGAGCTTGCCTTCTGGAGACAACCAAAATCGGGCTGCTTTGAGCATGATCTTGTGAGGTTCATTCTTGTCTTCATGAAGTTGATCGTCTCTAAGGTATGAGATGATCGCGTCCATTCAGCTCGGACCGAGATCAACACATAAAATTTGCCGAGGTGGGTGTAATTCTATGCTTGACTTCTCCAATGATTCCACCTCAAGGATTCTTTTTCTCTCGGGCTCGACGGCGGAGGCCAGGCTGGCGAGGGTGTCGGCATGGGAATTGGATTCTCTGCCGACCTGCTTGACTTCAACTTTTTCAAATTGAGAGAGGAGCCTTTTTGCATGAGCTAGGTAGGCTGCCATCCTATCGTCACGAGCTTGGTAGTCTCCGTTCAGCTGGCTCGTCACCAGCTGGGAGTCACTGAAGACCACCAAGTGTTGTGCTCTCAGGATTTTAGCGCTGTTGAGCCCTACAATCAATGCTTCATACTCTGCTTCGTTGTTGGACGCCTTGAAATCAAGTATCAGGGCTTGTTCGATGACTAGTCATTCTAAAGATTGGAGGACTATGCCAAGTGCCAGCCCTCTTAGAGGTTGAGGATCCGTCGACGAAGACCTTCCATGCTGAATCAAGGAACTCCTTCCAAGATCGCTTTTTTTGTATCTCGGTTTCGGTGGCCTCGTCCTCATTCCCTTTGCCCCCCAGTTCAGTGTCGAGCGGGCTCGGTGCCGAACTAGGAGAGATGAACTCTACGATGAAGTCAGCTAAAATTTAGAATTTGATCGCCGTTTTGAGTTTATACTGGATATCAAACTGCCCCAATTTGACGGCCCATTTTGATACTCTCCCAGAGAAGTCCGCCTTTTTGAAAAGGGACTTGAGTTGATGCTCAGTGACAACTATTATTGTGTAGGTCTGGAAGTAGTGGGAGAAGTTTGCGATAAGCACTGATGAGCGCTAATGCAAGTTTCTCCATTGGCAGGTACCTGGTCTCGGCATCAAGAAGGATCTTGCTCGTGTAGTAGATGGGCTGCTGCTACCTGTCTTCCTCTCTGACGAGCACTAAGCTCACTACATGAGACGAGACAGCTAATTACAAGTAAATCACTTCTCCCTATTTCGGAGTTGAAAGCAGGGGTGGTGAAATGAGATAGGCTTTGAGCTTCTGTAGGGCTTGGTCGCACTCCGGAGTCCATTGGAATTTCAGGCTTTTTTTCAAAAGCTGAAAGAAAGGTCGGCATTTGTCCGAAGCTCGGCTGATGAAGTGGTTGAGCGCGGCAACCATTTCGGTGAGCCTCTGAACCTCTTTGCCGTTGTCGGACTCTGTATTCCCTAGATTGCCAAGATCTGATCTGGATTTGCTTCAATCCCTCCTCGCGTGACCAGGCTTCCCAGGAATTTGCTGGAGCCGACACCAAAGGCACACTTAGACGCATTCAACTTGAACCGGAGCCTCTTGGGAACGTCAAACGCTTGACTGAGGTCTGCCAAGTGGTTTGTGACCCTTTAGACTTAACCACCATGTCGTCAATGTAGACCTCTACTGTCTTGCCGAGCTAGGCCTGGAACATTTTGGTCACCAGCCTCTGGTAAGTCACCCCCGTGTTTTTTTTAACCCAAAGGGCATCACTTTGTAGCAGTGATGCCTCTGTGTTATGAACGCGGTCTTTTCTTCATCAGGCCCATGCATCGGGATCTGATGGTAACCTCAGTAAACATTGAGGAAACTCATCATGTCGTGACCGGCGGTGGCGTCGATCATCTGGTCAATCTTTGGGAGCAGAAAGCAATCTTTTGGACATGCTTTGTTGAGATCGGTGAAGTCAACGCAAACTCTCTACTTTCCGGTCTTCTTTTTTACCACCACCCTGTTGGTCAGCCAGTCAGGATATTGGACTTCTCTGATTGCCTTGGTCCAGTAGTTTTTTACCTCTTTGATCACGACTTCGGTTTGTGGGACCCCCGTTCTACGAGCCTTCTGGACTACAGGTTTGTGCTTTTGGTCCACATTTAGTTTATGGCACATGATCTCAGGGTCGACGCCAGGCATCTCATATGGGGTCCAAGCGAAGACCTCCTTGTTCTGTAACAGGAAGTTCAGGAGCTCAATCCTCTCAGGCTCAGTGAGCTGGCTTCCAAGCAGAAAGTATCTCTCAGGATCGTTGGGGTTGATCCTGATCTCGGTCAGATCTTCGATGCTCTTTTATTTTGGATCTCGGCCAACGTTATCCAGCTCTGCTTCAAGCTCGGCCATATGTACATGCTTCGGCTCCTCCTCACCAAGTACAACAACCATCAAGCATCGCTTGGCCATCTGCTGGTCGCCTCGGACCGTGACCACCTCAACGCAGCCGTTCTCCTTTTCCAACGGGAACTTGAGTTTTTGATGATGGGTGGAAGGTACAGCTTTCATGTTGTGCAGCCAAGTCCTCCCCATTATGGCATTGTAGGGGGCGGTGCATCCACCACAAGGAAGTCGGCCATTACAGATGTGCCTTCGATTTTGACCTTCAAGGAGATCTTCCCTTTGGGGTATACAGGTTTAGCGCTGAAATCCACCAGGGGAGTGCGTGCCTCCTGCAACTCTTCTTGTCTAAGACCCATCTTCTTGAAGCAATCGAAGCAGAGGATCTTGGGTGAATTGCCAGGGTCCATAAAAATCCTTTATACCCAGCAGTTTTTCAATGTTTGATTTCTCTATTTTTTTTTATATAAGACCGTGCATAGCGTCGATGTTCTTCAATTTAGGAGACATGGCAGCCCCTTACTAATCAGCTTGAACCCTGTATATTACTGTAAGGTGATTAGTAATTCAATCCTCCCCAGGACTCGCACAGGAAGAACCTGAATGGTCCCGGACTTGGAACCATGAGGCGTGATTGGACCATAGGACCCTGGTGCGGCCCCGATCTTAGATCCGATCCGTGGATCCGGAGGGGGACCCACGGGCGACCCTAGAGGAGTTGTTTCGGTAGGCAATAAACACCCCTGGCCCATTATTTAGTGACTTGATCAGAGGGAGGGCGTGTTTTAGGGGAAGATTCAGTTTGGGCATTAGATGGTTGTGGGACCCACTGGTTGATCCGATCACAGATCTGATCCGGTCATCGGGCCGGACATGGTGGGGCGACCTTAGAGATGTGGACCCTGTTTGGCCACCATCTAACGCTTTTAGGAAATCAGGGGCATGACTTAATGTTGAGTTGTTTTCTTTATTTAATCTTGTAGTGGGGAGTCGACCTGATGACCTATCTGAACCATAGATCTAGTAGAGGGAGCCTGGGCGATCATGATGGTGGGGCCTGATCTTGGTTTTGATCGGGGGGGGGCACTATCCGAGTGTTGATTGATTTGTTGGCATCGAGTTTTGTAACAGAACTCGGTTCTGTGAAGTGGCTGGGATCTGTAGTGTATGGGAATACAAGTGGTGATAGAGGTGATGACGTGTGTGGATATAAGTGAGAAACAAAGGTGGTGGTGACGTACGTGTGAGATAGGTTATGTAGGGACATAACACAGTTTATGACTTTTAACACCTGGCCCATTAGATTTTAGAATTTAGAAAAAGGTTCAATGTAGTTTTTAATGAAACCAAATTAGATACTTGGGCCCATTTTATAAAGAGTTGAATTTGGGAAAGAAAGAAATTATAGATGGAACCCTAAGCTTTTATAAATAAAAAAAAAAAAAACCCTGGTCTTATTTATCTTATTATTATCTTTTAATGATCTTTCAAATATACCCTTAGTTTTGATAAGTCAAATCATATTTTGTACCTTATTAATTAAATTTTTGGACCGAGTAAATACCGTCCGGGCAAATGGTATCTTACTATCGTGGGGTTTAGTGCCTCGTATGACCTCAGGGAAATCCTAGTGGATTCGAGCTCAACCCATCTCTATTAGAAAACCCTTAATTGGGTCTATGCACCATTGATTGAGAAGGGATGTGTTGATCTTTTATCTATTTAGAGATTCTTGTGGTTGTTGGGTATGAGACCTTATGTTTGACCTTAGGATTGGCTTGGAATTATTTTGTAACCTTCGGGTTTGCAAACATGATTGAGATTGATGTTGGTCTATTAGTTGCATACCCTTACATTGATTGGATATGGACCGTGATGTGGCTCAGCAATCGATCGAGATATTGTAGAGATTTATTCGAATAATTTATTAGTATTCGATTATGGATTATTGTGCAGCCAGCCCTTCACTTTGACCTAGGTTTCTGTGTCAGAGCTTTACAAATCACTAGGTTTATTTTATTATGATATATATATGTATAGTGATTGGGTCATAATTGAACAACTACAGTTGTAATTGGACGGCTGATCACCGATGTGAACGGACACTGTAATATCCGGATTCATTGATTGACCGGTATTCCGGATTATTGATCGGTTTATGACAATCGACGTGATTGAGATAGTTAGGGCTGACCACCCAAAACAGTGGCATTGCTTCTGTGTGATTATTGTATTGCTCTATTGTATAGATTGGATTTAGGTTATACATTATCTTCATCATTGTCACATTGTTATTCTCTTATGATCATTATCTGTCATTACTCACAATGATCTTGTGTTTTATTTATGAGTTATGCTTTCGTGCTTGCTGTTTACTTTGTTTATTGGTGCATAGGTACTGACCTCTACCCTGCCGAGGAGACGGAGGAGAGTCAAACGTTTCAAGCGTTTGAGTCAGTTAACGAACCCGACTGGAGTATCGATGATGGCTACGAAGCCGTCTGAGACCGCACGGGAGTGACTTTCATCATAGAGACTATTTTAGTAGCAAACTATTCATAATGAACCTAATTTTATTTAATTATTTTGTTTAAGTTATATTGAAAACTTTAACCTTAAATATTCAGTTAGTTATGTGTTGGTTTGATTTTGAATATTGATACCAATTGATTTAATGCTTTCGTAAATATTTTATTATGACTCATCGTGTTTCAAAATTTTGTTATTTGGGAGCTTGTGTTGCATTAAACACAGGAAATTGAATGTTTATTTTTATTTTTCACGTTATCCCTTAGTTGTATTTTGGGGACGTGACAATAAAGGAGGCTTCTTCTTTTTATATGGATTTGGTGGAACTGGGAAGACTTTTATCTGGAAAATGCTATCAGCAGCCTTTCGATCAAAAGGTGAAATTGTACTTAATGTTGCTTCAAGTGGTATTGCATCACTCTTGCTCCCTGGGGGAAGAACAGCTCATTCTAGACTTTCAATACCAATCCAAATAAATGAAGATTCGACTTGCAATATCAAGCAAGAATCTCTTCAAGCTGAATTGTTGTCAAAGACAAAATTGATTATATGGGATGAAGCTCCAATGGTACATAGATTCTGTTTCGAAGCATTGGACAGAACCTTAAAAGACATCCTCAAATTCTCCAATCCTAATAGTTCTAAAGAACCATTTGGAGGCAAAATTGTTGTTCTTGGAGGCGACTTCAGACAAATATTACCAGTTGTTCCTTATGGTGGTTGACAAGAAATAGTGCATGCAACAATAAATTCGTCGCATCTGTGGGATTATTGTAAGGTTTTAACTTTGACAAAAAACATGAGGCTTCAGACCGGATCATCTGACCAGAATTTAAATGACATAAGAGGATTTTCTGAATGGCTATTGAAAATTGGAAATGGAGATGTTGGAGAGGATTTTGATGGTGAAGCAACCATAGAAGTTCCAGATAAAATGTTGATTAAAGACCAAGAAAATGGCCTTGCTGAACTGGTAGAATTTGTTTACCCGAATTTCTTGGAGAACAGCACTGATCCTAATTTTTTTAAAGAATACGCAATTCTATCTCCTACACTTATAGATGTTGCAATGCTCAATGAATACTTAACGTCCTTCATTCAAGGAGATGAGAGAACCTATTAAGTTCAGACACCAATTGCAAGGAAGATGCAAATTTCAAAAATGAGGAAGACACCTTTTCTCCTGATATTTTGAATACTTTCACAGCTTCTGGACCTCCAAATCATAAGCTAAACTTTAAAGTTGGGGTCCCAGTGATGCTGTTGAGGAACATTCATCAATCAAATGGCTTATGCAATGGAACGAGGTTGCTAATTACGAAATTGGGTAACCATGTAATTGAAGCTAAGATTCTTTCAGGTAACAACATAGGCCAGATTGTCCTGATCCCACGAATGACCATGACGCCATCAAGTCATACGTTGCCAGTTAAATTCAAACGGAGGCAATTTCCTCTGGTTAGGTATTTTGCCATGACTATAAATAAAAGTCAAGGGCAAACTCTCTCCCATGTTAGAATTCACCTTCCAATGCCTGTTTTTAGCCGTGGGCAATTGTATGTTGCTCTCTCAAGAGTTAAAAGTAAACAAGGACTGAAAATTCTGATCATAGACGATGCAGGTCAGATTTCAAACATGACAACTAACACGGTGTTCAAAGAAGTATTCCATAGATTGACATAGGTTAGTGAACACAATTCATTGCAACTTATATTATGTATGATACTATTCTGTCAAAAAAAAAAAAAACTTTATGATCATTCATTTTGAATGTCCTTTTCTTTCAAAAATTGAAGATTTATTCATATTCAACATTTGATATTGTTGTGACTTCTACTTTCAAACATAGCCTATATGTTAAAATTGTTGATCATGTGAAGTGATTAAGTCTGCAATGGTTTCTCATGTCAACCAAAAACTACTGGCAAGGTTAGTTCCATAAAGCTTCAATTTCTCTACCTTTCATGTAGTCTTGCATTTGTGTATATGTCTAATGTTGTATTATGTAAAACATAGAATTTGTAATTTTCAATCTGTTCTTAATAATTTTACGTATAATAATAGGAAAATGAAATAAAACAGATCGAACTATACTCAGCAAATTTTTCTTTTATCATTTAGCTATTCATTAACATTTTGATCCTTGATTCTAATATGTGTCATATATTTTTTTTATTAGATTCACGAAATCAAGAAAGTGAATATTAACAAGAGGCTTGATATTTCTTTCTAGTTGTCTTTTGCTCTTTAACTTTATTCACGATAGAGATTCACCCATCTAAATTTTACCAAAATTTTTAAAGATTTTTTCAATACCATAACCAAAAATCAATTTAAAATATCAGAAAACTAAACTATTGATATTATCTATTTGGTTGAGGAAATATGTTCGTCCACGTGCAAAGCACGGGTAGTGACTAGTTCAAACTAAAATTCAAAAACCAACTGCCTTCTTCAAACGGTCAGAAGCAATGTATCTCACTCTCTCATGATCATGACTCCATCTCTGCCCTCCAAACTTCTCATCTCTCTCCTTCAGACACCCAAAACCCCCTCACAAACCCTCCAAATCCAAGCACACCTAATCATCACTGGCCTCATCTCCAACACCTTCGCCGCAAGCCGCCTCATTGTCGCAATCTCCACTTCTTCTTCCCCTCCGAACATGGCATATGCCGAGCTCGTCTTCGCCCATTTACCCTACCCCAACTCCTTCATCTACAACACCATCATCCGAGGCCACGCTGCTGGCCCTGCCCCCCTCCAGGCGCTCGTCTTCTACCGTAGGATGAGGAGGGATGGTGTCCCAGGCGATAATCACACCTACCCATTTGTCCTCAAGGCGTGTGGATTGGCATTGGATTTGGAAGAGGGCAGAAGGGTGCATGGAGAGGTCGTTAAGAGAGGGTTTTATGAGGATCTGTTTGTGGGGAATGGGTTGATTAGCATGTATTGTAGGTGTGGGGAAGTGGATTCCGGGAGGAAGGTGTTTGATGGAATTCCCGACAGGGATTTGGTTTCTTGGAATTCTATGGTGGGTGGGTATGCAATATTGGGGAAGATGGGAGAGGCACAAGGGCTATTTGATGAAATGCCGGAGAGAGATGTTTTCACTTGGGCGATCATGATTGATGGGTATGGCAAGGTAAGTGAACTAGTAGTTCTTTGAGTATTTGACTATTACATAATTGGATACTTTTCTTGCAGTGTAATTTGCATATCATGAATATTTTCCTTGGAATCCACAATTATGTAGAAACCAGGGATTTGGTTTTTATAGCTATGGTTAATGCTCCTGTGCCTAATAAAAAAGGATGGGTTAGATATCCATAACTGTAGCTTCTAATGGTGAGAAAAATTATTTAAAATTTTCCAATCAATGTTGGATGGTGATGCAATCCGGCCCTTCTCGCTTTGACTTTTGGGAGCTGATGTGATAGAGTGGGGTTCACGTCCCATTGTTGATGCAAAATCTGGCCCTAAAGATTGAGTGGAAAGTAGAACTCACTTGCTACTGAAATAGGTTAAGTCTAAAATGATGATTCTAGTATGTGCATGTTAAGAGAGGGTTTTATGAGACCACAATTATGTAGAAACCAGGGATTTGGTTTTTATAGCTATGGTTAATGCTCCTGTGCCTAATAAAAAAGGATGGGTTAGATATCCATAACTGTAGCTTCTAATGGTGAGAAAAATTATTTAAAATTTTCCAATCAATGTTGGATGGTGATGCAATCCGGCCCTTCTCGCCTTGACTTTTGGGAGCTGATGTGATAGAGTGGGGTTCACGTCCCATTGTTGATGCAAAATCTGGCCCTAAAGATTGAGTGGAAAGTAGAACTCACTTGCTACTGAAATAGGTTAAGTCTAAAATGATGATTCTAGTATGTGCATGTTAAGTTATTCGAATGATTTGTTTTGTAGTTTGACTGTAGTTAGAATGAACTAAGTAACATTGGTGCTTGAATGCGAGCCATTGTTAGTCAATCAGTTGATGGTACCAAGCCTCTATAGTCTATATGGATTAGATGTCGAGATGCTCAAACTCCATCTTAGAGCTTCAATCAGTATTTGGTTCTACTGAGCACGAACCTGAGTGGTAATAGTCCCTTTTGGAAGAGATCATTTCTTCCGGTTGTTGAATTTGGTCATGTTCCTTTGATTGTTTTTAGTATTTATCATTTTCTTTTCTATTGGTAACATGTTGTAAACCCATAACCTTGTGTACTGTGTGCTGTTGTTATGATGGAAAATGGGTTTCAGTCTAGTCTTTAGTAAATGTAATCACTTCCATTTAGCATCTGGTGATTAGATTCCATTTTAATAAAACATAAATTACTGTTCTTCATGTAGAATCATTTTCCTTTGGCTTAGCTGTGGTTCGATAATCAAAGCTCAAGATGACTTTGGCTTCTTTTGACATTTTGTTCTCATGTAGACTTACAAAAGTTCAAAACCATTCTCCTTGTAGAAGCTTGGGGATGTTGTTCAAGCTCGAAAGCTATTTGATAGGATGCCTAAAAGAGATCTTGTCTCCTGGAATTCTATGATTGATGGATATGCCGCTGTCGGAGACATGAGTGCTGCACGGACTTTGTTCGAAGAAATGCCAGAAAGAAATGTGATTTCTTGGAGCATCATGATTGACGGCTATGCCCGCCACAAGAACTCTAAGGAATCCCTAAATTTGTTTCGACAAATGCTTCGCCAAGGCACCAAACCTGATAAGGTCTCTGCAGTTGGTGCAATTATTGCATGTGCACAGTTGGGTGCACTTGATCAAGGGCGATGGATACATATCTACATGAAGAAGAATAAGGTATTTTCAGATATTGTGGTTCAAACCGCTCTCATCGACATGTACATGAAGTGTGGGAGTTTGGAAGATGCACGAGCAGTTTTCAAGAACATGTCTGAGAAAAACATCATTTCTTGGAATGTGATGATAGTTGGGCTTGGGATCAATGGTCATGGAGAGGAAGCTCTTGAACTTTTCTCTCAAATGGAGAGAAATGGAACTCCAATGGATGATTTGACTTTTCTTGGCGCTTTGACGGCATGTAGCCATGCAGGTCTAGTAACTGAGGGTCTGCGAATTTTTGAAATGATGAGAAGTTCAGATGGATTTGAACCTAAGGTTCAACACTATGGTTGTATCATAGATCTTCTTGGTCGAGCAGGAAGATTAGATGAAGCTAAAAAGATTATAGATAGTATGCTAGTGAAACCCAATTCTGCTTTATGGGGTTCTCTTCTTGCAGCTTGTCGAATCCATCAACGTGTTGACCTGGCAGAAGCTTCAGTGCAGCAGCTTGTGGAACTGGAAGAAGATGATTGTGGGGTTTATGTTCTTCTGTCAAATATCTATGCGGAGAAAAAAATGTGGGATGATGTGTTGAGGGTGAGGAAGCTGATGAGAGATAGAGGAATGAAAAAGGAAACTGGAAGGAGTGTGATTGAGGTCGATGGTGCAGTCCATGAATTTGTTAATGGAGGCGGATCATTTCATCAAATGGAGGAAATTTATTCCATCATTCGTCACTTGTCGAAGATGTTGATGTCATAGATTTAAGTTACAAATATTGAAGATAAGGGGAAAAAGAAAAAGAAAACGAAAGATCTCTCATGTAAACTATTTTTGTTTATGGAACACCTATACTCTTCATCCCTAAAAACCCATGATTACTGATGGTAGAGAGCTCCTTCCTAGAAGATGCTACATTTCTGAAGGTGAAGCTCTCCACTGTTTTCTCTCCAATTTAAGGTGGGCCTCTGTTCAATATTCTTTAGACATTCAGTAGGACTTAAGCCTAAGAAGATACTGATATTAAAGCCAGCATGTTATATTTGTCTGGAATCTCTAGCTAAGAAGGCCAAAGGATTAGCATCGAGAAGGTTGACAAGCTTGGAAGGTTGAAAGCATATCTACCAAACCAAAGGAGAGGAGGAGCCCATTTTGCTGTAAACCAGCATCAGTAAAAGGAATTGGACTGTCAAGGTATGCTCCTAATACTTCTTTCCAGATCCTAAATTTCTTTGAGAAGTTCAACATGTGATTTGATGCAATGCAACAAGCCAACAATCAGTTCAATATTTTGATAGAACTGATTGCTGTGACTCTGGGGTTAACAGTTTGACTTGGGATATAGGGCGCTTATGGTTAACGGTTCAATTTTTTTTAATTAAAATTGTTTTATAAATATATGCATGTATGTATCGGTATGAATTTGTACAGGTATTTGTACCATTGGATGCTACTAATACATTAATTTTTGAACCTAAGCTTTCAATTTGTTTATTATGGATAATTATCATGCCTTTATGATTGAATTATACAAATTTTGATGTTTATTCTAAATGATAATTCACTTTAAAATTAGCCTAAATGAAGTTTAGTTAATAGGCTAGGGGTCCTATTAGTTACTTTATGAAGTCTACTAACTAACCATGGAGTTGATTTCTATTAGTTACTTTATAAAGTCTACTAACTAACTGTGGAGTTGATTTGACAAATTGACAGCTTTTAACTTATTCTTTATTATGGATAATTATCATGACTTGGTACGATCATAATTATCAAAACGATAATTTTATTTGACAAATTGACATCATTTAGCTTATTCTATTGAAGCATTCCAACTCGGTACGATTATAATTATCGAAATGATAATTTCATGATATTTTAACAAAATAAAACTTGAAAACATTTAATTCAGGGTTAAGTCCTTACATCTTATTTTACCTGGCCCCTTTATAACTATGCTAGATTTTTTTTAATGAGTTTTAATATAAAATTTTTTTATGGTGCAATAGATAGAGTACATTTCAAAGTTCTAAACGAAATGAATGGTTCCAAGCTCCCTGGCTTTCACATGAGTCGATCTCAAAACAAAGTACAGGAAAGAGGTAAAAGGAAAGGCACTAATTTGTGAATACACATTTGAAGATTTATCGGCGGGACAACACCTTTATATCTGCTACTAGAGTTGGTACGCCCCAGGCACCCCCGTTTGCTTAGGATGAGGATGAGGATTGCATGATGTCGATTGTTAAAGAGAAAGATTCAATTTTCTGCGAGGCATAAATTTTCCGGAGTTTGCTGTGGTGCGTTTCTTTGTAGAAAGAGAAAAAAAATTGAACTAATTATTGAAATATCCGATGGCGTTGGAGCTAATTTTCCACGCTCGTGTAGAATCAATTCTCTACAAACATGGTCATATAGACTTTCACAGCCATGAATTTCATATATGTGGACACATGTAAGTCACGGTTCTATGTGTGCCCTCCTCTGACACAAGGGTTTAAACAGGTTTACTCATAGATGCAGAAAAACAGAAAAAAAAAAATAGTCAACAACACTATTTTTCACTTACTATAGGAGAAAAATTCAGCTAGAATGGCCGAAACTTTCGAAGTTGCAAACCAATTTTCTTGACCCACCTTATGCATGCCAATAACAAGTAAGTGGGTCTTAAAACAAAGGTAAGGTGGGATTGGACGGTCTAAACATGAACGAAAGGTTGTCCAAATATCAGTGTGATCTGATGACCATAACCATCACCTTGGAGGCCTCAGAATTTAATGTTTATATATTCTTGAATATTTAAGATATTCTGAAAAAACATCCAAGAGTTTTGTGAGGAAACTTCATTCACTTTAAAAGGAGATTATATTGGGTAAAAGTCATTCACAAATAACCACAATGGAACCTACATAATCAAACCAAGTGAGAGTGTCATTGTTGAGACTGAACAAAATAAACTATATTCCACTGACTCACAACAACTTGAAGTCCAGAGGTGACTACAATTACTATCTTTTCAATGGTTAGAAACAAATTGAAAAAAAAAAAGGACCACCTTTTACACAATGCAACTGAGTCTGACAAAGATTACTGATCCTTCACACGTGCAGCTATCTTTTCTATGGTCCTTGTTCCACTTGATGCAGAATAGAAAATGGAGTAAAATCCTATGCAGTTTTCTCAGAACAGTTCTTCAGATATTCTCCACAAAAGCTGCAACAGTTCATAAAAATTCAACTAAAAAATGCTTCATGAAAATAATTGGGTTCTGACAATGTACAGTAAGATTGGGTTTTTAGAACATTGATATGAGGTGCCCCAACATGGATTTCATATGCCTAGACAATTCCCCACTTCCAATAATCCCAATGTTCACTTACTGGCCAAAAATTCGGTAATTAAGAAAGAAAACATAACAACCATAGTTACCTGGATAGTTGGATCACAATTCGGGGTGCTTGGTAGTTGGTCATGGTTTGGCTCATGTGATTGACCTTGGCTTCCTATGCATAAGATTAGATAATTAGTTTTCTTCATCACTTGTGTCCATTGAACTATTCTTTGTAGTTCACATGGGGTTCAGGCAATGGTAGACCCAGGATTTTTGTTTTAGTG
>CM022951.1:79631068-79756068 GCA_012931725.1 Litsea cubeba | reverse complement strand
AGTATGAACTTGTGTATCAATATTTTTTGTCATTCATTCATATATAAATGTAAGGGGTTTTTACCAAAAAATTATAAAGAAATCCATTAATTAGCAATTTATAATATAGATTCAACATTTCGCTAAATAATGCTAATCGAACATTAGGAAAAAATTTTGACAGAATTGCCCATAGGTCAATTGAACTTTTACGTCACCTGAACCCTCCCTCTCTCTCCTTCTACGTCAAGGAACCATAAACCCTCGCTTATCTTTTTCTAACTATAGATCTCGTTGAACGGAAGGTGTTACTAGTTCCCATCAGAATAGAATTATGTTAAAGATGTTTAAGAAACAATATAGAACATAATTTAAAGGAAGGACCTCTAACTGAGTCATATCGAGGGAGGGAGGGAGGGAGAGTTACCAAGATATTCTGCAATCTTTGGAAAATCAATCCAAGTTTGGGTGATGTAGAAAGTAAGGTTGCAATATAGTACCAAGATATTCTGCAATCTTTGGAAAATCAATCCAAGTTTGGGTGATGTAGAAATTAAGGTTGCAATATAGTAACCTATGGAAAATTCCATCAAAATATTTCTCTAATGTTCATTGTCATTATTTAGCAAAATGTTTAATCTGTATCATAAATTGCTAATTAATGAGTTTCTTTATAATTCTTGGGTACAAGTCCCTAAATATAAATACAAATAGATAAAGTTATATTCCAGTTAGAACTATTTGCATTTAGTATCATGTAAACTCACCTGTGGGGCCAACCTACGGCCATGCCATTCATTGGGAAGTTAGGGGATGAAAAGATCTTAATGAGACTTAGGAGTCTGAAAACTATCGATGTCATTAGATCATCCTTATAACCGCTTCATCTAAGGCCTTCAAGTTTAATGATTTTAGAAGCCATTATATTTTTGGAAAGGGCTCCTCACCTGTGATCCCTTATCTTGCAAGCTCTGTACGTTCCCTTTAGTGGGGCCCATGTGGGGACTTGAAAATCATGGGGAAGGGTGGGGATGGAAACATCTTGATGGGACCCCACCTATGTGCGATTTCAAGTCAATCATATCATCCTAACCCCTTGATCCACGGCCCTCAAGTTTAATGATTTTACAAGGCTTCATTTTTTCAACATTTAATCCAGCGGTCAATTTCATTCAGATGGGCGTGAAACCCATGGATCTAATTATTCAAGGGAGCGGATGTTGGATAACGGGCTTGGATGGATCAAAGGGTCACCAAGCGAGCCCCAACGGCCAAGCTGCATGCCCTCTCCATGCAGCTGGAGATGGCATATAACCAAATTATATTTTATGAGTATTTATGAGGAAGAACATGTAGTATTATGTGGACCAATTAGACATGTAACTAAGAAAAATAAAGTGACAGAAAATTGGAAATAAAATACCTTTCTTTACATGTGGAATTGATCCTCATTGTTGCATATGATCTGATGGTTGCAGATCAACCCGCCATATTACATATCCCTACCTGTTGTTACTGGGTCAATTTGTTGTGTTAGGATTCTTGGGAAGCATAAAAACTGGACATTCAACTAGATCCAGATGTATCAAGGAAGGCAAGGCCAATGTGGCGCGACAAATTATTCTTCTCAGTTTGGGTAAGCCTCCCAGTTTGAGATAACGCAATTGTGGGAATGGATTCTCAGGCGAGGACTGGTCACCTTTTATGATCTCCTCTAATTCTTTACAATTTTCTACGTACAGGGTCTAACTGATCTAAATATTGCACCATTTTGGAGGAGAAGAGACTTTTTATTTTCTCACAATTTAAAATATTATTTTTTCTCTATCTTTGAATGCATCCTTCTGGCATTTCTTCTTCAAATAGCTTCTGCAACTTCGGTAATCTGTCGAGACATAGTATGTTAATATTTTGCAGTGCATTTTCTCCAACATCACTCCAATTTATAATGCATTCCATTTCCTCACAGTCCTTAATATATAGCTTTATCAAGCTCTTTGCAATTTGCATCACCCATTAAATGAGAAATATGTTTTACATTTGTACATTCCAATGTTAAACTCTTTGTGTGTCGCAATCACCTCAACTCCATGAGGATAATTGTTGGCACGATATATATGCAGCTGTTTCATGCAATCCAGATTTGTCAATTGAGTAGATGGGCCAAGTAAAATTTTAATTTTTCCAATCTCGACCATTGCTGGAGGAACACATCTTTTTCTATACAGTCAAAGTCTTCAATAAAGATCTTGAGAGTAGTTAACCGTTTCAATTTCCATACCTCGCCAAGCGTGGCATTAGTTTCAACTGTTGGCTCACTTCCTTTCGCCCAATCTATTTTTATCTTCTGTATGCGCAGATCCTCCAAGCTTGACAACTTAGATATTATATTGGCTGGCATTGTTACAAACTTTCCACGTATATTAGACATATTTAGCTTCTTAAGTTTAACCAAATTTTGCATTTCTACAGGCAAACTTCTAATGCGAGACATTGATATATCTAGAAATTGAAGCTTCTTTAGCTGCCCCAAGAATAGCACCTCTGTTAATCTTGAACATCCTCTCAAGATAAGTGATTGTAGATTCAACAACGAAGATGGGGATATCGTCAACCACGTTATGACAGTGTCAGATAGATCAAGAACTTGTAGAGTCGGCATGAGTTCAAAGAAGCTATGAGGAACAACAGAGATGGGGTTTTCTCTCAAAAATAGTGAAACAAGATTGGGACATTCGGGCTTAAAAGGAAGGTCAGTAATCCCATTCCTCATCTACGAAATTCTCTCATACTCTCTCCAAGTTTCCTCAGGGAGTGGCTCCTTTAGTCCCTTTCCAAAGCCAGCTTTAACCAAGAATTTTGGGCCTTCATTGCAAGATGATGATGCGATATATAGTGCCAAGTCACGGATTACATCATGCATCTTTACTGTATCAAAATTAACAGCTTGAATTCCTTCCTCCAAAAGACATCTATGCTTGAGCATTTCAACAATTCGGTGCCCCTTATTTGATGCGTCCACCAAGTTATCAACATTTTCAATAAATCCCTCCATTATCCAAAGCCAAACTAAACGTTTAACACGTATTTCATAATCTTCTGGAAATAGTGAACAAAATAAGAAACACATCTTTACCTTTTCATCTTTTAAGTCATCGTAACTCAGCTTCAAAGGTCAAAACACGTAACGCTCCATACCTCTAATCTCAGGCACCGACGCTCTCAAAGCATCTTGCCACAGCTCCTTCTTATTCTGTCCTTGCATTGCCTTGGAGACTACTATGATTGCTAATGGCAGACCACTGCACTCCATCGCGACATGTTTAGCGATGTCCTCAATGGCAGGGTGATGGACTACCTCCCCAACATTGGCAGCAAATAGATCCCAAGCTTCAGCTTCTGTAAGAGCGTTCGTTCTTATCCTCGCATCAGCCATCATATCATTACACACTTCAAATAGCCGCGTAGTCATGGCAATCTTGGATCTATTTTCCTTGTTGGTTGGAATTCCAACTTCAAACAAGTTAATAAAATCCCAGAGATCATCTAAGATCAGCATGTACCTTGTTTTGCTTAGGAACTCACGTAATTTCATGGATAGATCATTGGAGGAATCCTGTTCATTGAAATGCAACCGCAGCCTGCCCATTATTTCCTTTTGGATCCTTTATAAGTTGACTTCCTTGGACACAGTCATCCAAATCACGTATTCGAAGTGTCCGGTAGCTTGAAGCTTATTGTTGATGGCTTTCATAAGAGTGGTCTCCCCCCACTCCACCCATCCCATAAACACAAATGATGCTGGTGTGCTCGTCGTGCAAGTGATCCCAAATGTTATCCATGGTTGCTTGTGATGAGCTCTGGCCATGGACAAGTGTGGTGGGCATCTCCATTTCCATCACCCTCCGAGGCGAAGACATGGTGACGAAATTGATGACATTTCTTTCACTGAGGTCTCGTCGAACATGTTCAAGCTTCTCAACAGCCCTTTTACCCAGTGTGTAGCCGTACTTTAGTTCGGGGATGCAACTATAGCTGAAGGTTTGCCTTTGATCGAATTATAATTTGATGCAGTCGATCTTGTTTAGGTTTGTCTAGGCCTGATCGAGTCAGGCCTGGGCTTGGTTCGTGAGCCTGTTTTGTGCTCTTGAGGCTTCCCGTCCTTCACTCTCTATGTCCTCGCACAAGGCTTTCAGCTTGCGAGCTTCGTCCACTAGAGTGTCTACATTCTCTTTGAGATGTCTCACGTAACCGGTTTGCTCGGAGAACTGAGCGCAGAGATTTGGAATAATCTGAATGATACTTCCAATAATCTCCATGATAAATGAGAGAGAGAGAGAGATGTTTGTCACAGAGACAATGTGAGTCTAGGTGCTCAAATCACTGGCTCCACAGAAGAGGACAACTGCATTGCTTCAAAGCTTTGGGGTGTGTTTTGAGTCCCCTATGTAGAGAGCAATAAAAGAAAATATTGGCTGCTGATTGCAGTTTGACCTCGGAGATGTCACAACAGTGATTTCAAGTTATGGAGGCCACCTCACTGAGTGGTAAGGAGTGACAGTTTTCACCTAGCTGTCCAGGGTTGCCACATCTTCCCGCGTGTGCGGACCTCCTTCCCACTCTTGTCGGCTTTCTTCCCGCGTGTGCTGGCTCCTTTCCCATTTGAATGAGCTGTCTTTACGTGTGTGTGCAGGCTCTCAATTGGGTTCCATCCCCCTTAGTTGGGTTAAAAAAAAAGGTCAAGGTGGGGTCAACCTCAGAGGGCCTACATGCCCTATGATTTGACGGTGTGGATTGTCATCCATCAAACTAGGACTATGGGAAACTAATGAGTTTTGGGTCCAGAAGTTTTCTTGTACGATTATCTCCATCGTTTTCTACGGGAATTTTTATAGTTCAAATAAGAAAAATGGAAGGCATTGTCCTTATAGAGGACGGCCAATTATATAATATTTTATTTCTTTTGTTAAGAAAGTAAAATAATTATTTTTGGCACTAGGCAAGGGAGAGATCTCAAGAGTACAGAGAATGGGCAGCTGGCATCCCAAGCTGAGTGCTTGGCAAGAATCGCCTCTTACCCAAGTGTTAAAATGGGTCAGTTTCCTCACCCAAGGTCTATTTCATTCACCTTAGGGCCGGTTTTCCTCACCCAAGGTCTACTTTCTTCACCCGATGGCTGCCCTTCCTCACCCAAGGTCTGTCTGACCCATGCCACTTAGTGTTTATTTTCTGAATATTTCAAAAACGAAAAAAAAAAAAAAATATGATACTTATTTTGGGTCCAGGAAGATTTGGGTCTAGATAGATGTTTGGCCCAAGATATGTTTTTTTTAAGCATCTACATAGATTGATTATATTGTATTCGGAAAGCTCCACTTGTATACTTAAATAAATAAATAAACACATCAATTTTGAGGCCCTTTGATCCCCACTTCTTGCCTTGAATCCGGACCCCGAATCGGGTCTTCAGTTTTTTTATTCAATTCGAGCTCTGATCCGACATGAGTCACATGATCCATGCTGGATCCAGATCCCAATAAGGATCTATCTAGTTAAAACAAGATCCATCTGCATCAGGTAACTTTTTTCTTGAGCACTTGCGAATTTTTCAAATTGGATGTCCAAAGCCATTGGCTAGTGGCCCCCCACTAAAGCATCAACAAAAGTTACAAAACCTACTTTCACTTCAGTTGACTTCGGGAATCTGGATAAATGGTACTGATCATCGAACCACACCTTTCTGCATGTGCATGCAAACAATTAAAGAAGAATGGCCGGATACCCAGACACCAGTTCTAAGTTCCAATAAAGAGAAGGCCTGGCATTTTACTTGGCCATAATTGAGGAGAGCATGGCTATGCAGCAGAGGCATGATGCCCAAGACTATGGTGTTGGGCACATGGGCACAAGTACAGCACAGATTAGTGCTGGAAAATGGAAACCACAGCAAACAGAAAATTATAAGCATCCACTGGTCTCAATCAAGACAAATGGTAAAATTGACATTAGAGTAGGGGAGATGCCAGATCCAACTTAAAATGAGCAACTATCAGACAACAATCCAAGAGTCATTCATGTACACATTCACAACTACCATTTTTGGGTGTCTCGTCTTCAAATGGGGAAAGGGTCTGATACACTCGCTACCATGCCCAATTCTGGTCACATTCCAGGCTTGAGCCGCTCGACCAGCAACACAAGTAACCTACAATTTTGGGTTGATAAGAGAAATGTGGTCTTTCAATTATTTTCGTGAAATTGTTCCGTTTGGAATCTTCGCGTGCATGATTGTTTGCAAATATGTAGCCATTACCATAGAGGAAATCCACAATCACTAAGGAAGTGTGTGAGAGTTGTGTTAAATCAATGTCATCAAGACTTTCAAACACACAAAAGACGAGGATAAATTCAAATCGTGTACCCAATTTAGCATTCCAACACAAATTAGATTGTTCCTAACTTCAGTAACAATGTTAGAATCACACAACATAATAATTGCACCATAGAACTTGTTTAGCAAGGATTCATCCCTTGGTGCACAATTCTCGGAAAAATAAAATAAACTCCTGATCCGATCAATTTGATTGTTGAGCTTTCAGCAAAGCTGACTGCTCTCTTTCAATTCTAGTCATGGCCATATGCAAAATCTTCACATAAAATATAGACAGTAGTTTAAGACCTGGGCCAAAGTATTTAAGTACACCATTGAGTTTTATGGGGAAGCTGTTTCAACTGAATAAGTTCAGTCAATTTTTGTGGTAAAAGACTACAACAACAATCCCTAAACCAACCAGGTGTATAACCAACTTATGAATGGGTGGTCCACATCCAAATGGACCACTAAAAGAATCTTTACATTAAACAAGCCCAAATCCACGAAAATCTGAAAAATATCAAGTACTATCGCCCATTTTCTAATAGGTTCGAATCATAGTTACCTCATTCGTAGTTCGACTAATTCGCATTCGAGTTCAGAATTTATAATTCGAGACATAGCTTGATCATAAAATTCAATGGAGTAGGTTCACTTGATTCACTTCTCAATTTGGCTAATTCGAAGTTCTAGTTCTACAAATTCGATGAACTAATTCATGTGTACCTATTTTGTAAGTCCATCACTAAGGTCCTTGTCTAAAATCCAAACCACTCAAAATAATTGTTATATCCATTTACCCTATAAGCGAAATTCTACTTCAATTATAGTTTGGGCCACAATTAGATTGGCTACATGTAAAACATAATTATGATAAAAACCAAAGTAAAATTCCATGTTTTATTGGTGATCACTCTTAATGTGGGGCCAACTCTGATCAGTATTAGGTATGGAATAGCGCTAATACATCAAGGCGCAATAGAATTATATGATTCACTTAGAGAACTAAGTGAAATTAATTCGCTAGTAGTTCGCGAATCGAATTGTGAATTATTCGAAATGAACTACTCGCAGTTTGAAGGCCTCTTGAACGAACTAGGTAACTATGGTTCGAATAGAGTTGGACACTTCAGGTGATTTGGCCATTCTCCCTTATGTTTATGCAAGGCAAATGATTCTATTGAAGGTTTGAGGGTGCTGAGATTGTAGAAACATATATAAGCAATGAAGGATTATAATTGATAGCTTCAATTCTGTTTTTATACATCTTAGGAGATAACTCACAGAAGAGTGAGACAAATGAATTTGTGTGTGAAGATTGATGAACCCCAACTCCCAAGTGATTGATTATAAAATATTAAGGGATTCAATCCTAGTGTCATGCAGTAAAGGCCTCTGTTAATCACATGACTAGGCAGCAATAACAGTTCAGAATTTTTTTCCCCTCAAAAAAATGGGTTTTTCCTCAATCTTGGTGATGTAGTGAAAGTCATTAGCCCCCTCTTGGTGTCATGTCATGAGGATACTCATTCAAGAGAAAACCTACGTGATTCTAGGACTACTGTATCAGAATTATAATTGTGAAGCTCTAAATCCTCTCAATCAACCAATCCAGCTTAAGGATCCAATCATATCCTATGAAGCTAGCTCCCCAATCCAAACCTACCAATAAACTTACCTACAACTATCATTTTTCAGAAACCCATTAACCCATCTAGAAAAAAGAAAAAATAACCCATCTAACTTTTCCAATTTTGCAACCCCAACTTAGCACTAGATAGAACTCCATGAGGCCAGTCAAATCAATTACAATATCTGCTCCTATTACACTCAGCAAATACCCAATGGAACGCTGGTATTTCCATTTCAAGTCCCTTACGTTGTGGCTCTAAACTGAACCCTAATTCGCCCTATTACACTCAGCAAATACCCAATGGAACGCTGGTATTTCCATTTCAAGTCCCTTATGTTGTGGCTCTAAACTGAACCCTAATTCGCCCTAATTAATCACAGTTTCTTTTTTTTTTTTTTTTGTGGTAAAACCCAATTAATCACAATTGAAAACTCCAAAGTCCAAACTAAAACATTAATCAGTATCCATTCAAACTGAATCCCACATCTCAATATTCCAAGTCATTGCCAAAACTAAATCCAATCAACACCCTAATTGAAACTTTCCTACACAATTTTAACCCAAAAACCTTGAAAAAAACTCCAGGCAACTAAACCCAAACTCAAACTAAAGAAGCCAAGCACACATTGCCGCAGCAACCAATCAGTGTTCAATACAACAATGCTACAGCACCAGTAGAGCTCTTATTGTGGCCCTGAACAAACCCTGTGCCAGCATCAACCCATCACAACACATCTCCAACAGAATCAGCTCTAATCTGGACTTATCTGAACCTGATACATCCCCCATAAGAACCCAAAAACAACTCCATTGGATCCTAATCCGTTCCTCATACAGCAAGCATCCTTGTGGTTCCCTTTATGATGCAGCAGCAATACCATATCATTGCAACAAGACTCGTGGGCCACATGTGGGACCCATGAAATTCTAATTTTAATTAGTTTTATTTTAGTAAGAGTATAATTAGGATTAGTTTCTAATTATTATTTGGTTTCCTAGTTTGGTTGTTTTCTTAGGCCTTAAGTTTCTTTTCTTATAAATATGACATTGTAGAGATTGGTAATCTCAGAGAGAATTGAGTTAATAGAAGAATTATCGTTGAAGACTGTTTCTTCCTCGTGTGATTGTTCCCTGGGAACCCTAATTGTGCTCCAGCACTTGCATCCTAACCCTAGGACTGCATCAATTGGTATCAGAGCCGAACGATCACTCCATCGATCGTTGGCGTGTTACCCCTATTCCCATCCCTGCTACCTTCCTCCCGTAAAAAAAAAAATCCACCCATTCGACATACCTCTGCCGAAACCAAATCCACCCATTCGACATACCTCTGCCGAAACCAAATCCACCCAGCAGATACCCCAGACCACCGAAATCAAAACCCTAAACCTATCTTACCAAACCATTCCCACGTCCTCACACAACCGTCGTCACCATCATCCTTCATAACCCGAACCCCAGACCACCGAAATCAAAACCCTAGACCCATTTTTTTTCCCCAAAACATTCAAACCCCAAATTGCTGAACCCTATCCTAGCCCTACCAGAAGCCACCGAACCATCCAGCCCCTCACCAACAGCAGAACCCCTCTGCCGAATCCCCAGCCACATCGCCACCGCAAAACCCATCCCATCGTTGTCGAACTTCCAATCCAAAGCCCCAACCCGTGAATAAAAAAAAAAAAAAAGAAGAAGAAGAAACAGCAGCAGAGAGAGAGCAGAAGGAGGTGCACAAAGAAGAAAACATACCTGGCACCAATCGAACTTCATCTCCAGCAGCACGACAACAGCATCACCAACAACTCCTGGGAATGGTCGCAACAAACAACAGCAGCCGCAACTCCTTCTCTACCCAGCTATCGCTCGCAGCCAGAAGCCTCCTCTTCATCATCATAGTCGCAGAGCTTTCTTCCTTCTTCGTTTTTTAGAAGCTCTTCGTTTTTGTTCTCAGTCGAGCGGTAAGCCCACAGCCTTGTATTTTCTTCCTACACGATCTCCAAGACAAGGCCATAAAGCAAAAACAGTAGTCCCTCACGTGTCCACTGCACAAGTGAACAGGGCCTGAGTTTAAGTCTCTGGCCCGAGCTTCAACACGAATCCGGTCCACTTTCAACAATCTGAACCAGGCCTTCCAGTTGGGGCCTGCTTTTGGCAGTTTGGGCCTGATCTAAGCCAAAGCTGGATCCAGCCCATTCGCAGGAAAAAAAAAAGTTATCGGGAAGAGAAGATCTACACATCAGGTCAGTCAGAAATTTTACATTTGCATTAAACTAAAATGCCTCCCAAGAAGCTGATTGACGCAGAGTCTTCCTCTCACAATGATGATGATTTGAGGGGAACTATTGCGCAATTGTCGGTAACTGTTCATCAAATATCCGCAACGATGGCTCAAATGCAAGTTCAAATGCAAGCGACTCTTGAACGGATTGAAACCCGATTAACCAATTTGGAAACTAATCGGCGTGATGATAATCATCGCGATGATGGAGGACCTCATCAAAATCAACGAGATCCACATGTAGTCAACATTGATCGTGATTTGGGTATTAAACTTGTGATTCCCGAATATGATGGGAAATTGATACCAGATGAGTTCTTGGATTGGTTAGTGTGCGTTGAAAATATTTTTGCACATAAACCAATGACGGATGGTCATAAGATTACACTGGTGGCAACTCGATTTCGCAATTATGCCGCGATATGGTGGGCCGAGTTGCAAAAGAAGCGAAGATACTAGCAAATTGACCATGTTGACACGTGGGCCGAGATGAAAATTTGTTAAAGCCAAAAATTTTTGCCTGTCAATTACTCCAGAGATCTGCGTTCACGTTTTCAATACTTGAAACAAGGATCTAAGACAGTTGTTGAGTATTCTGAGGAACTTATGACCATGCAAGCTCATTGTGGTTTGAATGAAGATGAGGAAGTATTAGTTGACAGATACTTTAATGGGCTGACACTTGACATACAAGATATCCTCACATTCAAGCATTTTGAGAATGTTGATGAGATTGTTCAGCATGCTATCAAAGCTGAAGGAATTGCACATCATCAAGCCAGAAAACTTAATGCCTCTAAGTGGGTTATGCAGAAGAATTCTTCCCTTGCAGGTTCTAAACCGGGTGATTCATCGGAGAAAGAATTCACCAAACCCGAAGGTCAAAATAGGATAACCTGCTTTAATTGTCACCAACAAGGGCATCGTGCAAGGGAATGTCCCAAACGTATCCACTTGATTGAGAATGAAAGTGATGAGAAGGATGTCCCAGATGATCCTAAAGAAACAGAGGTTGCAGCTGAGACAGAAGAATTAGAGATTTACAATGCAGTTGACGGTGAATCTCTCATGGTCATCACCGATGCTCCATCAACTACTGCGACGAAGTGGTTGCGAGAAAATATTTTCCGCTCCAAAGGAACAGTCAATGATCATGAATGCATGGTAGTCATTGATGGCGGCAGTTGTCAGAATATTATATCCCAAGCTTTTGTGGATCGCTTACAGCTGAAAGTTCGGAAGCATCATCGTCCTTATTTTGCTAGATGGTTAATGGCAGGTGATGAAGTGCACGTCCGATATGCATGTCCAGTTACCTTTTCCATTGATACAGATTATACAGATACAGTTTGGTGTAATGTGGTACCCATGGATAGTTATGATATCTTATTGGGTCGTCCGTGGATGTATGACAAGAATGGAACTAATGGCATGCGCGACAACACATACACATTCATACATGGTGAAAAGCAAGTCACATTCCGTCCTATGAAGCCGACACCACCAAAGCAAGGGTCATGTTCTCGTCTCACCAAGGATGCGCTTCATGTGCACACTATCTACAGACTACAGAAGTAACAGCAAGAAGAAGAGCCGAGTTCGAGGTCGAACTCTTTTCCAACCTGGGGAGAATGATGCAGCAGCAATACCATATCATTGCAACAAGACTCGTGGGCCACATGTGGGACCCATGAAATTCTAATTTTAATTAGTTTTATTTTAGTAAGAGTATAATTAGGATTAGTTTCTAATTATTATTTGGTTTCCTAGTTTGGTTGTTTTCTTAGGCCTTAAGTTTCTTTTTTTATAAATATGACATTGTAGAGATTGGTAATCTCAGAGAGAATTGAGTTAATAGAAGAATTATCGTTGAAGACTGTTTCTTCCTCGTGTGATTATTCCATGGGAACCATAATTGTGCTCCAGCACTTGCATCCTAACCCTAGGACTGCATCACTTTACCACACTCAACCAGCACCTAAACCCCTCCCAGACAGTAACCGGTGCTGTACCAAAGACAACACGGTTCCTAAATAAGAACCTATCAGCACCCTAAAATCTCCAAAATTTCTGCCCAATCAGCCACAGTAACAGCACCTTTAATTACTATGGAAATTTTGATTACTTTGCGGGAACCTTGATACTTGCTGTCCCAAAGATTAACCTTGACTCATGACTAGAAGTACACAAACTTACCTAGGAAGAAGATTGTAATGACGACGATGAGATAAATTTCCTTTTAAGGCATTAAAAATGCAAACCAAGGATGAAAGAATGCAAAATATGGAAAGAACTACACAATAACTTCATTCTAATGCCAGTAATAAAAGGGGAAAGTCCCATCAGAGAAGCCAAGGAAGGTTCAGAAATCAGAGGATACATGCAGTATCCTCTTCAAAGCAAAATAAAATTGCTGATTCTAAATCAACTGAAATCTCTGTTCAATTAAGACAGAGAAAAACGATATTGCGGATTCATTACCTAGACACTCAAAGAGTGAGTCAGTGGCAATGTTTTCAAATGTTGAGCAGGAAGGCGAGGCATTCCAATTGCCCGAAGAGTGGGGCAGAAGCTTCAATGTTGGCATTAGCCTCATGAATAAATAAAAAACAAATTAAAAATATATATTATATTATTAAATAAAGTATGTGCTACAAAAAAAAAAAAAAAACAGCAGTTTATTTGTTTTTAAGCCTTTCAATGAGTTACTAGTGTAGAATAACGTTAACTCTAGTCAGTAGTTAATAGCAGTCTCGAACTTGAAATAAAAATAAAATAAAATAACAAGAAGGAAAGAAGACGAAGAGATTTATCAGTTCTTAAAATTACAAGCTCTCCTGTTTTTAGCTTAAAAATAAGATGTATCAATGGGGCATATGGCCCTCCATATGGAGTATGACTGAAGTAGACATTTTATAGGGTGAATGCCATAGACAGTCCTCAAACAAGAGACAGGCACCCTAAATGCAAGCTGTGTCTAAGACTCAGGTGCAGGGCATGAGGTGCAGGTTATTTTTAGAAAGCTCCACCCAAGATGAGTATCAGGGCATAAGCCAATAATGCTTCTGAAAACAGTGGTATGTAACTTTGACCTCCTTACAGTGCTAGTAAGTAGTAATTATGTTCGAAGATATTGTCCTCCGTTCTTAAGATTGAAGACGTTGATAGGTTATATCACCAAAAGAGACGAGTGAGATCAGGTAATGAGATCACATCATGATTTTGCCTAGGGTCGACATGGGACCATCAATGTGTGACATTATAGTATACATGGTATGACCAATCAAAGCTTGGACATGTTTTACTTACAGCTTTATGTGCTTTTTTATTTTTACTTAAAAGTCATATTACTATTATTGTCATTTTGGTTTGTTTAGAGCATCATTATGTTAGGAATCTTATAAATACAAAATAATAGGACTGGTCTAATTTCATTATCATTTCAGGTTTTTGAGATTTTATTGACCAATCTAGGATTTGACATGTTCCTTAATGTGTTAATATTGTGGGAGTGTGAAACAACACTTTTTTAGCTATTTGCATGCTAGTATCTCTTAGTTTTCATTCCATTAATTGTCCTTACTCCTTTGTGTGTTTTGGATTTTAAAGAGCCAATTCAAATGAATCCAACAGTCTTCGACTACAAGCTTTTTGGAGAACAAATCCAAAAAGTTTATAATAGCCTTGGATTGGGTTAGTTTGGTATTGCAGTCACAAGATTCTGCACCTTAGAAATTTCATGTTTTAACCCAAACACAAAGACAACTCTTCATCGTAGTTGTGGCAGAGGAGTTCACATTGATAATGATAAACAATTCATCAACTCAAATGACATTAAAATATAAGAGTTACGAAGGCAGGTTCACTCTTGCTCAACATCTAGGAAAGCTAAAACCTCAAGCTTATAAAGAAAACATTGGCTAACAGAGGGTGAATAGTATGAATGAGTTTTACAACCTCTCTGGTGAGGCAGCAATAAGTCATGGACAGCAAATATTATACCAAGGAGACAGGCAAAGAGTTGAAGCCAAATTAGAAATTGTTGGAATGCAATCACTAGAGTGACAATTTGTCCACTCTTGGATCACAACCAAGCATTAGATCTGCTATGGCAACTAAAGAACAGAAAGATGCAACAAATATGGTCGCATCGGTGGTTCAATGCAAGCATTTCCTTCAATGCAGTAAATTTCAACCAATGGCTTATGCGATCAGTTCTATTGGACCAAGACATAAAGTATCATCTTATGATGCTCTCGAAGGAAGCTTTTAAAAAAAAATTGTGGAATAAGTTTATGCTCTGATGTTGCATTATAAATCATCTTGGAGTGAAACTAGGTGTTCCATACTAGCTGATAGTTAGATGTGTTAGAGATCCTTGACCTATGCAGAAGCATACAATAGATCTCACAAAAGCATACAAGAGAGAGACAAATTGCAAGAGAATTTTCTGTGTATATTGTATTGACGAAGGATACATATATAACACTGCAGCCTTGATTAATGGATCTGATTAGAGATCTGATTACATGATTACAGGCATAACTAAAGAAACTAATGTCTATCTTATCTATTGACAACTCATACATGGGCTGACCCAATACATGGGTTGCTGACCCATTAGGTCGAACTGACCTATTGGACTATTTCTTTACAACCCCTTTCAAGCTTTGGATGGGAGAATGTGACCATCGAGAGCTTGGAAACTAGCTCTGAAAAACGAGAAGTGGAGTGGCTCTTGGTGAAAAAATCTGCTATATGAGCAGCTGATGAAATCTGAAAGAGCTTTATAGTACCACTCCGAACATGTTGACGAATGAAATGACAGTCAACTTCAAGATGTTTAGATCATTCATGGAATACATCATTTGTTGCCAGTTTTCGTGCACTTTCACCGTCTGTAAAGAGGGGTAGATTTAGGAACTAGAACTCCTAAATCCCGAAGATACAGCACGATATTCAGCTTTAGTGGAAGATCGTGAGACAACTTCCTGTTTCTTGCTCTTCCAAGAGATGAGAGAGGAGCCAAGAAAAATGGAGAAGCCTGTGGTAGAGCGCCGATCATTGACATCTCCCGCCCAGTCGGAATCAGAATAACCATGCAGAGTAAGATTTTGACTGGAGGAAAGAAGGAGGGCACGGTTGGAGCTTCCTTGTAAGTATCTCGGTATGCGTAGTAAAGCAGCCCAATGAATATGAGTTGGTTGCGCAACAAATTGGCTTACCACATGTACCGCAAATGCAATATCTGGCCTGGTAATCATAAGATAAACCAAGCCGCCAGCCACCTCACGATAACAAGTTGGATCATAAAGTAGATCTCCATCAGTAGTGCGGAGCTTCAAATTATGTTCAATTGGAGTAGAGACAGGCTTAAGATCTGTAAGTCCAGCTCGTTGGAGAACTTCATTGCAGTATTTCGTTTGATATAAAAGATATCCTTCGGTAGAGTAGGCAACCTCAATGCCTAGAAAGTACCGCAGATTGCCCAAGTCTTTCATCTCAAACCGTCGATGAAGAAAACGCTTCAAGGATAGAATACCAGGAGCATCATTGCCAATAATAAGCATATCATCGACATAGAGTAAGAGGAAAACACATCCAGACCGCGAATAGTGAGTGAAGAGAGTGAAGTCATGAGCACTCTGAGAAAAACCAATGCTAATAATGCTGGTGCTAAACCGTTCAAACCAAGCACGAGGGGCTTGTTTGAGTCCATATAAAGCACGTTTGAGACGACACACAGAATGAGGTCTCACAACGCCTGGAGGAGGATGCATGTAGATTTCTTCTTGAAGGAATCCATTCAAAAGTGCATTCTTGACATCAAGCTGATAGAGGGGCCAATGTCTAACAACGGCAACAGATATAAAGGTACGGATTGTTGTCATCTTAGCAACCGGAGCAAAAGTCTCCTCATAATCTACCCCATATTCTTGTGTAGCCTTTTGCAACCAAGCGAGCCTTGTAACGATTAACAGAACCATCATATTTGGTCTTGATCTTAAAAATCCATTTGCAGCCGATAGCCCATTTCCCGGAGGGAAGAGGAACTAGGTCCCATGTGTGAGTTTTCTGTATAGCTGCAAGCTATTCGGCAATGGCAGATCTCCAGTGCGGATGAGTAATGGCCTCCTTATAGGATTTAGGTTTTGCCAAAGTATGAGTTGCTGCAAGGAAGGACTTATACGATGGAGAAAAATGATCGGTACAAACAAAGCCAAAACGGGATGGAGGAATTCTGGTGTGCAAGGGGTACCTTCGAGTTTAAGGAGGATCCTGCACATCTGGAGCAGAGGAGATAGTCTCATGGTCAGAAGTAGGTGGGGCTGCATCTGGAGCAGACAAAGGTTTGGGCCAACGATGATATACCTGTAGGGGTGGAGGAGAAAGGATATCGAAAGGAAACAAGTCTGGAAAGGGATCAAGAGAATGGACGGTAGATTGCTCAGGAGAAGGGGATTGTGCAAGTAATGTATAAAAAGGTATTTAGGATCATAGCATCGATAGCCTTTTTGTTCAATGCCATACCCTAGAAAGACGCAGACAGTGGATTTTGGGGAAAGTTTGTTTCTCTCATTATCATGCAACAGAATAAAACAGGTGCAGCCAAAAACTTTGAGATAGGACAAGTCAGGTTTACAGAAAAACAATTTTTCATAGGGAGATGTGCCAGATAAAACAGAGGATGGTGTTCTGTTAATCAGATAAATTACAGTCAGGACTACTCCCCCAGAATTGCAGAGGAACATGTGAGGAATAAATCAAGGATCTAGCAGTCTCTAGGATATGTCTGTGTTTTCGTTCTGCTACATCATTCTGCTGTGGTGTGGCAGGACAGGATAATTGAGCTAGAGTCCCTTGACTGGTCAGGTAAGAACGAAATTTGTGGGATATGTATTCTCCCCCGGAGTCGGACCTGAATATTTTATTCCTCGTGTCAAATTGAGTGGAAACCATGGTGGAGAAAGCAATGTAGATTGTGTATAACTCAAAACGATTTTTCATTAAATACAACCATGTATACCTAGTGAAATCATCAATAAACAACACATAATAAACGGAACCACCTTTCGTTGGCTAAGAGGCAGGTCCCCAGACATCAGATGCACCAAAGCAAAAGGAGCATTAGTAGAAGAAGTGCTTTTATTATAAGGGAATGCATGTTGTTTACTTAATTGGCAACCAAAACAAGTAGAAATGTCTGATACAGAAATATTTCCAAATACACTAGTACATAAAAACTTCATTTTATTTAAAGATAAATGTCCGAAACGAGAATGCCAAAGGGCAAAAGGAGATGTAGATGAAACGAGTGCGGCAGGGGATATGCTAGATGATGGAAGATGCAACGAGTGAAGATAGTAAAGTCCTCCTGACCTAAGGCCGGTCCCAATCTGTCTCCCGATGTGCGGATCCTGCACAGAACAGCCAGTCGAAGAAAATGAGACAAGAAATCCAGAAGAAGTCAATTGACTAACAGATTAAGTTGATAGACAGGTGAGGAACACACAAAACATTAGTGAGTGAGAGCAACTTATTTGAAACGGAGCCAATAAGGGAGACTGGTAGAGGAGTGGCATAAGCAGTATGGATGGTGAGAGAGCTGGCAGGGTTATAACAATTATGAAGTTTGGAAACATCATATGATAGGATGCACCAGAATAAAAAATTCATGTAGTATCAAGAGTACCTGACGGACCAGAAATGGTCATGGCAGAACCAGAGGCTGAGGGTGTAGTGACCATCTCAAAAACAGAACCAATGGAGGAAGCCAGAAACAACTGTTGCATGCGCTCATCAACCATAGCCTGAATTTGAGATGTAAGATCCATTTGCGGAGGCACAAAACTATCATCTTCAGCAACATTGGCCGCATAGGATCGTTGTGGATAAGATTGCATGGGACCACGATTGGGCTGCTGACCAGAGTGTTTGTTCTTATTGTTTGACCTTTGAGGTCTGGTAGGGCAGTCCCGTTTCCAGTGTCCTTTCTTCTTACAATAATTGCAAGAGTCATTGGTACCAGATGAAAATAAGCGATCATTCTGTGGGGTACTAACACTTGCTGACAGTACATGTGTGGGTTCCACATGTTTCTTCCTTGTAAAAGAAAGCTGAGTTTGTTTTTCTGCCAGAAGTTCCGAAAGTGACATATCCACAAAAGGCAATGGTGACCGATGTAATAATTGACTGCGAACATGTTCAAAATAAGGGCGGAGGGCCATAAGAAATTGAACCAGGCGAGTCCGCTGCCTATAGACTTCAAAAGTATGAGCAGCATCAGTTGTTTTAAAATTGGGTTCCACTAGAGCCAATTGATCCCATTAGGCAGTCGTTTTGATGAAGAAATCATGAATAGAGTCATTTCCTTGGTCTGCATTTTTAATGTCTCATTCTAACTGATACCGTCGAGCAGCATTAGACTGAGTATATAATCGTGCTAAATAATCCCAAGCATCCTTAGGATAATTGAATTTAGCCAATTGATTTCCAATAAATGGATTGACTGAATTGGCAATCCAAGAATTTATTTTCCTGATGGAAGCTTCCCATTCCTCAAACTTAGCATCCTTACTATCTGGTGTAGGGATCTGCTGAGCAACATATTTCCACAATTTTTTACCTTTGAGGAAATTTTGCATGAGATGGGACCAATATGGATAATTTGAGCCATCAAGTATGACAGTAATACCCTATTCAGTTCGATCAGAAGACATTGGAACAAAAAAATTTGCTCACAGATGGAAAATAGGAGAAATCCAGCCCCAGAAGCCAAGTCAGATTTTAAATCCAGCCATAACAACTATCCAGATCTGAAAAATTCGAATACAGGAGGTCCACTTGACTTGAATATGAGCACAGATGAGTGCTATGGGCCTCAATGAGTGATCAGATGACAAATCACAGCTACAGGAAGCAATCTGATTGCAAATAGCCCATAAAATGGTCCAGGCGACCTTGAATCTGGCCACATATACAATCTGTGGGCCCCACTGGATGATCAGGGGAATGATCAGATCACACTGTGACTTCTGCCTCAAAAATCCAAAACTCCTCAAGGCGGAAGTTTGATGAAAGCTTGAGAAACCAGAAATCTAAACGGTCTTGATGAAAACTGTATGCTCAAAAAAGAGAAGTACAAATCAAAGAGATTGGCCTACCTCATATGAAGCAAAAATTTGGGAAAAATGTGTAGAATTCACAGGATAAATGGACGACCAGTATGGGGAGGTTTTCTGATGCAGAGTGATCAACAGATGGGCCACCTTTGATCACAGCAGGTTGCAGGCTTGATCCCAAACGAACAGTCTCTTATGCTTGAATGGACAGACAATCAGGGCTCTAATACCATGTTAGAGATCCTTGAACTATGCAGAAGCATACAATAGATCTCACAAAAGCATACAAGAGAGAGACGAATTGCAAGAGAAGTTTCTGTGTATATTGTATTGACGAAGGATACATATATAACACTATAGCCTAGATTAATGGATCTGATTAGAAATCTGATTATATGATTACAGTCATAACTAAGGAAACTAATGTCTATCTTATCTATTGACAACTCATACATGGGCTGACCCAATACATGGGTTGCCGACCCATTAGGTCGAGCTGACCTGTTGGACTATTTCTTTACAGGATGGATGATAAACAAAGGGCTTTGATAAACTTCCTTCTTTACTATCGTAGAGGAGTATTATTTTTCAAATCGGTGGTTACAAGTGCCATAAAAAAATGAAAATGCTTTATTTGGTTAATGAGGTTGTCTTATCTGTTGGGCCACAAAATGTTTTTCAATTTATAACGGACAATGGTGCTGCATATAAAGAAGTAGGGGAAAAAAAACACCAGCAACAAAATATCCAACAAAATACGGACAATGGGCCACTACATCGACTTGATTTTAGAAGACATGACGGGGCCCAATTTAATTCCAAGAAACGTAGAGACAATTGAGACAGTAAGGAAAGTTATAAAATTTATTTACAATCATGCATGAGTGTTGAATTGGATGAAAGAGGTTGTACTAAGGGGAGAGACCTGGTTCACCTGGCTATTACAAGATCTGCCACTAACTTTAGAAGCTTGCAATGTCTAGAAGTTCAGAAATGAACTTAGACAAATGTTGACAAGTACTGTTTGGGTGGAATCTAGTTGTTTTGCTACTACAGTTGGCGTAAAGAACGCTGAAATTATTTGAGAAATTAATTTTGGAAGAACGTAGAGCATATTTTAAATGCTTGTGAATATCTTGTCACTGTTCTTCACTTGGTTGATTGTGAAGATAAGCCCCATCATCATCATCAAAGCCTTGTCCAAACCATGTTGGGGTCTGCTACATGAATTTCGTTTCTCCATTACGATCCATCCTGAGCCAAATTCTCGGATACTTTGCACTTCTTAAGACCCAATTTTATTACTTCCGTCCACGTCCTCTTCGGCTTACCCATCCATCAACCCACATAAACAATTTTTTCTTCACCAGTGCCATTGTTGGCCGGTGTTGGACATGTCCAAACCATCTTAAACGGTTTCTCTTATTTTATCATCTATTAATGCTACCCTTAAGTGCACCCGAAAGCGCTCATTTCTGATTCTATTATTCTTAGTTTTACCACACATTCACCTCAACATTCTCATCTTTGTTATACTCATTTTGGGCATATGTTGATTCTTGATTGGCCAAGATTCTGCTCCGTAGGTCGTAGCTGATCTAGATGTTTTGCAAAATTCTCCCTTCAACCTTGTGAGCATGGCCTGTCACAAAGCACTCCAAAAGCAAGTCTCCACTTCAACTATTCTGCGCTATACATCTCTCTCAATCTCTCCATCCTTACTAATCATCGAGCCAAGGTATCGAAATGAGTCTCTTCGTGGCATCTCTTCAGCTTCAATTCTCACAATAATTTCAGCTCTTTGTACATGCCCACTAAAGTTGCACTCCATATATTGTGCGACTTATTTTAAAGCCCTTGGATTCTAAAGCCTCCCACCATCTTTCAAGTCTCACATTTACACCATCTCTTGATTCATCTAACACGACATACACCAAGATACATCCTCTTGAATATGAGCAGTTAACTCATCCATAATTAGTGTAAAGAAGGGCGGGCTTAAGGCTGACCTCTAATGCAGACCTATGGTCACTGGAAACTCACTTGCTCCTCCACATGTAATTCTTACACTCGTTACCACTCCCTCCTACACATCTTTAATGATTTCAATACAACCTCCTAGAATACTCATTTTGTTTAGAACCCACCATACATGTCATTAGCTCTCTAAATCAATGAAGAACATATGCATATTATTTCTCCACTCAGAATTTTCCATTAATTACCTTAGTGAAAAGATAGCTTCTATAGTTGACCTTTCTAGCATGAAACAAAATTGATTTTCAGATATCTTCACCTTCATAGTGAAGATAGCCTGCCATAGGCTATATATATGAGGCAATGGATAAAGCGAAAGGAGCCATTCAAAGTAGGAAGAAGAAGAAAAGTGAATACTCTCTCTATTAGAAAGTTATTGATCACAGATAGGAGAGTTACCGCTGTCTACTACTTGAATCCCCAAGTCTTCTTCAATCCCAATTCAAACAAGTAATGTAGAGAAATCCAAAAAAAAGATGTGAAGGATGTTGTTACAAGATTAGTTCGAAATGAAGATATTCAAGACATCATTTTCACGCAACTGGATGAATATAAAGAGTGTAATCTGGAATTTGAAAGTCCAGCAACAGTTCACCGTCCATACCAAGATGTCTCAAGGTAATCGAAAGTTTACTTTTCTTTAGATTTCAATAATTATTAGGTAATTAATTCGAGTTTTTAGCTTAAAACTTGTTTGGCAACTCTACAAATAGAGTCAAGTAAAATAAAGTCCCAAAAAAAAAAGTCACATCAAAAGCACTTTAATTCAAAGTTCCCGCCATATTTTAAAAAAAAAAAAGGTAAAAAAGCAACCTCCTTTATTCACTAAAGACAAAAAAAAAAAAAATCTCCATTTTTCTATACAAAAAGTCAAGAAGGTTCCATAACAAACAACTAAAAACAAAATACCATCACAACCCACTTATATTTTTTTCTTTCTTCCAAATAATCTTTACTTCACTCAACTCCATTAGTAAAGCCCCCCAAACAGCCCCTGAAAGTCTTATATTTTATTTAAATTTTCAAAAGATAGATGGTGGGATTGGGAAAGATATGGAAATGAAACTCCTAAGTTACAAACACTCACAATTTGAGTGTTAAGTCAATGTTGCACTACAAGTGGATCCAACAGAAGTTAGAGCATTTTTTAGCACATCCACTCTCCCATAAGAAATTGCCTAGAGCACCAAAGATTAAATGATCTAGCCTTTGTGCACTAATATTTGAAGTTGCAGGAAAGGTATACTTCACTTTAAATCTTACATTAAGAAAAATTATTGGTATAGTGATACGGGGAACGTTCACCTACATGCAGACTACATTTAAGCTATATGCAGTCCAACTTGTGGGACCCACTTAGATTCATGTTAACGAATGGGGGAAAGGCAGATTGAAAGGGCTCCTCATATAAAAGGGGGATCTGAAAAAAAAAAAAACAAAAACCTTCACCAAATTATCCTAGCCCACGATTTAACAACCTTAAATTTAATCGGAATCTTAACTTTAGATGCTACATTGAGGCATGACCATAGTTACATGATTCGTAGTTCGACTAGCAGGCATATTCGAATTCGTAGTTCTGCACTTAACCCAATTTGAAAGTTCAATGAGGTAGTCTCATTTGATTCGCTTAGTTCTTAGTTCTAATTCGAGAAATTGATACACTAATTCGGATATATAATTCAAAATGATTATTAATGATTATAAGTCTAATTCTTTATATGTGTATGTGTGTGTATGTGTGAGTATTTCACGAAAGTACCTTGATGTGCAAAAGGGGTGTGTGTGTGTGTGTGGTATTTCAAGAAAAATTATACAAAAAGCTTAAATAAATCTAAACTCAAACAAAAAGGTCCCATCTGATCACCACTTATCTAAATTATCTACCCAGCATACATAGATATCCTACCATGAGCCCAGATCTTGTAAGTCCTTCAATCGCTCTTAACCTTGAGCGAGAGAAAGTAAACTCTATGTTTGGTCCCACATATTGAAATCTGAACTGCTCAAAATTAACACCCTTTTTTGTATGGGACATTACTAATTTTTACTCAATTAAGAGTTGGCCCAGCCTTAAAATTTAGCATGTATCAAACACATGAATGAAAAGCCCTCAAAACTAGTAATCCACATTGTTTTATAATTTAGAAAATTTTCACTTTGATTATGATTATATCCACCATTAAATACATCAAGTAAAAACATGTGATTAAAAAAAACAAAAAATAACTCAATTACATATATATTTAGACATAATCAAGGGGTGAAAATAATATCGTGAAATTAAAAAAATGATCCATTTGTATTTGGTAGATTTATTTCATTAGACTTTCAGAATCAATGCCCTTCTATGATTCAGACGGCAAGGTCAATATCCTCTAAACAAAGAGGCATGGAGTCATTGTCGGATTACAAATCTTTTCTACGTCCTGGGTTCCCCACAAGCTGTCCATGAGTGGGATGTGTGGAACTCCAACATAGGGCCGAACCACTGTAAGAACCGTTCAAAATGAATGTCATCCTATACAGTTTAATATCCTCAAATTTTACCTAAATAGGAGTTAGTCAACCCATAAGATAGAACACGATTAATAATGCGTGAGATTGTGCTAATCATGTTATCAGTCACATGCTCATTTTTACGGTGAGATCAACTCTTGTAATAAAATTTTAGACTATCACACTGAAGGAGATGAAATTCACTTTGAATGGTCCGGATTATCAATAGGTGGCCCCACGATAGAGTTCCACACATCCCAATCATGAGAAGCATATGGGAGATACACAGGGGATCCCAATTCCTTTTCGATCACTTTCCCTTTTCTTCAATTGCAGAACAGAAGAGAGAGAATCAAAACAGAAGAAGGAAATTAAGAAAGATAAGTAGTTTGCAGAGATTTTCTCAGAGATCTATCGAACGAGATATGAGAAGAAGAAGAAGAAGAAGAAGAGATGGAGGAAACCATGCTCTGCGACTGTCCATCTCAAGTGTGCTGCGAGTCGGATTCACAAACAGTCATTTCATCCTCCTCATCTAAAGGAGGTATTGATGCAACTAGAGATTCTGAGGTTTTTGAATCACAGCGAATCAAATAGCGATTTATTTGAATGGAACTGATTCGATACCATTGGAAGCGAATTAGGTAACTATGGACATGACTGTGAAGGTTGACCAATGCATTTAGGCGTGTTTTGCTTATAGTTTAACTCGCTTTCCTTTTATTTCACATAATTTGTAAGGATATCATTGCCCTATTATTTGTATTTAAGTTAATAATGCCTCAGATTGAAATATCCAATGTGAATGCTGTTGACAGGAATTAAATATAGAATGATAATGCTAGATAATAGGAACAGGTCCACTATTCCATTCTTCATCAAATTTCTGGTTTTTGAGATTTTATCAACTCCAAGCTAAGTGTTTGGCATGTTCAATACTAGAGATTGATCATGGACATGTGATACAAGACTACTGTAGAACTCCCATTCTTCTTGGTGACTCCAATTTTTATTATCGATGCCCATGACGTTTTAATATAAATCTACATGGCACTCTCATCCTAATTTTAGATCTGGGGCATCTCATCAATGGGCACATTTACCTATTGTTGATCCTCAAATGTTGTCCAAAAATTGTCTTCTATTGCTTCGAGATTACATCAATGGAGTTGTGACAGCTTTGGCAATATTTTTAAATCACTTCACATTCTTAAAAATAGGTTCGGTATTCAAGCTTCTCCACATTATCATACAGCTAATTTTCTCCATAATTTGGAATTCGTTCTGCAATACCAATATGCCACTAAACTTAGTCAAATCGAAACCTTTTGGGGGATCAACATGCTAGATCAGCCTGGCTGTCTTCTGGTTGTTCTTAGTGAGATTTTAGGTTTAGAGAAGCTAAACAAATGGCTTTGACAGTGTTATATTATATTAGATGTCTTGTGAAACTAGCCTCAAGTATCTCCTATATCTCATTTCTTCCTTGAAACAGATTTCTCATCACAACAAACAAACAAAAGCTGAAATCAAAGATTAAATAACTCTCACCAAACAAAAGCTGAAATCAAAGATTAAATAACTCTCACCCATCATGAGCATTTGTTTAAGGCAGACACCAGTTTATACAATAACAGAATGCTTCGTTACATCTGTAATTTGTTTTCAAGTTTATACAATAACAGAATGCTTGGGCACATCTGTAATTTGTTTTCCAAATGCAGACACCAGTTTATACAATAACAGAATGCTTGGGCACATCTGTAATTTGTTGAAAATGAGATTTCCAATCAAAGATTACACACAAATGAAGAGATAAAGAAAATCATTTCAATGAGGAATAAGAGAAGCAGAGCTCATGGAGTAGAAGTTGAATCTAACATGTCTTGAAGATTTGCAAGAATCTTGGCTACAGTCAGAATAATGGCAACAAGAGGAGTATTGTATCTCAAGGCCAATGTGGCTTTAGATGCATGAGGTGAAGCGCAAATAAGAAGGCCAATGCATTAGAAACTTTAGTGTTGGAGTTACAGGTCAACTTCACTTTGGGCAGTTGGGCAATAATTTTCCAAGTACATTATAGACTTGTTCATTCCGTTTGGCACTTTACTTTTAAAGTGAAGTTGAGTGAAGTGAAAAAAAAAAAAGAATGAATAAATTATGTAGTGGGTTATGATGGTATTTTGTTTTTAGTTATTTGAAATGGAATATTTTTTACTTTTTGTATGGGAGGAGTTTTTTTGTCTTTTAGTTAATAATTATAGTTGCTTTTTGACTCTTTTTTGGAAAAGATGGAGGGAGTTTTGGTAAAAAGTGATTTTGATGTGATGTTTAAATTGACTTAACTTTACTTGACTTTACTAGTTAAATTAGCAAATGGGCCCAGGCCAGTTTGGCACTTTACTTTTGCAATCAAGTGGAGTGAAGTGAAATAAAAAGTATAAATAAAAAATGTAGTGAGTTATGATGGTATTTTGTTTTAGTTGTTGGGGATATAATATTGTTGACTTTTGGTATGGGAAATGGAGTTTTTTTGTCTTTTAGTGAATAATTGTTGTTGCTTTTTGACTTTTTGCAGGAAAAGTTGGAGAGAGTATGAATAAAATATAAGTAACTTTTTGACATTACTCTACTTGACTTCATAAGTAGAAATAGCAAACTAGTTATAGGGACATTGCTTTGGTGCAAGGTTAGGTCTGGCTCTAGTCTAGACCCTCCCGGACCCTGCTTCACGGGGACCCACACTGGGTAATGCCCTTTTGGTATAGACTTGTACAATACCAAATGAAACTTATAATGATGATAAAAAAAAATAAGACATATAACAAGTCAGAGTGGTTGGAGTGCTTTTCATATGTGGATTCACAGATAATAAGTTCTAGGAACCTCTATATCAGCAATATTCCAAGCCAACAAAAAGACATTGGCAACTTCACAAGTACTTAACTCCAATTTTATACTATTGGCAACTTCAAAGGAAATAGCAGGTTTTCGTGTTGATGATATTTTATACTGAATAACATGAAATCAACTATTGACAACTATAATGCAAAAATAAGATCAAAACTTAAATATATGACCAGCAACCAATGAAGAAACAACCAACGGATTTGAACTATTAGAAGAGGGGGGAAACGTACTAGCAAAGAAAATAGTTTTTAACAACATAAATAGTCAGAACACTTAAACGAAAAGAACAAAAAGATAAACCAGGGCATAATTATGTTCTATAACAGATTCTATCTAAGCAAAATAACCTACATAATAAAGGTTGACAAGTTCCCCCACTCCTTGAAAACAAAGAAACTAACAAATCTTACCTCCTCCATCAACATACAGATCAAATCAACATCTATCACATACTTGCCATCTTCTCATCCAATTTTAAAAAAGGAACCCACTATTCCTCAGATGATTTAACCAGATCATAGCACTGTTTCGCCAGCTCATAAACCAACGTCGTGCGCTCCATGAAAACATCCCTCTCCTTCGACCGCAGCTCGATGCACCGCTCCTCCCACTCCTTCAATTGAGAGTGACCCATCAATTCCAATGCTCTTTTCACATCCATCTCTGTCAATGCTGAGGCACCCAAAATTCCATTCAAACGCAGGGACTCATTCAAATAAGGATAAAGATCGATTGTGTTTCCAACTTCACCATTGAGGGGGGAGTGATTCTTCGGCATCAAGTCAATGGAGTTTGGCGCTGAAGGATTCTCCTTCGCCGGCAAAAATTTGGATGGAGGGGGCGATTTTGGCTCCACCTTTTCATCCACAGTCCTCTTGTTTTTCTTGGCATTGCCACCACTCCTTCTCTCCACATTATTCTCTGTTTCCACATCAACGCTCCATATCTGTTTCGAAAGCTCATACATCAGCTTGTCATGGTCCTTAGGAAAAGAGGGTTCTTTCCCCTTCCTCGCTTTCTCCGCAGTGTTTAGGTACTTCTTCTTCATCCTCCTGACCTTTTCAGAAACCTGGGTCTTGGTCATATCCACATTTAAAAGCTTCTTCACAAACTGATGGAATCCATTCATATCAGAAGTAACATCAGACCCTTTCTTCGAGAATTCGATTATAGCCTTCAGAATCGAGAGCTCGTCCTCAGGGGTCCAAATCCTCTGAAAGAGCTGCTTCTTCGCCCCCGTCTCCTCTTCCTCCTCGCCCGCATCCGGCTTCTTCCGCTTCTTCGAATCCAATTCAGAGGCAGATGGGCGTTTCTGGGTGGAGGGTTTTGCCGCTGCTTCCTTCTTGGGCTTTGGGGTACTATCCATTGGCTTGGAGGTGATGGGTTTTATGGGTTTCACCTTGGAAGGAGGCAAATCAGAGTCGGAGCCCGAATCGGAGCCAGATTCATCGGATTCTTCTTCTTCGTCTTCCTTCTTCTTGATTTGGGTGGGTTTGGGTTGGGTTTTCTTGGCCTTTTCAGCTTCAGAATCTTCCTCTTCTTCGTCCTCATCATCATCATCTTCTTCTTCAGTAGAGGAATTAGGGTTTGGAATTTGATTGAGATCTGAAGTGGGTTTTTTGGGGGTGGGTTTTTTGGGGGGTTGAGAAGAGGTGGGTGTTGAGATATGGGTGCTGTTGTTTTGTACTTCTTCTTCTTCCTCCTCCTCCTCGTCTTCGTATCCTGAAGAGGAAGATGAAGGAGGAGGAGAAAGGTGTTTGGGTGGAGAAGGTTGGCGTTTTGGTGCCATCTTTGGAGGCTGTTGGAGAAGATGAGAGATGAAAGAAGAACAAGAAGAAGATGTGTTCTTCTTTGCCGCAGATTGCAGAGGAAGAAGAGGAAGAAGAGGAGCAGAAATAGGTTTTTTTTTTTTTTTTTTTTTTTGGGAGAAGATTTGGGCTCAGGGACGTCGAGGGTTTATGTAGTATAATAAAAAAAAAAGGGAATTTTGCTTGTTTCAACTTTCAAGAGGTCTATGAAAAAAAGGAATGCATCCGAGGCCGTTCATTGTCTTACAATGAACAGTGTACAACTGTACATGCAGGCTAGAATTAGGCTCACGCATTCAAAATTAGCAATAGACTAGCAAGATGAAAAAATTAATTAAAATTTTTAATTTTTTTTAATATCATTGAAAAGAAAAAATAAAGAAATTTAATTTTTTATTTAGTTTCACTCAACATGTCTTTGGATAAAAAAGAAAAAAAAAATGAGTACTTAAGATGATCATAAATAAAAAGAGGCTTTTATATGAAAATACCCAGTAAATGTCAGCCGCACTGGATAGTGCCCCGGAACATTTTCTATACTGTAGCATTCCTCACGCCCATTTTTTTTATTATTACTTTTTTATAAAAAAAAAATGATGGTTCTTATATTGCATCCATTTTTCATATACCCCCCCCCCCCCCCCCAAAAAAAAAAAAAAAAAAGTTTTAAGATTTATAAATAAATAAGGGGACCCCTTATGGCTTTGGCATTATAGTACGGTTCATGACAGTTCTTTTAATTACACGCTAATCATATATATATATATATTGGACATTGGACTAGAGTTAGGGCCGGTTCTGAATTTTTTTCAACTAATATCTAACATGTCAAAATTAACTAAAAATTTAACATTCAAAGCATATAAACTCAAACTGCAACATATAAACATTCAAAATAAAAGGCTAATGTATAAACAAGACAAATACTTGTAAGTTGTAACAATTCAATAGTTCTTTTACAAGACAAATACTTGTAATTTGCAAAAGATTCAAATGATTAAATGGATTAAAAGTTCAGATGTTGATTATAGGGCCCACAAAAGTTCAAAAAAAAAAATCTACGGCTATAAGGTTTCATAAACTTTTTATTTTAGTTCCAAATCAAGAGTAATATTGTTGCATTCAGGGTGGGCTAGGAACTTTTGTAACAAAGCTAAATGCTAACTGGCCATCAAAATTTTAAGTGGGCCCAATTATGATAAATCAAAATCAGTTAATTTTGCATATAACATTACACATTTTTCAGTGGGCCTAATTATGAAAAAATAAAATTGTGTTCGACAAGGAATTGTGTAACAATAAACTGAGCATCAAATTTTTTCAGTGAGCCTAGTTATGAAAAATTAAAATTGAGCATACTCATCTAATAATTTTAATATTAATTTTATTCTCCAGTGAATCTTGTCAATCTCGTTTTTGGGCCCCCCCTGAAAAATGGGACCGAGGCGAGCGCACTTACAACCCCCCTTCAGGGCCGGCCCTGACTAGAATCTACGTACCTTAAAACCTCTTAATTATTTGCTACGCTTATGGTCATTAAAGAGGTGAGGGGTGTAACGTATATGAGGTGTATCATTTCAATTTGACTGCAAGCCCACTTTTAAATTACAATGAACCCTTGAAATGTTGGATTGAGCCACTCCTTTTTTGAGGTAAGCCATAGGCCAAGTGACACTCATTAGATTAAATATTTCCATGCAGCTTGATTTAAGCAGGGAATCATTTGCCATCCCATGATTTGATCAGAATGACATTTAATTGGGGCCTCGTTCTTGACCAAAATTCCTAACAAGAATTTGGTATGTTTGGGTTTCTTGTATATGATGTGAAATCTTGTCCCCGAAGATTTGAAATACCATATTTCTTTTACTAGAATTTCAATCTTCAACCACCTAAAAGGTCTCAAATGGCCTTTTGAAATTTCTGAAATTCCGTTCTCTATGAAATTGGTTGGAATTTCAAATGCTCCAACAAGAGGAGGGGTTTGGAACCTTAATGGACAGCTTTTGGAGAATTTGAAATTCCTCCAGACATAAATTCTTGAAATTCTAGTAAAAAAACAGGCCTTGGATCTATAATCTATGGTGAAGGTTGAGATCCAATGGTAAGCCTGCATATAAAGTGGGTCTTGCTATGTCAACTACTTTCTTGTTACATGGTAGCTGATTGTTAGGCTATTTACCCAAAAATAACATAATAGTACTAATAATAATAATAATAAAATGATTATTAGGTCATGCAAGGAAAAAAAAAAAAAAGCCTCTCTAAGTTGAGGAAGCAATCTATATTCTATTCTATATCTATTATAAGACAAAAACCATCCTGCCATGTGTCTCATTCAGAAAAATCTAAAATTTTTATTGAAAATTGACACTTGGCATTTCTTATGTGCCACGTGTTTTGTATTAAATTTTAGAAATAAATCAATTAGCATTAATTAGTATTAAGATCTCATTTCCCATGCAAAATATAAAGTCAATATTCTCATCGAGTGGGGCTACTCATTTTCCATGCAAAACACGGGTATTGATTAGTTTCCTCTTAATAAGAACACCAAAAGCAAAATTTATGTTTACGAAAAAAAAGTATTTTTCTCTTATTAATTTCTTTGTTCATTCTTTTAATAAAAATTTACTCCTCGCCCTATTATACTTTTCTACTCCCTTTACTTTCAGGGATTCACTTCTCTTCACAGGGTAACTAAAATGTGAAAAGAGGAAAAGAACAAGATGTTAGAAAAATAATAATAAAATATAATTGACATGGATCGTGTGAGTCAAAGGTTGCACTTGCCTCAAAACAATGCCCCACACCCCAGCAATGTAAAATTGGCCCAAATCATCTATATGTAACATCTCAGAATTTGTAGGATGTGACTGAGTCAACTCAAGTTAAGACAAAATTGACCCAATTTAAAATAGATACTAGGACAATCCAAATCCGTCTCAATAAATGGCAAAAAATGGGCTTATCAATGAGCCCTAATGCTCTAAGCACAAGCTCATGCCCTTACATGCTATCTCAATGGAGATACACAAATAAGCATATAAATCTGCCTCAATAAATCTTAAAAAATGGGCTTATCAATGAGCTCTAATGCTCTAACAAAAAGCCAATGCCCTTACACGCTATTTCAATGGAGATGCACAAATAAGCATATATAAATTTCTTTTTTCATTTCAATCAAATCCGATATGGGATTCTAGCAATGAACTCTAAATGATTTTTTTTATGACGAGAAACCCACCGACGACCCCTTTCGATTGATCATTTGAAAAAAAAAATTAAATGGCTCTTTACTACTTTCAAAATCCCCAACATTCCTCTACAATTTTCAAAATCTCTAACACAAGAGTGTAAAGTGGGTCTCTTAAGTTTTCAAAAACTAGCCAGAACAAGTATATATAAAGTGGGTCTCTTTCTGGTAACCAATGCTCGACATGCATTGGATAGCACCTAAGCATGGCCGATCACCCCCCACGCGCGAGGCATTTCGAAGTATATATATATGGAAAAAATTATCTCATTTGAAAGAAGAAGCTGCCCCCCGCCCGCCTCCCCCCCCCAAAAAAAAATTTTAGGAAAAAAAAAAACCTATGTAATTTGGAAACTACATGCGCTTTTATATGTGGCACTCCCAAGAAATCTTTTTTCTCCTACATATTAGCCACCCCAAGAAAATATTCCTACGCCTGCCCTGTCGCAATGTGAAGGGTTTTTTTGGTTGTGGCATTTTTGATGTCATGCATATAAGATAAAGAGACATGTAAAAGGGATAAATGCCCTCAGCCCTAAATGGTGTTTGCTCATTTTGGGACATGAAATGCATTTAAATGCCCAAGCAGGAATGTAGTTCCAAATATTAGAATTATAGGGACCTATTTACAAATTAGGGATTATATATAAAAAAACCTCTTTTTTTTAAGTATTTCTGTGTTTTGGGAATATAGCACTACTTAGAGGAATTGTTTTCTTGGACGAAGCACTGTGCAGCACATCAGTGCTGTTTGTCGCATGTGATTGGATAAAATTCAAGGTGCACAAGAGAAGATTTTTCCTACTTGCAATTGAGAACTTTTTATCTTTTTGACTTTTGACACATATTCTTGAGAGGATTTTACCTAAAAAATGATCCAAGATGGCCACTAAACGAAAAATGGGCCACTAGTAAATATGGCACGAAGTGGTCCCTTGGGACCACTTTCTTTCTTTTTTATTAATGATCGAAACAAGTGACGACGTCGTTGCACCATTCAACCCCATAAAAGTGCCCCGAAACCCCACTTCCCCACTGTCCCCTTCTTCCTCCCATCGCTTTCTCCATTTTCCCCTGGCGGTTTCCTTTTCCTTCTTCCTCAAAAGGTAGTTAAGGTGGTCTCAAAATTCGTTTTCCTTCCGATTGGATTGTAACATCAAGATTTTCAGTGGTTTATCAGGAAGAGGTATTCTTCTTTTCGCTTTTCTTTTTCTGTATTACAGATAGAGATGAATTACTGGGGTTTCTTCATCTTCTTTCCATTTACTTCACACCCTAAAATGGTTAATATTCATGCACTATACATGATTTTTGCATTGAATCAACGCATCACTCAGTCCTTTCATTTTACCATTTCTCGATTGGGTAGTCAACCCATAATTCATCAAGATATCTCTCAAAAATTGCTGTCACTGCAATCTCTCATCTGTGTCGGTCGACCCTTCTGCAGCAACTCTGTGACGGCGTGTTCATCAAGTGGGCCCTATCTCTGGTGATTAGATCTGGACGAAACTTTACAAATCTGGTCGTCTGATTATTCAAGGATTTTCCATCATTTTTTATGGATTTATTGAGCGCAAAAAGGTCAGTTTCAATCCCATCTTCTGTTTCAATAACTTTCAGACAGTTTTCATCAACTCCGTTGATTTTTTCTATCCAGGGTCAGATCTGGCTCACATTCTGTGACAAGTTGAGCAATTTTAGCATCCATACTATCGTAAAGTTAGATTCAAATTTTCTCTTTTCATTAGGGAGAAAACTACATTCCTGTAGCAGAAAAAGGGGTCACCTAGCCACTATTTTTTTTTTCCTTCAGAAAATACTGTTTTTCTGCATCTTTTGCTACAATACCTGTTCCTTTTAATCATGGACAAGAATGAGACTACCCAAGTTAAGTCTACTGAAAAGAATTGTACTAGATGGGCTTTCCCTCTTCGACACTTTGTCACCCGACAAAGTCTTTTGGGATGCCTAGATGGATCCATTGCGGAGGATGAGAAAAAAATATATACTTGGAAACAAAATAACTCTACTTGGAAAAAGTAGCAGGAATTCTAAGGATTCTCGGATATGGAAATCTTCCATATATGGAGAATTCTCGGCTAAAGCTTTCTACTTGGCCTTGGAAGGGACGCAACCTTCTAGAGCCGCCTCTGCTCCTGTTTAGGTGGGTTTGGTTCCACCTAGGGTAGAGGCCTTCTGTTAGTTAGCAATTGTTGAAAAGATTTCTACGACAGATAATCTGAGAAGAAGAGGGTTGACAACGATAAATATCTCTGATACTTGCGTGATGTGTCAGATGAAGGAGGAGACAGTTAATCATCTCTTTCTTCATTGTGAGGTTGCAACAAGTGTTTAGAGTCATTTCATTGAAAGATGTGGCATTGCATGGTGTTCGCCATAGTCGTGGGAAGCACTAAAGAAAGTGGGAAGCACTAAAGAGCATCACCAAACTCTTTGTGATTTAGATAAGAGTATTTGAACTACCTTCAATACCTATTCATGTGAATTGAATGAAGCCACACAAAAATGTTTAGAACAATCAGTCGGAAATGTTGCATTTAGTTAGTTCCAGCCATTTAATTTAAATTTATAAATATTGCTATGATTCTAATTCAATGCTTTTAATTTTCTTAGTATTTAGGTTTACATCTCTATCTAGTTAGGTTTACATCTCTCTCTTTTATTTTTGCAGATGACTGGAAGTAAGGGAGTAGGAAATAGGCTTCTATACGATCAAGCCAATCATATTTTAGAAAGCCATAAACCAGGAAAATGTATATTCTTAGCCACCCTTTCATCTATACATATATTATTGAGTTACCTTTTCCTGTATGTAATCGCTTGAAAATGTCTGGCAGGAAATTGACACTTTCAAATGCATACCAATGAGAACCCGGACAAAGAATCATGGGTGTTAAATGAAACCCAAAAGGACTACGTCAGGTAATCAGGGTTGCATAATTTGGCGGAAATAGCACATATTAGGATAGATCATGCCCTCATTACGGCCTTGATAGAAAGATGGCGTCTTGAAATGAACGCCTTCCACTTCCCATCAGGTGAGGTGACTGTCACTCTTGAAGACGTTGCCTATATACGGGCTACCGATAGATGGTGCTACGATTGAATGGTCCATGTCGTTGAGGGCCTTTTTGGATTGGAAATGCAGCTTGGTTAGGATCTTGTAGCGCTTTAAAAAGGATGATTGTACCCGACTATCTCCTATTTTTTTTTATGAAAAAGAATTGTTGTTATAACACTTGTAATACTGCCAAAAGGGAATTGTTAAATTTTGCGACGTTAACGTCCGCTTGTTATGGATTATTGAATGTTGCCTTGTGGTGGATTATTCAATGTTTTAATATGGATTTTTGAATGCTACCAAGTTATGTGCTTTTTTTATGGCAATAAACGAAGCTTGTATGTCCATGACTTGTAGTGTGCTCTCACATCAAACCAATACACACATCATTTTTTTCAATTGCAATGGTCAGTGACGACATCGTTGCCTCACAAAAGATAGTGGAAGGAAGTATGCTCTAATATTTGACGACGTCGTTGCTTCACAGAAGTTAGTAGAAGAAAGTGTGCTTTAATATCTGACGACGTCGTTGCTTCACAGAAGCTAGTGCTAGAAAATGTGCTTTAATAGATGACGACGTCGTTGCTTCACATGAGCTAGTGAAAGGCAATGTGCTTTAATATATGACAACGTCGTTACTTCACAGGAGCTAGTGAAAGACGATGTGCTTTAATATATGACGACGTCGTTGCTTCACAAGAGCTAGTGCAAGACGATGTGCTTTAATATATGACGACGTCGTTGCTTCACATGAACTAGTGAAAGATAATGTGTTTTAATATATGACGACGTCGTTGCTTCACAGAATCTAATGTAAAGAAGTGTTAATGTAAATATATATAAAACATTAGCGACGACGTCGATACTAACTCTCGATTATAAGTGACGACGTCATCGCTTGTAGAAAATAAGCAAAAAATATATATTTTCTGACGGGAATACCGGTTCCGTTGCATATATACTATGAGTACCTCTTCCGATTAGTGGCCAACTAGGGTCATTTTTTAGGTAAAATCCTCTGATCTTTAATAGATAATGAATACATTTCCTTTTGATTGACAACTATTGCCTTAAATTTATATTAATATTTTACTTTAGATAACACTTGACATTATTTTATTATTATTTCATTTTTTTCATTTTCAAATATTGATGCCAACAAAAGTTCAGTTACTATCAATTAATAGAGTGAATTATATTTTAAAAATGTTGACCCCCTATCATTATGCTAAAATTTTATTTATTATATAGTTTTTCATTTTTCAAGCTAGTTTAATTTTAACCTGAAATGGACAAATGAATAACTTGTCACTGAAGGTTGGAACAGAGTTTTACTAATGGTTGGCTGATAAACCGAGTGAAGGAAACTTGATTTATTTGATTGATGTACTTTTTTTTGTTTGTTTTTTGCATGAGAAAGATAGATTCATTAGAAAGAGTAAGGAAAATATTTACATCATGACTAGGTTTAAACAAAAGAGAGAGACCCACTAACAAAGCACCATCCAAAACAAGAACACATCTGCTGAGTAGTTATGGCTGACATGAGTTATAACTATAAGCGGGTCCCAGTTATGCTCTTATATTTCCTAAAACCAAGGTAATTAGGTTTATACTTCAGTTGATTCTAGATAGGTGTGTAGGAGGATCATATATTAGCTTGTTATATTTAATATGTTAAGATGAAACGGCAAGATGTCAGGATGGCCGAGTGGTCTAAGGCGCCAGACTCAAGTTCTGGTCCTCGTGAGAGGGCGTGGGTTCAAATCCCACTTCTGACATTTAATTTTTTTCCATCTCTATTGCTTTCACTATCCAAATACTTTTGTTGGTTTTTTTTCCCTTTTTTTCATTCATGAAGAACCCTTTTTCTTTTTCTAATTTTTTTAGATAAAAAGAGAATTCATATAGAACATTGTTCTTTATTAGTTTCATGGTCGATTTTTTTTTTAATTTTCTAAATTCTTTGATTATTATGATCTAAATCCTTCTTCTTGTTTTCGTTTTTAAATCACATCCCACATTTGAAATCTCTATTGCTTTCACTATCCAAATACTTTTGTTGGTTTTTTTTCCTTTTTTTCATTCATGAAGAACCCTTTTCTTTTTCTAATTTTTTTAGATAAAAAGAGAATTCATATAGATTATTTCATGGTCGATTTTTTTTTAATTTTCTAAATTCTTTGATTATTATGATCTAAACCCTTCTTCTTGTTTTCGTTTTTAAATCACATCCCACTTTTGAAATCTCTATTGCTTTCACTATCCAAATACTTTTGTTGGTTTTTTTTCCTTTTTCTCATTCATTAAGAAGCCTTTTCTCTAATTTTTTTAGATAAAAAGAGAATTCATATATAACATTGTTCTTTATTAGTTTCATGGTCGATTTTTTTTTTAATTTTCTAAATTCTTTGATTATTATGATCTAAACCCTTCTTCTTGTTTTCGTTTTTAAATCACATCCCACTTTTGAAATCTCTATTGCTTTCACTATCCAAATACTTTTGTTGGTTTTTTTTTCCTTTTTCTCATTCATTAAGAAGCCTTTTCTTTTTTCTTTTTCTAATTTTTTTAGGTAAAAAGAGAATTCATATAGAACATTGTTCTTTGTTAGTTTCATGGTCGATTTTTTTTTAATTTTCTAAATTCTTTGATTATTATGATCTAAACCCTTCTTCTTGTTTTCGTTTTTAGATCACATCCCACTGTTGACATTTGTTTCTTTCTCTTTATGATTTATTGGTTTCATCATCCAAATACTTTATTTTATATTTTTTTTGATATTTTAATCTTCTCTTTTGAACTGAATTCAAAAATATATATAATATCAAGCATATACATTTTTTATTTCTTAAAACATTGGTCTTATCTCAATACTTTTTGTTCAAGTGAAATGAAATATCTTAAATTAACAATTATTTTTTCAAACATGAAATGAGAAGTCCCACTCCTGCCACTTAATTTTATCTCTGTTCGATTTATTGGTTTCATGATCCAAGTACTTCTCCAAATGCCTTTTCTATACATAAAGCGCATTTTTTGTTTCTCTCTCTTTTGAGGTACATTGAGAATCATATAAAATTCATCCAACACACCACATATAGAAGTTCAACTCTATTTAGGAATGATACACACTATTGTAGAATTTCTTAAAAGATGTAGATTTTCAGTAAAATTTCAGCAAATATGGCTTTGTACTCAGAAATGAAATGAAATATTATGGGGTTCTGTTTTGGTTTGGTTTGGTTTGACTTGTATTTAACCCATATTAAAAGTGGGTTGAGCGGTTTAACCTAACCCAACCTACCTGCAGGCGCAACCGCGCAAGTTGAGAAATCCCAAACCGTTTTGGAAACGGGTTGGTTAAGGTTTAGGGGCCCAGAACCTGAATCCGCTGCTGACTCGACCTGTTTACCAACCCTACACTACGCAAGTCCACATTCTAGGATTTACATCCTATTTATAGACTTGGGAGGACTCTTCACCTTATACTATGAAGATTCTACACATTCTAATGAGATTAACCTCACCTTATAAACTATCAGAAACACAAGCACATATTACATTTAATCCAAACACCTAAAACAAGATTGTAATTAGAGGTCTCTTCAGAGTTCAGACGCATCTGATAAAATTAGAAGATTGTGATTAGAGATCCTACGAGCCAAAGTGGCATGCAAAGCCACACGTACGTCCAACAGTTCAACAAAAAGCTCGCCTCCTACTGGTAAAAGATGGCTAGGATTTCACAAGAAGAGGTTCATTTATAATAGATGGTGAACGTGATGGAGATCTTCAATGATCACCAAATTAAACCCCTCGAATGTAAGGCTTGTTGTGCCCCACTTTGTTCTTGATTTTTGTGCTTGAATCTTGTTATTTTGACCATCCAAAAACCTTTGTGCTTGGCTTTTATTGTATTGTATGAAGGATGCCCTTTATGATTTGATTTTAGAACATTGGATGAAAGGTGCCAGGTTTTTTATTCACATAGTATTATTCCAGATCCCTGTTTCAACTATTTCATCCTACCTCATCCTATCTCATCCTATCAGCATTCATTCATCAGCTGTATTAAATTTATTTTTTTGTTCTCTTTTTTTTCGTTCGGTAACATTTGCCAGCTGTATTAAATCTATTCTTTCCTTTTTTTTTCATTTGAGCCGATTTAATACAGCTGACGAATGTTGAAAGTAGGAGATCCGGACCCCATTAGAAGGTACTTGACTTTTTTATAAGGAGAAGCCCTTTAACTTGAGGCCCATTTGTTTTTGTCGTAATTGAAGCCCTAAGAATTCATGGCAAATGACTTCCAAAGAAGTAAGAGGAAAAAGGGTATAAGGTTGAGGTTTAGATGTTGATGGGAGCCTCACTTTCCTATAATTTTATGGGCACTAGTCATAACAGGTGAGAGACTTGAGGATTCCATAGATTTGAAAATTCCTCATCAGATTCAAGGATTCCTCACTAAGATTTATATTGCTAAGGATTTCACATCAATATTGGTGCATAAGATGAGAAAAATTGGTATTGGTGGGGAACAATCTGCAAAACTAAGGATTTCATAATCTTATGGGTGGCTGTCGGACTTCAAAATCCTCATTCACTGGCCTAATTCATCGAGGATTCACAATTTCCAAATGTGAAAATTTCAAATCCTCGGGGCAATCAATGAGGACTCCCCCATTACTTGGTTGCCAAACATGACCCAAGGGCGATGGCGGGATAAGCATTTCCAACTTTTTACTTCAGTTTTATCCACTTTGAAAAATTGCGTTTCTAAAAATATTTGGAGATTCAATTCCATGCAAACAAACCGGACCATAGTGAAACCAACACTGGTGTTTTTATAGGGAAATGAGCATCATTGACAGATCCCACAACTATAAGGACCACTGTCATCAGTTAAAACCATCGGATATCTGTCTTCACCCATGAATGAAGGTGCTCGTCCACTATCACACTCCTCAAGAGTGACAATGACCATTGAATGAAAACCATGCAAGAGGATAAATAAAGAGTGAGGCTATCTACACACTACATTCTACTCTCTACCCACTGCATTTAAAAAAAAAATTCCTGAACTACCCCTCCTTCTCTCTCCCTGCTTGTCGCCGGCAGCCGTCCGCCACCCGTCGCCCGCCCACCCTCTTCCATTCCTCTCCCCTCCCTCTCCTCTCCTTCTCCCTCTCTATTTCCCTCTATTTCCCTCTCCCTGCTAAACCCTTCCCGTCGCCGCCCGCTCACCCTCTCCCTCTCTATTTCCCTCTCCCTACTCGTCGCGGTCGGCCGCCCGCCCACCTTCTCCCCTTCCTCTCTCCCTCTCCTTCTCAATGGCCAAAGGAAGCTCAACATTTCTAGTGTGTTTCTGCCATTTTGATTCTGGCTCAAATCGAATTTGTTCGGCGACGCAGGGCCGAACAAATCGAGTTTATTCGGCCACACGACGCCGAACAAATAGAGTTTGTTCGGCTGTATGTGGCCGAACGAATCACATTGAACATGAAAGCTCGTTGAATATGATTCGTTCGGCCACATAGGGCCGAACAAACTCGATTTGTTCGGCCCTGTGACGCCGAACGCCTGCAGGCAGCTCGCACAGTTCCTCGCCGCCATCGTCTTCTTCCACGACACCGAGTACTTCCTCGCCATCGGCATACACGGAAAGCCTCGTGTATCGAGCAGCTGTAACCCCTCTCTCTCTCTCTCTCTCTCTTTTTGCGTTTTGAACTGTTGTTGTTGGTCACGGTGATGGGGAGCGGGATGGGGTGGGGAAGGGGAGAGTGATGAGGGCGGGGAAGGGGAGGGAGGGAGATTGGGCTAGGGTCGGCGCAGGGCGGCTGCGGGGTTGGCGCAGGTGGCCGGAGGAGGGAGGGGGAGAAAGGGAAGGAGAGGGAGGGGTAGTTTAGGAATTTTTATATTTTTTCTAAAATGCAGTGTGGGTTAAGTAAAATGTAGTGTGCAGGTAGCAGCTCTCATAAATAAATCGCTTATCTAATCACCATCCTCTAGACTGTTCAATCCAAGGTGAGTATCGCCCTGATATCAATTTCATCAAGGTTCATTTTTGGACATGTTTGCGTTAGGAATGTAAATAAGTCCCCGATTCTCTGACTACCGGAAGGTTTTGACCGATGAAAAATCGGATTTGGAACCTTATATAGGTCCCCATAAGTAAACGGATCCAGTTTTCGAGCCTTTTTTTGGACCCAGGAACTACACAAGTCCATTTCCGGAACTAACTTAGTTCAGAACCATAGACCCAGGACCCGCCCCACTGCAAGTGTATTTGTCTTTCTTGTGATCTCCATGTATCTGTGAGATTTTGGATCCACATATGAGAAATGTGTGAAATACATGCATTTCCATCCTCTAAATAAAAGCATTTCCATCCTCTCCCCATTCTCTCTCCCTCTCCCTCCTCTAATTAACCGGTCCGGAACCTGTTTCTTGGTTCTGAGTCCGGTTCCAAAACCGGAACCATCCTTCCCTTAACTGCTTCGATTCCGTTCCTGGTCCAATATGGACCCGACCCAGAGCTGACCCATTTACATCCCTAGTTTGCATCCACTGATTCAACCAAGGGGTTTGATCGAACAAGTTGGGCCCCATGATCTCAAGCAGGCACCTTATTATTTCTCATTAATTAGGATCACCTGAACTAATTTCAATCATGATAAGTCAATATCAGGAAAGAATTTTCTTGAGCAACCAATTAGCACACTTAAGAATTACAGATGAAATCTTCAAAAACAAGCTACACTGTTTCCCTTCTGCTTCAAAAGTATTGTAAAATAAAACAAATAAACAAAATCACTCTTCTTTATTCACAAGTTGGGCCTAAAAAAAAAGCCCATACTGCTGAGTCAACCATAGGCCTAGTAGCCATTGATAATTATCCTTAATCCAATGTGTCAGCAGCGCTTGTTCTCACTTGAATGACTCTCTGTTTCACTATGATACAAATTTTGAGCCATCGCTGATCCCCTTTAGTGTCGTCTTGATCATCAGAAAATACAGACATCAATCGGTCGAGTGAAGCCTCACTTGACGAGGCAAAAGAATTGATGATTTTCATTGACAAAAAATGGCATATACAAAAGAATTGGTAGAGGAAATAAATCCAATGTGGAAATTTGAAATGAATGCCTTCCAGATCTTTTATGCAAGTTCTTAGAACACCTGAAGAGATGACAAGAAGAAGGTGAAGAAATAAACACGATCAAACTAATGGACATGAAAAAGAAAGACATTAAATATAATGGTTATTTGCATGCATTATTCGCATATCACATTATCACTGCTAATGGGATTATCTGAAAGTGTCATGGTGTGAACGTGGGTGAAGAACATCATCAGCTTGCCAGTGACCCACAAAATGTGTTGTATATCAAACAGTATCAACTATCAAACACTTAATTGGTAACGTTCATGGGTATGGATCCAGACCCCCAACTGGTGGACCATTTCTTGGATCAGCTTTAGCTCCCAAGATAGCATTTTTGGAACATTCACATTCCAATGCAACCATCAACCCTAACACAGTCAAGAAAAGTTACACCAAAGGTCAACAGACCAAATGTGTAGAAATAGACAACTGCAACAACTTCTTGAACAATTGCCCTGAGTTGGTCTATCTAAATGGAGTCAATGATATGAATTCACATCCATGATAGATGATGTCATGAGATGGATTTTAACATTCAGTAAATGATACTCGACAATAAGCTGGATTTAACCATCTATAACATTCACTTGAAATATGCAGTTTGAAGGATAGAGCATAGACAAAGATGTGCTAACCTATGATGCCCGGATACTTGTAAAAGCCCAACATCTCCACATTGGACCGATATGACACCTGTATTGGTATTTGATACTGCACTGATACTTCTAGGGAACAAGTTTAATATATCCTACTTATAAAGTCCTTTATTTCATATAGTTCTTTTAATATTTTTACTTCTCAACATAAAAAATGCTAGAAAGGAATGAAAACGATGATAATTTCATTGATTCAAAAGTGATCTAAAGAAAAAATTAGGGCACCCGTATCCATATACATGTCCTAGATTTTCAAAATTGAGGAGTTGTATCCCCGATCCCCATATCAATATCCGTATCTGGTCATCATAGGTGCTAACACCAGACCACCAACGAGGACTAGTCTGAGAGCCTCACATTGACGTGTTCTGCACTGATCCATAATGAAGAAATGTGAAAGTAAGTTCTGTTTCACAAATGCATAAACTGAAAAGTTGTTTCTACGGTTAATCAGAAAAATATAGGACCATTCTACTTCTTTCATTTCTAAGCTCAACAATACCTAACAAGCTGTAAGGTCCAATTTTCCCATATAACTATACTAATTTTAAGCCATCCTTTCTGAGGAGGGGAACATCTTGGCTTGAAAAGGTATAGGACAATCTCACTTCTTTCATTTCTAACGATACCTTACAAGTTGTAACACCCCAGATTGCTTGAATAACTCATCATCATCAAAGCCTTGTCTCAACTATTTTGTGGTCAGCTACATGAATTCTATTTCTCCATTCTGACCTATGTTGAGCTAAATCCTCAGATTAGTTGCACTTTCCTCAGATTTATTTTTACTACCTCCATCCACATCCTCTTTGGCCTACCCTTCCCCTTGGTGGGATATCAACCTGTATAGCCAAACTTTTCCTTACCGACGCCGTTGCCGGCCTGCAATGGACATGCCCAAACCATCTCAAACGGCTTTCTCTAATTTTATCCTCTTGATGCTACCCCTAAATGCTCTCGAAAGCGCTCGTTTCTAATTTTTTCCTTCCTAGTTTTTCTGCACACCCACCTCAATATTCTCATCTTTGCTATATTCATTTTGTGCATATATTGCTTCTTGATTGGTCAATATTGTACTCCATAGTTCATAGCTGGTCCAATTGTTGTCTTATTAAAATCTCCCTTCAATTTTGTTGGCATTCGTCATTCACAAAGCACTTCAGAAGCAAGTTTCCACTTCAATCAACCCGCTTTTATCCTATGTTCGACATCTTCATCAATCTCCCCATCCTTACTAATTATCGAACCAAGTTAAGGGAATGAATCTCTTTGTGCTATCTCCCGAGCTTTAATTATCACAGTATTTTCAGCTTTTTGTATATACCCAGTAAGTTAGCAATCCATATATTTTGTCTTTGTATGACTTATTTTACAGCCTTTGGATTCTAAAGCCTCCTGCCATCTCTCGAGTTTTGCATTCACACCGTCTCTTAATTCTTCCACCAACACTATTATCCACCTCAACATTCTCCTATAATTTGTCTCTATAAACAACATACACTAAGGTACCTCTTCTTGAATATGAATAGTTAACTCATCCATAATCAGTGTATAGAGATAAGGGCTTACGGTTGACTCTTGATACAAACCTATGGTCATTGGGAACTCACCTGCCTCTCCACAAGTAGTGCTCACACTTGTTACCCCTGATTGCCTGAATAACTAACTATACTAATTCAAGCCACTCGAGGCGGGGAAAATCTCACCACAACATCAAATTCTTGGGAATTAGTCCAAAGTCACAGCGAATTTTGAACTAGTTTAGAGGATAAACTCTAGAAATATTTCACTTTTAGACCAAACTTAATGAAATTCGATTTTGAATTGAATGTTATTGATAGCTATGGCATAATCCCTAAGAGCATGTTTGTATGGTGCTGCGGAAAACCGTATCTATGGAAGCTTTCCACGTTCTGCAGAAAACCAAGTCCACACCCCCCCCCCCCCCCCCCCCCCTCAAAAAAAAAGAACTAAAGAAAAAGAAAAACATCGGAAATTGTTTTCTGTGGAGTCGTAGAAAAGTTAGTTCATTTTTCCGATTTTCCAACCAAACCACCAAATGTGGATTGTACTATAGAGCAGAAAAGCATTTCCTGTTTCTACGCTTTTTCCACAAAAAAGTTATACAAACGGTGGCCTTAATGATTTTCCGCAATGCTTAAATTTCCAACAAATGTGCCCTAAGGTGAAAAGCTCAAAATATCTAGCCATCTTGTGAGGAACAAAAAAATTAAAAAAGAGGATTTTACTAAAAAAATCCCAAAACATAGCCATATATCCCGAAAGGTCCTCGCAATTTGTGTAGCACTAATGAGGTCCTTTCGCCAATTTTTTATGAGCGACGATAGCGTCACCATGAGCGACGCATGGGCGACGCTAGCGTCGCTCGTCACACCCAACTTTCCCTGCATCTCCCTACACACCCCCACACCAGCACCTCCTTATTTCTTTCTTCTCTCCCTCTTTGCACACACTGCCCACTCTGCCCTTCCCCACCTTCTCATTCCTTTCTTTTCTTTCTCTTCTTCCTCCTCCTCTTTCTCGTCCTCTCTACCTGCACCCCCTAAACACACCCACCTGTTGCACCACCCTCGCTGCCTCCCCTACACACCCACTGCCTCCTCCTCTTCTTTATTTCTTTCCCCCTTCTCTTCTTTCCTTCTCTCCTTATTCTCCTCCCCTACACCCACACCTGTGCACGTCCTCTCCTTTTCTTTTTCTTCCTTCCCCCTTCTCTTCTCTCAACTTCTCTACCCAGGTGGGCTATATTGGGTAGAGAAGTTGAGCGAAGAGATGGGGGAAGGAAGAAAAGAAAAGGAGAGGGAGAGGGACGTGCACAGGCGTGGGTGCAGGGGAGGAGAAAAAGGAGAGAATGAAAGAAGAGAAGGGGGAAAGAAATAAAGAAGAGGAGGAGGCAGCGGGCGTGCAGGGGCGGCAGCGAGGGTGGTGCAGCAAGTGGGTGTGTGTAGGTGGTGGCGGTGGTGCAGGGTGAGTGCAGGTAGGGAGGAAGAGAAATAGGAGGAGGAAGAAGAGAAAGACAGGAAAAGAAAAGAAGGGAAGAAGAAGGTGGGGAAGGGCAGAGTGGTGCAGTGTGTGCAGTGAGGGACAAAAGAAATAAAGAAGGAGGTGCCGGTGCGGGGGTGTGCAGGGACTGGGAGATGCAGGGAAAGTTGGGTGTGACGAGCGACGCTATGGGTGACGCTATCGTCGCTCATAAAAAAGTATAAAAAAATGGTGAAAGGACCTTATTAGTGCAACACAAATTGCGAGGACCTTTCGGGATATATGGCTATATTTCGGGATTTTTTCAGTAAAATCCTCATTAAAAAATGATCAATATTCCTTTCCAAAACATAGAAAACTTTTTGAAGAGTAATGTTTTAAGACTTGAGGCAATCTAAAGTAAGAACTTGTTAGACATTGCCATCCAACATAATATTTCAAATCTAGCCTCTAAGGTGAAAAGCTCAAAATATCTAACCATCTTGTGAGGAACAAAAAATAAAAGAAAAATGATCAACATTTCTTTTCAAAACAAAGAAATTTTTTTGAAGAGAAATGCTGCAAGACTTGAGGCAATCTAAAGTAAGAACTTGTTAGACATTACCATCCAACAATATATCTCAAATCTAGCCTCTAGAGGGGCACCAAAGATATCTAAACAGACTCAAATGAAAATGGAACAGTGGGTTTCGACACGAGAATGGAGGGAAAATTCCAAAACATCCCAAGAGAATTGAACCCTTTTATGATGTGTTTATCTTTCTTGTTTTTAAGTATTGTGTTTTTTTTAAAATGAATCTGACACTTGATTGCTTTCAAAAAGAAAAAAAGAAAGAAAGAAAATAAGAGAGTGAAACTATATATATTTTGATCCGTGAAAGTGGAACTATATAAATAATAGATACGTAAATATATATAAATAAAATATATAGGATTGACCTGTAAAATTATGACAACATTGACAAGTATTGGAGTATTATTGTTACATAGAGGATCCAGTAAAGTGCCGCCAATGAGATTTCTACCACATCCATACAGAACTAAGTACAAAATTGTCAATGAGATCAGTAACTATTTTTTTTTTTATAACGGAGGGTGTCCCATCCCTTTGGGCCGGACTAATCCCTACAGGCCCAGGGGAGAGCCGGGTAATTAGGCCTGTCAATTTAGCCTGTTGAAATGGGTACCCAGCTCGGCCCAGCCCAAGCCAAAAAACACGGGGCTTTTAGAAAAATCTGAGTCCAATGGGCTGGGCTTGGACAATTATTTAAAAGCCCATCCAGGCCCAGCCCGATCCCGCCGCAAGGTTATTTTACTAATTTTTATGCATTTTTCCGAAACTGCAATTTGCCAGCCTCATGGTTGAAGTAATGAACACCTTCCAACTGTACTAATATACACATTTCTTCGATCCCTTTACTAACCAGTATCCACTAATCTTCTTCCATGTCCCAACAAAGTTTCACATGAATGAGCACATGATCCACCATTTCTTCATCCAATCCATAACTAGAACAACTGATATAACAATAAAAATGGTGATAGCATTTTGGCAACTGCATGATTGGAAAAAAAAGGACTACACAAAGAGTAACAATGAACATTATTATTCAATTGCTGCCAGTGTTGTTGTTGTTGTACTACTGTTGTTGGAAAGCTATAGAAGCAAGCAGTTTCATGCAAGCCGTAAGAGGTAAAATCCTAGCAGAACCCAATATATATAATAGTGGATGGGTTTAAAGTTCGGTGATAGTATAGGAATAATTAGAGAATTTTGATCTTATGCTGAAGATAGTGCTACCCGAGCCAGCACAGGATGGGATTCGACATAGGCCCGCTCAATTTAGGGCTAGGATTGGACAACCCCCGGCAAGCCCGTCCAATATTCGGGACGGGATTGAACAACCCATGCCCAGGCCCGGCCCATCCCATTGGCAGGCCTGGGTAAATCCCCTGTGGCCCCAGTGTGGTAGTGCAGTTTCGAATCCTCAACCTCTGGGAGCAAACCATGGTTCTAAGCCAACTGATCAGTGACTAAACCCCTGTACTAATTTAGAAATGAAGGAAAACAAAAGAACCACTGTGAACCTTTCTAGGAAACCAGACCAAGTTGCACTGGTTTTGGATGTCTCAAACCACAATTTGTTTGATATTCTGGCACATGCATGTCTATCAGTTCTTTGCACCATTAGCAATATGAAACTCAGAAAATGCTTGAAGTAGGGGACAATTATCTTCACTTTTCTTCCTAAAATAAATACCAGAAATTGACGATGCTAAGTGCTAGCCATTTAAGATGGAATACTGATAAAAAAAGGTTCAAGGTGGAAATGAAAGGGAAGAAAACAGCCCAACTAAAGTGATTCCCATTACCAAAATACTTAACAATCTTTATTTGGAGTCAGTCAAATGCACCCGTAAGTACTTAGAGATGCATGAAGTATATGCATATTAGTGTTTATGTGTTTGTTTCTAACATAGGAAAAATCAGTCCGTGAAGTCATATTTTTGTGAACTCATGATTATAGAAAACACAAATAAACTAACTTTCAATTCAAAGAAAAATGACTTACCTCTACCAATAAAAGAAAAAGGAGATTAGCTCTCATCATCTGAACTGGGACTATCCAGCTGCCGGTCTTTAACTGCAGAAATAACCAGTTGCCAGGGATCTGGAATGGGCAGCATTATTGGAGCTTCCCTGTTTCTCGGTGTCATTGGTGTCTTCCTTGAGGCTTCTTTCACCTCTTTGCATGCCTTATCCAACATGATCAGGAAATCCCGCACAATCATGAACAGGCGCAAGCCCTCATCCTTTGCAGTGCTCCCATGGAAATAATCAGTTGTGGTCTTCACCAAAATCCGTATTCTCTTCTCTTCCCCAAGTAGCCAGGTAATATCAACATCTGCATGCTCGATAAAGCTCTTAAGTGTTTGGTAGAACCCAGTTTCCTGGTCCACATGCCACATCTCGGAGTTTAGAAACTCCTTCATCTTCACCAACCCATGTCCAAGGTTTGCAACAGCACGTGTTAAGGCATCAATATCTAAGACAGCTGCCTTCTTGACATATTTGAGCTCTCCATCCAAACCAGCAACCACCTGAAGGCCAAGGCTACGGTAGTGGTCTCCCATTTCATGAGGAGAACTGGCATCCACTAAATCATCTGAATTCACACTAGAGGTGCTTCCACTCTCTCTGGCAGCACGTGCAGCACGCACACCTTCCGTGCGGATTATCTCTTGGACCACAAAGTGCAGGAGAGTTGTCTTGCCATCAGCTCCTTTGACATCTGCCAATTTTAGAAGTGTATCAAGCTTGAATGCCTGTGCACCCCCACGAAATGTGCCATCATTCATGCGGTTTCCAGTTTTGAGAACAGCTTCTAACAGCTTCAAAAACAGCCTACTGCTTCTGAGTTCTTTGCAAGCTAGCTGTTATATTAAAAAGTGAAGTGGGGCAGACTGTTAACAAATTGTGTGATCATAATAGCAATCATATATGTAATGACATGCACCAGAATGAGCATAGAAGAAATTTTACAGTGTGTGTGTGTGTTGGAGAGAGAGAGAGAGAGAGAGAGAGAGAGAGAGAGAGAGAGAGAGAGAGAGAGAGAGAGAGAGAGAGAGAGAGAGAGAATTTAAGTGTGCCCACATTTACATTAAGGTGGAGTTAGACAAACTATATTAGAGGACTGTGCAATTACTAACCAGCAATTAAATGTGAAAACACATGCACCAAAGTGGGCTAGAATCACAATTGCATTGAGGGAGACAGAAAGGAAGTTCTTAAGGCCAACATTTACATTAAGAAGGTGTAGTGAGATGGAATATATTAAAAATTTGTGCAATTACTAAGCAGCAATTAAATGTAAAAAAACATGCAACAGAGTGGACTATAAGTACATTTACATTGTGTATGCCATCATGGATTATAAAATCACGCTTGCAGTTGCCGTTGCGGTCGACCTTGAAAAATGATACGACGTGGCGGCGCTAGCAACTACTTTTTTTACCCTAAATTATTTGAAAATATATCCAAAAAACTCAGAATATTGGTTAATGCTAGAAAACAATTTTTTTTTTTCATTAGTACACACTATAAAGCAAAATACTGTCCCCCTAAGTCGTGACATCCTGCACCGCTGTCTCGTCTAAAGCAGTTTAAAGTTAGTTCATAATTAATAAGTAAAAATATCACAAATTTTGTAGAATGCAACCACAATTATGAGCTATCTATTAGTGTTAAATACCTAAACATAAGAAACATGTTTCAAACTTTTTCTTCAAAACTCAAGATCCAACTTGATTCAATGATTTCTAAGCTATTTAGAGAAAGGATCTTGAAAAAATAACTCAATAAACGACCTTGAAATGCTTACCTATAAGGTCTTGGTTGAATTGTTTGGTTTTTGCTGCAAAGAAATTTGTCAAAATCTTGTACTTTGGTTGCGGTTTAGTGGAAAGAGTGGTTGGAGGAGCCTCTTTGCTTGCGGTGCTTGTGTTTGGAAATGAAGAAATGAAAGAAATGAAGCTTTTAAGAAAAGGAATCGTTGGATGATATTTTCAAAATATTGGCCCCTATATCAGCTTATACTAATATTTTCAAAATTTTGTTTTGGCAATATTTTGATATCCATGATCGTGGACTATTAAAATGCAAAATATCGTCATGGTGACCACTGATACCAGTTTGCATTTGTTGATAGGAGTTGGTATCAGCCGATATTTTCAACCATGATATTGCAAGTGCGTGTTGTGTGTGTGTGGGTGGGATTGGCTTTCTATTTTGCTCTTTTAAGCAAGTACTGGGACCCTTGAAATTCGTAATGAACCAAATAAGTAACATGAATATATGGAAAACCATATATTCATGTAACTTTGGTTGATTACCTATACAAATAATAATTTCTTTATAGTATATAGATATTTAAGCTAAATTTATATTTGTTTTTCATGGTATCTGCCTTGCTTAATTAGGTATCATCTCACCTTGTGCCTCAGGCTGAAATGGCCTTGACATCATGCATGCCCCTTGATACCAATTATGATAAGAGTTTTTTTTTTTTTTTTTACAGTTTCTGCATCGCCAAACTTGCCAATGCTCTCTCTCTCTCTCTCTCTCTCTCTCTCTCTCTCTCTCTCTCTCTCTCTCTCTCTCACACACACACACACACACGCGCGCGCGCGTCTAGGCACGCATGTGTTGCACTTCAATTCATTGGAATGATTGTGGTGGTGCAATAACCCGACATGGAAAATTTGTGTTTTGTATTCTTGTTTTTCCATAGTTGTCAATAGTCCACATTTTTCTCTATTATGTGGAATGGTTCAGGACTCCATTTTCCTAAACTCTCACATTTTCTTTTCTTCTTATCTCCAGACAAATGGCAAAATAGGTCCAATATGAATCAGGCTTATTAACTCCAACATGGCCAGTTTTCTTTTCTCGCTGCAGAGAAGTTCACCTTTAATGTATTGGGTGGTACAATAAGAGACCATGTTCTTCACATTTTTCGTTCATTTACAAGCACTGATGGTGTATTTGATTTCCTCCTAGAGGCCAGTGAAAAGAATGTTTAACTCATACTTAAATACGCAGCTTGCAAATTCAGGTTGATAGCCCGTTCTCCTCTTTCAGAAAAGGTGCTGCCCAAAAAGGTTCTGTGCCCATTATGCTTGCTATTAGTGGGTGTCAAAATGCACCTTTAATTTGCAACTCCAAGCATGAAGGAAAAGGCTGAAACAGACAAATTGGAATTAAATTAAAGAATCTAATTCTAAGAGACCAGAGACTTGCCTCTATTGTTGCAAAAGACTCCTTGATGCTTGACACTTCCTCTTGCAGAGAGCCCATGAAAAGCAGTGCATCTATCCGTTTATAGGCAAATGGAATAAGTACCAAAGCCTTTAGGAACCTTTCAGCAGGACCAAGTTGGGAAAGCTCCCCACTATATAGCTGAAGTTTCTGTCCTTCTGCTGCTGTTGGTGACATCTTCAATAGTGTTTGGAGTAGTTCCATAGGAAGTTCAGTTCCTGATAATGAAGATTATGACATTAAGGTGATGAATTGAAAATATATCTAAATAAGATTTTCAATTACAAGTCAAAAGAAATTAGCTTCAATTCCAGCTGTCACTGTTGGATCGCAAAGGATCATACAGGAAAGAATAGATATGACCATTTAATTTAGCAGGTAATCAAGGTTGAAACTTATATTATGATTATGGAGTGATTGCACACTCTGAATGTCAAGAAACACGTAATGATCTCCAAATAATGAGTTCATGTGCAAAATAAGGCAGCATATTAACAATAATTTATAAATTTGGGCCCCCTCACCTGAGCAGCACCATTTCTTGTGGGGCCCACCTAGGGATGGGATCAGGGGGTATCCAAAGATCCCCCGACCCCACCCCACCCCCCAACCTAACTGTGTATGGTGATGGAGGCTTGAATCATCATCCCAACCACTTGATCAATAGCCGACAAGTTTTCACCGTCCAAAACAAGTACATAGTCGATCCAACAGTCCAGCACATTTGGATTTGAATGGGTGCCAAACTTGGGATTGGTGACTATCAGGCAGGATCCTTGTTTTATAGTCCACTCAGATGGATCACCAGGTGGGCCCCACTAGGTATTTAGGCACATAGTGCTCACCTTATTGTGAGCACCGGTGCTCACCTGATGTCTTTCCTATAAATTTAGCTTCCATAAGTCGATTGGTGTAGCGTTGATTTATTAAGAATGAAGCCTCAACACCAAAATTTAATAATTGACTTCTTAGTTTTGCAATATGATCACTCTCAAGCTATCAATAATAAGGATTCCCCTACAAATAAATACTGAAATTGGGCATGGGGTCAATCATTTTGGATAGATAAAGAGAATATATAATCCACCATGATTAGTCACCTAATCACCTTTGATATCACCAAACGGCAAAGCCCTCCTATAAGATTAATTAATAGGCTGATTCTTTGGACCATAATGTATTTGTTCTCTATAATATAGTTGCTAGCATACTTATGAGGAAATTCGAACATACTCAGATGTTGCTCTAGTCACATAAAAGCAAATCATTCCCCCTGTCTTGCGTCGGAAGAACCCCTTTCTAAGATAACCATGCCAAAGGAGGATTCCATGGTGCATTTAGGACGTATTTGTGTAAAGCCCACTTCCACAGAAATCAAGAAATCCAGCACCTCCTTCTTGCCATTTGGTGTAACAATGAAAACAAAGGAGGAAAATAGCTTTTAGGAACTTTTTCTATGCTAAAGGGGATCCAGACTTCCTACCTATCTAGGAAGGAAACTGGTGCCACAAAAGAGGAAACGTAGGGTTTCCTCTTCCGGAGCTCTGCATAAATGACTCCTTAAGGCTCCCTAATTGCCAATTCCTCCACTTCTTTAAGAGCTTTTACACCCATCTGGAATTTTGAAACTACCATCTTTATTATGATGGAATTATTGCAAATGCTAGCCGGACCTACCTTTCCTGCTCCCAGACCATCAGTTTTGAACTTTTAGAAACCATAGGGTCGTTCAGCCCATATCTTGAGCATCTTAAAATTGTATCTAGAATGACTGGAAAAGTGGAAACAAGACCAGATATAATTTGATCGTTATGAGCAAACCCAAAATCTTTGTAGACCGAACCAATCATTAGTTCCCACCCCCGGGGGGAGTGGAATCCGATACATAAATCGGTTAATAAAAGAATAGAAAAAGCCTTTATTGTGTCGCTTAAGTTATAGAGGAATTCCTGAACCCAAGAATTCAGAATGACAAGTTCTTCATTACCCAGAATAGAATAACCACTTAGAATAGCAAAACAGATTATATTTGTCGAGAAATCCAAAATGATATGGATATGATCTTTGTTGTGCATTTTGACCAATTGCATCGTAATGCTCTAATTCCTGTGCAAGTAACCTCACTTGATATTATGGCACATTTTTTTTAGAAAACGAATTATTATGGCACATTTCTCTAACTGACACCTGTTTAACAGACATCCACTGGATAATATCAATCAAGGACCCTATCAACTTCTCCTCGTACAAAATAGAACCTTCACAATGGGATAACCCCAACACTCGAGCACTTTGTATACCACTGGTTGATTGAGTAAGAAATAGGAATTGTGCACATTCATTAAAAACCAAAAGAGCCGTCTCAATCACCCAAACATGGGCCTCACATCACATTTATCAACCCAAGGTTGACGAACATCATCCATAAATGCATGACCACCGCAACAAATCTATCTTTGCCACAAGCTACTCATGAGATATATATATATATTACCTTCTAGAAGTGCATCATTAACTTCTTCTATGGTCACATTCAATGCCCGTAAAAGAATTGATAAATTTTGCGCCTTCTTAGGATCAAGAATTTGAACATATTGGCTAGGAGAATCAATGGATGTCAATTCCTTATTGCAATAACCTTTATGTTTATTGGTAGCACTGTAACCAAAAAGACTTTCAATCATCTCCTCATTAAACCTGTAAATTCAAAGTAAACTATTTTAGCCAATCAAACAAACTATTGGACAGATAGGTAGTGAAATGGTACTAATGTCTTCATTGTGTAAGTGATATGGTGGAGACCTTCCACCATACATGTGAAACGTAATGGTGGAATGTGGATAGGGACAAGATACCAGGTCGGGCTCACCAAGGATGGACTACAGTTGAAACAGCACAATGATTAGGCTTAAAACTGGTACAAGAAACGATAATTAAAAATGATTAATGGTTGACATTTAATGAACACGTGGAAAAAGTGTTAACTAGGATCATGCAATCATAGTGATTTTGTAGACTGCAATGTATCCATAACCTATGATACCCAGATACTTCAAAATAAGCAACATATCAAGTTGCATCATATTATCTCCATGGGGTGTATATATATGCAGGATCTGGGCATCATGGTCCATTACACACCAGGTAGATGGCCCTGATCCACCATCTCCCTGCCACAAGCATGGTGAATGCGTGTCGAGAATTTACTGGTGAGTAACTATCTTAGTGGGAAACGTCTCTATCCTACAACTTAAAATAGATTTAGAGACTTACTGGAATGATCCTGAATGAATCTGATGCCAAACCATTGAATGGTCAGGGTTTGCAAGAACTTTATCCCAGAACAATGGTTTCAACTTAGGTTTTGGAGCTTCAGCTTCACTCCTAATCCCAATGTCCTCACCTGAAGTTCCAGGATGTTGTGGTCCAAGAGGAGAAGATTGAGCCACTCTTGAAGAACTCAAATCTAGTCGTGATGGACGGTGAGGAGAAGCAGTCTTTGGCAGTGGTGGTGGTGATGGACCAGGCTTGGTCCCAGTTGGTATTGGTGGTGGAAGTGGTAGTGGGCATAGACAAGGATTGATCCCAATTGGTGCAGGTGGTGGAGGTGGAGGTGGAGGTGGTGACCCAGAAGGGAGAGGACCAGCTCTGATAAGTCTCATAAGAGAGGGTGGTGGTATTGATGCATTGGTATTGCTTGAAGAAGTAGAAGGCTCTGCTGAAGATTTGACTACTCCCGGATCTGTTTCCAATGATGGAGCTTCTTTAGCTATTGAAAAGTTAGCAATATTAGACTCCACTGTTATGTGGCTAATCTCCACAGATGGAACCAGCACATTTTGGCTTGGATTGGTTTTAAAAGATAAAGTTTCAAATTTCTCTTTGTTAATTGAATTTCCTAAACCAAAAGGTTTCGGAGAAGAACCTGAAAGTCCAAAAGTCATAACAATTAGAATCAACTCCATTCTTTAAGGGTGTGTTTGGATGTACTCCAATTTGCTGGTGGTTTAACTCTTTTGGTTACCCATTCCCACAAAATCATTAGAAGGTATACTTTTCTAACTTTTCCACAATTCTGAACAACAAGTTTCCCACTAAATGTGACTTCTAATTTCTGCTCCACTCCAAACAATGAGCAACACAGGCAACCATTTATTCTGCCAATACTTCTGATTTGTGCCCACAAAAATCAGCAGCACAGGTGACCATCTACTCTGCAAATTATAATCAGATCAATCAAATTGGGGATACATCCAAACGCATCAAAGTTTTGCAATACAAACCAAAATTGCTTCCTTACCAGCAGAGAAATCACTTATGCTTACGGTGACAAGAGGGCTGTCATCCCTTTGTCTATCCCCCGATATGTTGTCACTACAACATTTTCTATAGAAGCATAAGATAATTGCAACAAAAAGAAACGTCCCAGCAGCAGTTGCAACAACGGCTATAAAAACTGCCCTCTTGAGGGCATCATTCTTCTTAGATGGTAGAGCTGGAACAAAATCTGGACTGGTTGAAGGTTTCAAACTTGAATTACGGGGATCTGGAGGGAAAAAAGAGTGTGGCGTTTCGGCAGGAAATGAAGAACTGGTGGGTGTGGAATCAGGAGATGGTGCTGGACTGTAAGCGGGTGGTTCAGCTACAGGAGAAGGAGCAGAGGTAGTGGCAGCTAGTGTGGTTGGGAATGATTGATCAGCCAGATTTCGTCTTGAAAAAGGGCGCCAACCAAGTAGGGATTGTAGATACTGAGTAAACAAACTTTTAGGAGTGTGCTCATCTCCTGAAACAAGAAAATGAAAATTTTCATTGCTTTGGCAGTCCAAGAAGGTCTGCTTCAAAGGGGTGAATTTCTGTATGGCACGTTCCATCAAGGACATTGCTATAGATTTCATCCCAGTAGAATCAGTGGCCATTTCTTCTGAAAGGAAAATGTCTGAATTTTTTAACTCTTCCTTTATCTGCATATAATCGATTCTGCACGAAATACACAATTGCTCGACCTGTAGTCATAACAGAAATCCCACTTCAGTAATCTGAACACAATTAACACACCAGTAAATATATTAAATTATCTAGGACAGAACAATTTTTAGAATGAACAAAATGCAGGCAAGAAAATTTTTCATGACAAATAATATACATGGCTTACAAAGCCATGGGCAGCTTTATTAATTTTTGTAAGAAAAAAATTTATATGATCGACTAAATGGAAAAAAAATCTTAAAAGGTGGATTTACAGAATAGTCACACTCATTAAACAAGCAGTCTAAATGACCAATACAGTGGAACTATTATGATCAACTCAATCATTGGCCAATGCTTATGCTCCTTACTACACCTTGTCTGGCCAAGCAATCAGCTACGCCATTAACAACCTTCCTACATGATTTGAAGAAAAGTAAAATTACTTGAGACAACTAATTTTACTAACCCTAAAAGCTGATATCCAGAGCTCCTTTTTTTTGGAAAATGGGAAGTATATTCCAAAAGGCAAAGGGAACAAAAAAAATGTGGCAATGCTCCCCATTAGCTGCAACACAAAGACACGAAGCACTGAGGGGGAGCAAACACCAAAGACCCACAAGCGGGTCAACCCAAAAAAAAAACACCCACAGCTCGGGCCAACGTAGCCCACAGCCTGGGCTAGGCAAAGGAAGACCCAAAAAGCAACTCCCAAAAATTAGGAATAAAACTGATATCATCACTGTTGACTGAGTTAAAATTCCTTAGGTGCCTTGCAACTCTACTCCAAGGAGATGTGAGGTCATTGAATTTGTCACAAATATAGCAGTTGAAGGCAGAAGTCAAAACTGTCAGCTTTCTTGCATGAAATCGGAGAGTACAAGGGGAGTTTGCAGGGTGCTTAAGAGCATTTCTGATTGTTTTGCTATCTGTGTCTATTGATAGTTGTCCTAAGTCCTTGAGAGCCTCTTTTATGATGGTAGCAGCAGCTATGAAGAATTGAAGATGTTCCCTTTATCTACTGACTTTGTCCAGATTGGGCCTTTACTTGCATCAGTGAGGAAGCCAACAGAGTAACCTTCCTGAGTAGAGATTATGATGGGGACATCAACTCCAGATATGGAAAGACATACCAAAGGCGTAAGAAGAAAATGGTTGATAAGGCTTCCTTGTGGCTGGATCAACTTTTCATGGGCTTGATACATCACAATTGTGAAGATCTACCGTTGGATCAGCCTTTGGTCGAAGATACACCGTTGGATCTTGATCCGGGCGTGCGGAAGGCCTCCGGTGGTGGACCCGCGGAAGACCCCATACTGGGATGGTCCACAGGAGATGAGCAATTGTGGAGTCATCATGAAGATTTAAAGATTGGCAAGGGACCCAAGGGAATTAAAGAGTTTAAAACTAAAGACATAAGAAGAGGGGCTCGGGGGGCCCACAACTTAAAGTCCCTTGCATAAGGATGCGTGCACAAGACTTGCGCACAAATCCCCATGCGCAAGGCAGCCCCTTTTCCACCTTGTCGACAACCACTTGTTGGTCTTATTTATTTTATTTGTTTGGTTTTATTTTATAAGACAAGATCTAGATGTTTTAATCTGAACCATTGGTTTCTAGGGTTCTCTTATTACTCCTTATTAAGGTTGTATCTCTTGGAAAAGAGGAAGAATGATGAATGAATAATAATTTTCTTCCAAAGGCCTTCTTGAGATTTCTCTTGCAGGATCTTCTTCTCGCCCGCGAAGGGGAGTTTGGTGCGAAGCCAAGATATCACGCTATCTCCATCCCAAGGTATTTATCTCCACTGTTTTCCCTTTCCTTTGATACCCATCTCACACTTTCTTGCCCATCCAGATTTAGATCTACTCACATGGTGGAATCCTAGATCCAACCCAAATACCAATCAACACCATTAAACCCTTCAGCCCTCCAACCAGCCCCTTATCCATCAATCAATCACAATTGTTCATCCCCCCAACCCTTTAGATCTGATCAGACCAGCAATAGATCTAGAATGGCAAGCAGTAGATCTGGTTTCAACCCATTACAGCCCATTTAATTCATGTTTTCACTTCTGAATTTTAAACCTAGCATTATAAAGTTGTGGGTGTATTGGATTAAACCTGAATTTCATTTAAAACCATATTTAGTCCACTACTATTCAATTGTTACCCCAAATTGAGCCTGGCTGTCCTTCAAATCCTCAAGGATCTTGATTATTTACTTGACTCGGCAGATCCCTAGGCAAGGTGGAGGTTCTTACTCCACTTGGTCCCTTCCTCAATTCTTTGAGGGCCCAAATTGCAGGACTGTAACAAGAATTGGATTTCCTCATAATTAACTTAGTGGATTTCAGCATGGAATGATGTGTCAATCTGTTTCAATTGATTCAGTATAATTGTTATTATTGTTATTGATCTCATCTTGCATCATTTAGATTAGTTTTCAATTTTGTCCTGCATCAACTTGGTATCAGAGCTTAGGATTGTCTAGGGATTGCATTGCGTATCATTACATCTCATTCCATCACATCTCATAGCATATAGATGGTCATTGCATGCCCACTAGGAGTGGTAGGGATCACCAACCTTTAGTTTTCAGGATGGCAGGACCTTCTCAACCCAAAACAAGTTCCAATCCACCCGGAGTGACTTTAGAGCAGCTAGCCAAAACCTTGGAAGAAATGAGAGCACAGCTTAATGCTCTAACAGAGGAACAAAATGAGCAAACTGGGGAACTTAGGGTTCGTCTTGCGGAAGTTGAGCGATCTGTTCAGGACGATAACAGGAGGTGTCATAGGCGCCATGAGAGGGACGATCATGATCAAGACACTGATGTTGAGTCCGAAAATGGTAATGATCGTAGGGGTCGCGGCCGAGGCCCAGATCCCGACGGGTGGGTGATAAAGAGTGTTAAAATAGATGCCCCCACCTTTGATAGTCGGATGGATCCACAGGTCTTTTCTGATTGGCTCTCTAACATGGACCATTATTTTAAGTGGTATGAGATGTCGGAGGCAAGGAAGGTTAAGTTGGCTACCATGAAGTTAGTGTCCTAGGCTAGAATATTTTGGACCAACTTAGAGCATCATGAGCAGCGTCTAGGTCTCCCTGCCATTGACACGTGGGAAAGGATGAAAGAAAGACTTAAGGACAACTACCTTCCCCAATCCTATCGGGAGAGACTGCTCGATCAGAGGAGCAACCTTCAACAAGGTAGTCTGACTGTCTCCGAGTACATCACGAAATTTGAATAGCTTAACCTTAGATGTGATGTCCGGTAGGATTTGTCATCTCTTCTCTCTCGGTTTAGGACGGGTTGCGTCCTGAGATTAAAAAGGAGCTGCTTCAGCATAGGGTCACAACCCTTGCTGAGATGTATGAGAAGGTACAAGACCTAGAGCAATATGTGAGGTTTCAATTTCCTAAGAAGGTAGATTCACGCAATGTGGAACCTAGGGCTAATCCTATGAATGCGAGAACCAGCTCAGGAACTCCTCAACAGAAGGGGACCACCAATAATCATTCTACTTCGTGGGACCCCAAAGGAAAAGGAGTTGCTTCTGAAAACTCCCGGAGAACCTCCCAAACCAAATGTTACAAGTGTCAGGGGTATGGACATTTTGCTGCTACTTGCCCCACGAGGAATTTGTTCATAGAAGAAGTCCAGGATGATAGTGACTTGGATGTGGATAACTATATGCCTGACTTTGTCCCATCCGATGATGATTGTGGGGATTCCGAGGACCGCGTCTCCTTCCTTAGGTTTCTTCCTGCCTATCAAACTAAGGAGGAGAGAGTGAACCAAAATGCCCATGAGATGACCCAAATGCTAGTGGTCAGATGTGCCCTAGCCATGCAGGAGGATGATGACTGGCGGCGGACTGCCATCTTCCATACATATCTGAAGTGTAATGGAAGAAGTTGTAAGCTCATCATAGACAGTGGCAGTTGCACCAATGTTGTTTCTTCTAACACCGTTGCTCGTTTAGGGTTGAAGACTGAACCTCACCCTAACCCCTATCGTGTCTCCTGGGTAGACTCTACGTCTATCCCCGTGTCTCAGAGGTGTTTGGTCCCACTTGAGCTTTCCTTTTATAAGGACCAACTGTGGTGCGATGTTGTCTCCATGGATGTGGGGCATATCATTTTGGGCAGGCCGTAGTTATACGACTTGGACGTTACCAATTTTGGAAGGTCCAACGTCTGCATCTTTGAATTCGAAGGGAGGAAAGTGAGGCTCCATCCTCTCCCGCCTAAGGATTCCAACATCAAGAAAAGCAACCCAAAAGAAAAAAGTCTACAAAAGGAACCTAGCGTGAAAAAGAGAGACGGGAAAGGAAAGGACCCCAAGTCAAAGGGCATTCACATTTTGGGTGCCTCAGAATTTGAGAGAGATCTCCAAGAGAATCTCGAGAATGGCAAAGTAGGAGAACCTGCCATGTTTGTCTTGGTGACTAAGGAAGTCAAGGAAGAGAAGGCTGTTGAGATCCCACGTGAGACGGAGCAAGTCTTGCATGAATTTCAGGATGTTTTTCCTAAAGAATTACCAAATGAGCTCCCACCTTTATGTGATATACAGCACGCCATTGATTTGGTTCCTGGTGTACCTTTGCCAAACCTACCACACTATAGAATGAACCCAACTGAGCATGCTGAGTTGAAAAGGTAGGTTGATGAGCTCCTTGAAAAGGGCTTCATCCAAGAAAGTTTGAGTCCTTGCGCCGTACCAGCACTCCTTACACCCAAAAAGGATGGGTCTTGGAGGATGTGCATTGATAGCCGGGCGATCAACAAGATCACAATCAAGTATCGGTTTCCCATGCCGAGACTTGATGACATGTTAGATATGATGGTGGGTGCCAAGATTTTTTCAAAAATAGATCTTAAGAGTGGCTACCACCAGATTCGTATCAGACTTGGTGATGAGTGGAAAACTGGCTTCAAAACAAAGGATGGTTTGTATGAGTGGTTGGTCATGACCTTCGGTTTGTCAAATGCACCAAGTACATTTATGAGGGTTATGGCACAAGTGCTGCGACCATTCATAGGCAAATTTCTGGTCATCTACTTTGATGACATTCTCATATACAGCAGCACTCATGAACAACACTTGCAACATTTGAGAGAAGTCTGTCTCACTCTTAGGAGAGAGAAGTTGTATGCTAACCTCAAGAAATGTACTTTCTTTTCCTCACTAGTTGTCTTCTTGGGGTTTGTCATTTCGGTTGATGGAATGTCTGCAGACCCGGAAAAGGTCAAGGCCATTGTAGAATGGCCAGAACCACGGAACATTCATGAGGTGCGTAGTTTTCATGGACTAGCCACCTTCTATAGGTGGTTTATTAGGAACTTTAGCACCATCATGGCTCCAATTACGGATTGTATGAAAAAAGGTGAATTCAATTGGAGCAATGCAGCCACCAAGGCATTTAAAGAAATTAAGGAAAAGATGACGGAAGCTCCAGTCATGTGACTTCCTGATTTTTCTAAGTTTTTGAGGTGGCATGTGATGCGTCTGGCATCGGAATTGGAGGAGTACTCAGTCAGGAAGGACATCCTATCGCTTATTTCAGTGAGAAGCTAAATGTGGACAGGCAAAAACACTCCAATTATGAGAGAGAATTCTACGCGGTAGTGCAAGCACTAAAACATTGGAGACATTACTTGTTACCGAGTGAGTTTGTCTTGTACTCAGACCATGAGGCTCTGAAGTACCTTCAATCCCAGGCTAAGATGAAATCCAAGCACGCGAAATGGATTGAGGATTTACAAGAGTTTACCTTCGTGTTTAAACATAAGCCAGGAGTTGAGAAAAAAGCGGCTGATGCTTTGAGCCGCAAGATTGCGTTGCCACACTCCATGAGTGTAAGCGTCACTGGTTTTGAGCGTTTACCGGAAGCATATCCTACATGCCCAGATTTTGAGGAAATTTTTAAGTTGCTTTCGGATAATCCCTCAAGCAGCATTCAGGGATTTTTGCTCAAAGATGGATTCCTTTTTAAAGGAAACAGATTATGCATTCTCCGAACATCACTTCGTGATTTTTTAGTGTGGGAAATGCATGCGGGAGGAATCGCAGGCCACTTTGGTCGCGATAAGACCATTGCCCTTGTGGAGGACCGATTCTATTGGCCAACTCTCAAGCGAGATGTTGCCAAAATAATAGGGCAGTGTCGAACATGTCAGCTTGCAAAACAACGCAAGCAAAACACGGGGTTGTACACTCCATTGCCGGTGCCACATGCACCATGGCAAAATGTCAATATGGATTTCGTGTTGGGTCTACCGAAAACTTTACGGAAACACGATTCCATTATGGTGGTGGTGGACCGTTTCTCCAAGATGGCCCACTTCATTCCTTGTTCGAAAACCTCAAATGCGTCTTACATTGCACATCTTTTCTTTAGTGAGGTTGTTCGACTTCATGGGCTTCCAACTACCATTGTGTCTGATAGGGATGTGAAATTTACAAGTTACTTTTGGAAGACACTTTGGGTGATCATGGGAACAAAACTTCAGTTTTCTTCTGCCTATCACCCCCAAACAGATGGCCAAACTGAGGTTGTGAATAGGAGTCTGGGAAATCTTCTTAGGTGTCTTGTAGGGGAGCATATTCGAGCATGGGATACTATGTTACCGACTGCTGAGTTTGCATACAATAGTTCGGTCAATAGGTCCATTGGTATGAGTCCATTTGAAGCAGTGTTAGGGTATAAGCCTAGGATGCCAGTTGACCTAATTCCCATATCATCATTACCTAGGCCATCTGCATCAGCTGAGTCATTTGCACAACACAAACATGCATTGCATGATGAGATCAAGAAAAGAATTAACATGCATAATGAGTCCTACAAAACTGCTGCCAACGCACATCGTCGCCATGTTGAATTCAACATAGGTGACTGTGATGATCAGGATGAGGCCTGAAAGGTTCCCTCAGGGGACTGCTAAGAAGTTGCAAGCCCGCAATATGGGACCTTTCAAAATTTTAAAGAGACTGGGTCCAAATGCATGTGTTAGAACTACCACCAAACATGGGGATTAGTCCGATTTTCAATGTAGAAGATCTCGTGATCTTTAGAGGTCCCACAACTTCACCTGATGATCATCAGTTTCCCGTACCTATAGACCCAATAGCCACCAAAGCTGACCCACCACAGGTGCTTGGACCATATGAACATTCCCAATTTGAGCTTGATCTTCCTTCTCCACCTACACCCCCTTTGAGCCAACATAAAGAGACTGTGGAGGATATCTTGGATGAGACATTGGTTTCCACCAAATACGGCGGGGTTCAAAAGTACCTTATCAAGTGGAAGAACAGGCCAGTTTCAGATGGTACTTGGATTACCCGTGATGAGCTACAGCGAATGGACACAGATATTTTGGAGAGGTATGATAGTTTTGTTTCGCCAGTGGCGAAATCTTCACAGCTAAGGGGAATTGATAGGGACATCAACTCCAGATATGGAAAGACATACCAAAGGCGTAAGAAGAAAATGGTTGATAAGGCTTCCTTGTGGCTGGATCAACTTTTTATGGGCTTGATACATCACAATCGTGAAGATCTACCGTTGGATCAGGCTTTGGGCGAAGATACACCGTTGGATCTTGATCCGGGCGTGCGGAAGGCCTCCAGTGGTGGACCCGAGGAAGACCCCATACTGGGATGGTCCACAGGAGATGAGCAATTGTGGAGTCATCATGAAGATTTTAAGATTGGCAAGGGACCCAAGGGAATTAAAGAGTTTAAAACTAAAGACATAAGAAGAGGGGCTCGGGGGGCCCCACAACTTAAAGTCCCTTGCATAAGGATGCGTGCACAAGACTTGCGCACAAATCCCCATGCGCAAGGTAGCCCCTTTTTCACCTTGTCGACAGCCGCTTGTTGGTCTTATTTATTTTATTTGTTTGGTTTTATTTTATAAGACAAGATCTAGATGTTTTAATCTGAACCATTGGTTTCTAGGGTTCTCTTATTACTCCTTATTAAGGTTGTATCTCTTGGAAAAGAGGAAGAATGATGAATGATGAATGAATAATGATTTTCTTCCAAAGGCCTTCTTGAGATTTCTCTTGCAAGATCTTCTTCTCGCCCGCGAAGGGGAGTTTGGTGCGAAGCCAAGATATCACACTATCTCCATCCCAAGGTATTTATCTCCACTGTTTTCCCTTTCCTTTGATACACATCTCACACTTTCTTGCCCATCCAGATTTAGATCTACTCACATGGTGGAATCCTAGATCCAACCCAAATACCAATCAACACCATTAAACCTTCAGCCCTCCAACCAGCCCCTTATCCATCAGTCAATCACAATTGTTCATCCCCCCAACCCTTTAGATCTGATCAGACCAGCAATAGATCTAGAATGGCAAGCAGTAGATCTGGTTTCAACCCATTACAGCCCATTTAATTCATGTTTTCACTTCTGAATTTTAAACCTAGCATTATAAAGTTGTGGGTGTATTGGATTAAACCTGAATTTCATTTAAAACCATATTCAGTCCACTATTATTCAATTGTTACCCCAAATTGAGCCCGGTTGTCCTTCAAATCCTCAAGGATCTTGATTATTTACTTGACTCGGCAGATCCCTAGGCAAGGTGGAGGTTCTTACTCTCCACTTGGTCCCTTCCTCAATTCTTTGAGGGCCCAAATTGCAGGACTGTAACAAGAATTGGATTTCCTCATAATTAACTTAGTGGATTTCAGCATGGAATGATGTGTCAATCTGTTTCAATTGATTCATTATAATTGTTATTATTGTTATTGATCTCATCTTGCATCATTTAGATTAGTTTTCAATTTTGTCCTGCATCAAATTAGGGGGTTCCAGTCTCATGTTGAAGAGGATCTGAAGTCATGGTCTTGGATCTTCACACGAGGCAGCAAGTCCCACCATGGAGAGATGGCCGGAGAGAAGTCGAGGTTGAGGAAGCAAGCTCTGCAACTGACCTGGTGAAGGGTTTCTTTGAGGACGGCATCCCAAGGCTTAGCAGAATTTCTGAAGATTCTGTTATTTCTTTCTCTCTACACTTTCCATATGAAAGCTGAGAAGCTAAGCTTTGCAAGGGTCAAATCTCCTTATATCCAAAGCTCCTTACCAGCCAACACTAGAGCAATTGCATTTCAAATAATCTCCTTCAATTATAAGCTTCCCTAAAGTGATCTTTAAACTAAGAGAGCTTCAAAGCTTTCTAGGCAACTCACTTAGGAATCATTTGAGTCCATTACCCATTGGTCATGAGGAAGTGAATATTTTTCATCATGTAGTGTACCCACCCAAGGACTCTTAAGGCATGGGTTATCTCAGTGTGCCCCTACATTAAATTTCAAATGCCACAATAGAAAGGTAGAAAGGACCACCCATCTCTCCAAACATTTTTCCTTTTACCCCAACAAATAGAAGCCTCCAAATTTATCTTAAGATAGCAAACAGAAAAACCTTAAAACCCCCCTTAAGCACAAATCTTGCTAAACAGCAGGTCCATAAGCTATATTATATCCCACGAGAACTTTTTCAACCGTTAAAAGTTAAATAAACTTCCGAATTGCTATTGAAGACATCTTCCTTTTGCAACAACCTGAACTGATTTAAACGTGGCTATCCAGGAAGACCCAGTCCCAGTCCCAGTCTGCTTATATGGAGACTGGTACAAAATCTTTTGTGCACTCTCACATTTTCAAAAACTGATCATGTTTTGAAAGGAAATGACCTCTTCTATGTAGAAATAATTGATGGGTTACTTGTCAAAAACGAAATTATTCATTCAAATGCAACAAAACCCAGTTTTCATTTCTGAAACAAAACCCAAAACAACCACTACTAACAGATTAACAACAGCTAAAAGAAAAGGACGCTTCTTTAAAATAAACACATTGAAAGAAGAAAGAGAGAAGAAGGAAACAAGAACATCGATCACACAACCTCTTCAAAGTTAAACTAATCAATGGGTTTCTTATCAAAATAGAAAACATTCACTCAAATGGAATAAAACCCAGTTTTCTCCTACTAAAACAACCAAAGTAACTCACATTTCAAAACAAAGTGACCACTTCTATCTAAAACTAACTAATGGGTTTCTAGAGAGAGAGAGAGCAAATTCTTACCACATCATCATCAATCTCTGGAATGGCTGCAATCGCCGAACCCCTCCTCTGCCTCCCAGCCCAAACTCTCGGAAACAGAGCACAGACCCAAACCACAAAAACAAGAAGAACACCGATTCTCCACACACCCATATCTTCTCAAATCGATAGAAACGCAGCACCCCTTTTCATCTAGTCAGTAGGCAACAGGTCTTACCCGTCCAAATGCTGTCGACTCAGCCGAAATCGAGAGAATCAAATTGGGATCTTGATAAATTCTTGAACCCCTCGAAATCTGGAGAAAATGTGGAACTGATGGATGAACTGCAACGACTCCATCTTTTGAGTCGAGCAATCATTGAAAAATCTGTGCCAATGAGAAGATTTGGAAAGGTAAATCTTTTCAAATGTTGGTTAAAAGTTCCGATTTTTATGACCAGATTAATAGAAAGGAGGGGTGAGAATGCAAAAAACAGAAGAAATGGAGAGCTGGAGCAGGTGTCCATTTCCAGGAAGCCGTTGAATAGGAATGATTTTTGCACAAAGAAGCTACCAAATCAAGAAATTTTGTATGTGACTGATGATAAATTTACAGAAGACCCCCAATGCTTCTATATAAATTTTGTAATTCCTCCTATCTACATATGATCACCTTTGTAAATTTGAAAATCTGGGTCCACTCATGTTACGATCTATTAGGAGTAATTTATGGAATACCAAGATATGATGTATCTTTAGGATTGTTTCTTAAAGATAGAATATATTGTTTCCTAAAGATAGAAGATATGACAGCTTGTATATGATACGCTAGGGATAGCCAATGTACTATATATCCTTTGCTCAATATCAATAACAATCATCCTTTTCCGTGATCTTTTCATGGTATCAGAGCAGTAACTGACGATGGGATTCCAGACCCACTGCACCAAGAACCTCCGTCCGATCCCATTCATGTTATACGTGGCGCCATCTCTACCAGTCAACATCTGCCCAGTGTAGGACCCACCACCTCCGGTGCCGTAAATCCCCTCGCAAAGATCAGCAATCTCCGTCGGAAAGGAGGGGTCTTGACGACAGAGAGGACTCTCTCGATCACCTCTTCCTTCTCCAGATGATCGTCTCCGTGAGACGACAGCCGTCGATTCCATACACGTGGCAGACTCCACGGGCTCTGATCTAGGGTTTGCATTACTGGCACTCGAATGCGCTCCAGGATCGAACGTCTCCACGCCATATCTCCCTGAGCCTGTTGTGACTGCGACCTCCTCTAACCTGACGATTGGGGCGATCTGGGCGCCGGTGTCTTCGTCTTCTCCGGCGGCGGCTTCTTCCTCATCTCTGCGCTCGGGATCGTTGCTGGCCATTGATTTCGAAAGAGGATCGGATTTGCAGAGAGCTAAGAAGAAAGAAGATGCTAAGCAAAAGCAAGGGAGGTTCTATTGAAAGCTCTGGATTGAGACCTCAGAGAATGGGGGAGCCCCAGTACTGTAAGAGATCCAGGTCCCACAACTAAGCTGCACAAGACCCAGAAGAGCCACCACTTTGCTGAGTTCATATATTGTCTTCTTTAGGTTCTGCAGAGTTAGCAAAGATCCACATAAACAATGGCAGGCGCGCCACCATCACCTCCACCAAAAATCGACACAAATTCACCTTTTTTTCTTGGTCCCCACGATCGTCCTGGCGATTTTATCACTCCGGCTCGATTCAATGGTGAGAACTATGACGACTGGGCAGGCGAGATTGAAACAGCCCTACAAGCACGACGAAAATTCGGATTTCTTGATGGCACAATCACTGCACCGATTACTCCTTGTACACAGGCGGATTGGCTCACCATACACGCCATGCTTGTTTCTTGGATTACAAACACCATTGCTCCGGAGGTCAAATCTACTCTTTCCAAATATAAAGATGCCAAGCGATTGTGGGATACGTTAAAAGAACGTTTTGCTCTTGTGAATGGACCAAGAATACAACAATTGAAGGCTGCTATTGCTGGTTGTGTTCAAACCAAAACAATGACTGTTGCTTGCTACTATGGCAAACTAACGGCTTTATGGGAAGAATTGCACAATCATGAACCGTTGATAACTTGTACGTGCTGCTCAAGGTGTACCATGGGGCGAGCTCATGAACTTCGTCGTGAGAGTGATATGCTACATGAATTTCTGATGGGATTATATGCGGAGTATTATGGACAGTTGAGATCGAGTATTCTTGCTCAGGAGCCGCTGCCTTCTCTTAATCGTGCCTATCAATTGGTCGTTCAAGATGAACGTGTTCGCACCGCATCTGCTGTCCCTGCCGAGAAACCGGAGGCTGTTGGCTTTGCGATACGCACTGGAGGGCGCGGGCGAGGCAGATTTGAGAGGGTTGATAAGTCAAATCTCTTCTGTACACATTGCAAAAAGATCGGTCATGAAGTGACCAGCTGTTTTGAGAAAATCGGATACCCCGATTGGTGGAAGGATCGTATGAAAATTGATGGTTGGGCAGGCAGTGGCAGGCAGTCGTCTTCCTCTTTGGCTCCGACTGGTCGTGGTCGAAAGGGGGGTTCCGGTTCGGTTCGTGCTAATACAGCAACTGCATCCACCGACACTATTGGAGGTCCTTCCATGAAATCCCTCGCAAGTGTGTTTGGTAATATGACCCTTACTAATGATCGTTTGAATGGTAAGTTCAATGGAAAATTATGGATTATTGATACCGGTGCATCTAATCATGTAACCGGAGATATTTCACTATTATTTGACATGAAAGATATATTGTGCCCTGTTGGTCTTCCGGATGGCAAGAAGGTTGTCGCAACCAAGGAGGGTTCAGTTCGTTTATCGGATGCCATAACTCTATCTCATGTTCTTTATGTTCCCCTCTTGAACTGCAACTTGCTTTCAGTGCCACAATTGTGTGACGATTTAAACAGTATTGTCATTTTTAACTCTTATATGTGTGCTATACAGGACCAAACGAGGGAGCTGATTGGAACGGGAAGTAAGCAAGATGGACTCTACTACTTCAGGGAGCCGGACTCAGTTCAAGCGGTCACAACTGATGGAGAAGCTTCTTCTTTGGCACTTTGGCATAATAGAATGGGGCACCCCTCCGAGACGGTAGTGAAATTACTTCCTCCCGTTCGTCACTGTAGGGGCAGTTTGAATAAAGCATGTGAAGTATGTTTTCGTGCTAAGCATCCTAGAGATAGATTTCCTGTCAGTGAGAATAAAGCTAGTCGGATTTTTGAACTTATTCATGTTGATTTGTGGGGTTCTTACAGACATAAGTCCTCTTGTGGGGCTAGATATTTCTTAACTATAGTAGATGATTTCTCCCGAGCTGTGTGGGTTATTTGATGGTTGATAAAACTGAGGTTTTTCGTATGTTTATGTCTTTTGTTGCCATGGTTGAACGACAATTCTCTCAAACCATAAAAATAGTGCGGAGTGATAATGGAACGGAATTTAATTGCCTACTTGATTATTTTTCCGCAACGGGCATTTTATTCCAAACTTCATGTGTGGCAACTCCTCAACAAAATGGGAGAGTCGAGAGAAAACACAAACACATTTTAAATGTTGCTCGTGCTTTAAGGTTTCAAGCGAATTTGCCTATTTATTTTTGGGGAGAAAGTGTCTTGGCAGCTGCACATTTGATAAATAGAACCCCATCCACTGTTCTTGACAATTTAACTCCCTATGAAAAATTGTTTGGCTATACCCCCTCCTATGATGCAATTCGTGTGTTTGGTTCTTTATGCTTTGCTCACAATCAAAAGGCTCAGGGAGATAAATTTGAGAGTCGAAGTCGCAAGTGTATCTTCGTCGGATATCCTTTTGGCAAGAAGGGTTGGAGGTTGTATGATCTTGAAAAGAATGAATTCTTTGTATCACGAGATGTGAAATTTTTTGAGGATATTTTCCCGTTCATTGCCACGGAGTCTACCAACATTAAACCTGATGATCATTTTGAGTTGAATGTTGAAATTGATTCGGATTTCGCGGATTTTTTGGAGTATGAAGTAACCGAAACTACAGCAGCCCGACCTAATGCAGGGCCCACTTCGGCAGGTTCGTCTCTTCCCGAGCCTACAGCAGGTACAGGTTCGAATGAGACCAAACCTACGGCAGCTCCTATTCTTGACACCGAACCTGATTGGCCGTGTCTTCGGGTTCGGGTTCTGATGAGAACGTTTCTACTAGTGGTGCTTTGGATGAAACCGAATTGGAAGAGGCCTTGGGTCGTGGCATGAGGTCTAAATTTTCTTCTGTGCTACTTCGAGATTATGTTACTCATTCAGTTATCAAAGAGAGTCCATCTACTACAACTACTTCCCTTCCACAGCATACCTCAGGTACTCCTTTTCCTATAGCACATTATATTAATTGTGACAATTTTTCTGTACAATATCGCAAGTTTCTTGCAACCATTATTGCAGGGGATGACCCCCGTTCTTTTAAGGAGGCCATGAAGGACGCTGGGTGGCGAAGTACTATGAGAGAGGAGATCAAGGCATTGGAGGATAATGGCACTTGGACCTTAGAATATCTTCCTCCGGGGAAGCGTGCATTGGGTAATCAGTGGGTCTATAGAACCAAATTTCACTCCACTGGTGATATTGAGAGATTAAAGGCTCGCTTAGTCGTCTTTGGAAATCATCAGATCGCAGGCTTAGATTATAATGAGACATTTGCTCCCGTGGCGAAAATGGCGACAATTCGTACTTTTCTCGCCATTGCTGCTTCGAAGAATTGGGAACTCCACCAGATGGACGTCCACAATGCATTTCTTCATGGTGATCTTGATGATGAAGTTTACATGAAATTGCCTCCCGGATTTGAGTCTTCTGATCCTAATTTGGTTTGTCGTCTTCGGAAGTCGCTGTACGGATTAAAGCAAGCTCCTCGATGTTGGTTTGCTAAGCTTGTTACAGCTTTAAAGGGCTATGGTTTCTTACAATCTTACTCTGATTATTCCTTGTTTACCTACACTAATGGTGATGTTCAAATCAATGTTTTGGTGTATGTGGATGATCTGATACTCTCTGGCAATAATTCCGCTGCATTGCAAGCTTTTAAGGCTTATTTGAGTGATTGTTTTCGTATGAAAGACCTTGGTACGCTGAAATATTTTCTTGGCATCGAGGTTGCTAGGAGTTCTTCCGGCTTGTTCCTATGTCAGCGCAAGTACACTCTTGACATCATTTCCGAGGTGGGTCTTTTAGGGGCTAAAACCGGTTGATTTTCCTATTGAACAAAATCATAAGCTTGGTCTCGCTATGGGTGCTAAGCTAGAGGATCCGGAGTCATATCGAAGGCTTGTTGGTCGCCTTGTGTATTTGGCTGTGACACGGCCATATTTGGCTTATTCCGTCCACATTCTGTCTCAATTCATGCAAGACCCTACCCAAGTGCACTGGAAGGCAGCTTTGAGGGTTGTACGGTATTTAAAAGGGACTCCGGGTCAAGGTATTTTGTTACGTGCCGACAGCAACTTGTCTCTCCAAGGGTGGTGTGATTCGGACTGGGCAGCCTGCCCTCTTACCAGACGATCCTTGACTGGATGGCTTGTCTTTCTTGGCGAGTCGCCTATTTCGTGGAAGACGAAGAAGCAAGCACACCGTCTCCAAGTCCTCCGCTGAGGCGGAATATAGATCCATGGCAGCCATCACTTGTGAGTTAAAGTGGCTTAAAGGTTTATTGCTAAGCTTAGGAGTTCAGCATCCTAAATCTATTCCCTTATTTTGTGATAGCCAATCAGCTTTACATATTGCTAAAAATCCGGTTTATCATGAGAGAACGAAGCATATTGAGGTTGATTGTCACTTTGTTCGTGATGCTATTACAGATGGTTTGATTGAACCTTCATATATTCCTACGACGGTACAATTGGCAGATATTTTCACAAAGGCTCTTGGTAAGAAGCAATTTGATTTTCTCCTTGCAAGTTGGGCATTTTCAATCCGCATGCTCCAACTTGAGGGAGGGTGTTACGATATATTAGGAGTAATTTATGGAATACCAAGATATGAGATATGATGTATCTTTAGGATTGTTTCTTAAAGATAGAATATATTGTTTCCAAAAGATAGAAGATATGACAGCTTGTATATGATACGCTAGGGATAGCCAATGTACTATATATCCTTTGCTCAATATCAATAACAATCAATCCTTTTGCGTGATCTTTACAATTAAGCAGATCATTTTCTTTATACAAGCACCAATTGTATTGTTTTGCAACTATATGTCTGCTCATCCATGTGGGCTCAGGTCCTGTATTTTGGTCCTGTTTTGGGTTTATTTGGGACCCAAAGCAACCCCAAGTCCAAAATCCCCCTTTCATCCCCACATGAAGTCAGCAGTCACGTCACATGATATTCAATCATGTAATCAATTAAAAACGCTTGAGTACCTGATAGAAAAAAAGCTAAGATCTGATATTCTGACAAGAGCACGGATTAGATTATTAGACCCAGAAAACATTTTTTTTCCACATCTTAGAAGATAATGAAAGATATAAATGAAGTGCGGGAAACGGCACCCAGGTGATGGTCATGGCATTGATATATATATGGAAATATTTATGTTCATTTATTCTTTACTACGTTACGGTGAGAGACAACATAGTTGGGCCAATTTTATAATATATTCAAACTATCTACGCTCATAGAATTCACTTAAAAACACTAATCTCATTGATTTTTCACCTATTTAAATTGGTTGGACCGTAAGATTGAAGGTTAAATTTTTTATCCTATCAATGAAATTTGGGGGAAGGAAAAGATATTTTGAATCTTTTGAAGTCGTCTATAAACCCAGAAAGTTTAACAAGGTGGCTACCCGTCGAGTAAAATGGGTTCAGGTTGGGGTGATCCTTCTATGGTCATTGGACAATTAATTTTATTTTTGTTTTTACTTTGCCTTGGTTGTTTAGGTTGCGGGTCTCTTTGCTGTTGTGATGTGTCGTTAGCTGTCTGATTTGTACCCGCTTCTCTTTCTTTAATGATAAGTCTCGCCTTACTCATTCTCTAATGATAACTCTTGCCTTACCCAATAAGAAAAAAAGTGTAGAACAAGCAGCAGCTGACTAACGTACCGGCAATGAAGACAATGCAATCTCAGTCTCATTGAATTCATTGGATGATAATATGGTGATGAGAGTCTCAAATATACATTTAATGTACATCAATAATGGCTTTATTACATCTTAGGATGGTCAAATATTAATATATGATCTTAGTTGTGTTATTTTAATGATTTCTGTTTCAAGTATTTTAGGTGAAGAAAAGGAATTCAAAGCTAAACTGAAAAAGATGGAGCCAACGCATAAAGAACCGGAACACTATGCCTCTGAGCGTCCGGATGCCAGAACCATAAGACAACCGAGGCATTCTGCCCCAGGGCGTCCGGACGCCATGCTCGGGTGGACTCCGCCTCCCTCCGCGTTTTGACGAGTTTTTGAAGAAAAGTATATAAAAGCAAGCCCAAAACTCGTTTTTCATTCATTCACATCTTGGGAGAAGATTTGGAGGCTGGTATTCAATTATACAAGAATAAAATACCAAAAAGACATATTAGTTGTCTTTTTAGTATTTTATTCTTGTAGAATTGAATCTCAAGTCATATAATGATGCTTGAATGAATGTGTTGATAGATTTAAGATAATTTATACCTCAGAGACAAAGGTTGGAGTGAATTCGTACCCTAAGTTTTTTCTTCAATTGAATCAAACCTTATCTTTACTTTCTAATTTAGGAATCAAACTCATCAAATTAACACTTTTTTTTCAATTAGAATTAGTTTAGAAATTTAGAACCAACACAATTTAGTTTTTTTATTTTAATGGATATGATAGTCGGTTAACATCTTTAATCTCACGAGTAAAGATATTGCCAGGTATAAATTACCTATTTTTTTTGGGACGATCATATGGCCAGCCGTATGCAGTTGAATAACACATGTCATTGACCAAGCCATGAATTTCAACTAAATACATTCAAGTTTTCCAACGCCCATGTCGGCTGCTGTACCCTTGCAGTACTTGGTCAAGATAGAGATGCCGGAAAACCCCACATGACTATCAGGTGGGCCACAGCATTGAATGAGAGCTGGTCCAAAAGTTCGGTTCTATATATGGGAGAATCCGGACCACTTAATGGATTTCTGCATCATCTGAGCCAAACTTTCATCTCATCACTAGTCAACTCAACTGACACAATAGTATGCTAGTAGTGCAAGAAGTAGATAGCTTGGCCCAAACATTAATCGTCTTTGTTGAAGTCTAAATGTCCAATTTTTTAGTGATGTGAGACTGGATTAGATTGGTATAATCTTAGGATAGGCCCGGTTCAACTGATGGGTTCTATGGGGAAGTCAGGGCCAGGAATTAATTAACAATCGTTCTACATGGCCTGATTTTTGGCCTGAACAAAAGGCGATCCCAGGGTCCACGTGGGTTCACGCCTCTTCTCGGACCATGATTTTCAGTCATTTAGACTTTTTGATTAATTAACCTTTGAGAGGGCAATCATGTTAGCAAGAAGTAATATCTTGGAAGACCAAGATTATCAGGTGGCTAAAAAAATAATGGAGATAATGGGGCTGTGCCCCTCCTAATTGACAAAAGCCATTTGATCCAGTAAAGACAATGAAAGTTCGCTGACAACCATCCTTTCTGTCAAGTCAAACGAGCGATTTCTTTAGCCAGAATAGATTAAAAAAACAAAGTCAAACGACTGATTGTCCAATTTCAACCTTTTAAAAGATCACATTTTAATTTTAGTGTGAAAGTGAGACAAAATCTCAATCTTAAAATATTTGTTTATGTGTGTGCATTAATTACTAAAATTAGTTTGCAAGTCCAATAAATGGACCAAGACTAAATGGTTCACCCTTTCTGCTTTTACAACTATATATCACTCTGGATTTTGAGAATTCTAAGGCCTGTTCACTTACTAGAAAGAATTCAGGCTGTCTGGGAATTCAGAATTCTGTCAGTATGTCAGTAATTTTGTTTCATTACCAGAATTCCCACAAAATGTCTAGGCATTTGAAATTTCAAGCATTTTAAATTTAAAAAAATCCATCATTTTAAAAAACCACTTTAACAAGTAGGATTTGAAAATCTCACTTGGCACATAAATTTCGGGAGAGGGACGACGGCATTCCGGGAGCTCAGGTAGGAATTCAGATCATAAATGAAACAACGAATTTAAAATTCCAGAATTTGGTAGCATTTCAGATACCAGAATTTGAAATTCTCAGACAACCATCAGACATGAATTCTAGTAAAGAAACGGGCCCCGCGTTAGATCAAGCATGGCAAGAGTCTAAAAAAAATAAGTTCTACTATGAATAAAAGACTTGACTGGTCCCCACAAAAAGACTTCCAATACCATTAGTGGATATGGGCTTTTGGGCAAAGAAGTGTTCAGTAAGTGTTGCTCTTTTGGTCGTCTATATAAGGATAAGGGAGCCATAGGGTTGAAGATCCCCCATTCCTATAGATAAGTAGGTAAGAGTGTAAGATAGATGCGAACAGATCCGAAAAGCTTCCTAATCACCAAAATGCACATAGATCTCCAGCCGCATATCGAAGTCACCGCATCCAAATCCATTTTCAGATGCTACTTCATCACCCAAAAGAAGAGAGATCACAGAGACTTCACTTTGCTAGATGATGGTCTCTACCTCAGCTTGAGGGCATGTTTGTGTATGTCCATGCATGCAAAACTAATTTTGTGGTCCTTTTCCTCTTATGCGCTAAAAAAAACCCGAATCCCTCAAAGGAAAAACTTTAAGGCAGAATAAAAAAAAAAAAAAAAAAAAAAAAAAAAAAAAAAAAACTCATGTTTGGGTTTTTCCTCTCGACCACACCAAATATATATTTTACCATAGTGCAGAAAAGCATTTCTGGAATCATTAATTTTTCTATAAAACACCGAATGCAAACCGAATCTAAGAGTGTTCAAGTTCCCATCATGACTGTTGTTTTTCGCTCTAACTAGTTTCACACAAAATTATAATTATAGTTGGATTGATATTGACTGAAAAACTAATCTTTAATAAATTATAAAAGCTTAGAGACTGAGAATAATAATGTGGCCAAAAGCGGGGCCTGTAGAACAAATCTCTATATTTTTAATTGTTATTATTAGTTTTTTGATGTGACATTGCATGGTTCCAATTAGGGATGCAAACAAGTGACCATTTCTTTGATTATCCAGATATTTGGCCCGGTAAAAAACCATGCTTGGAACCTATTTTAGGTTCTAATTCATAAACGGGTCCCGGTCCGGAACCCAATTTAGGCTCCGATTTATATACATGTCAAGTTCTAGGTTCATACAAGTTCCGTCCCGTGGACGAGGGACCCAGCATCCAAGTCTTTAGGTCCTGTTTCTTTAGTGAAATTTCAATCAGGAATTCACCATGTCCAGGAATTCCTGGACATGATGTGACAAGCTGTCCCTGGAATTTCTGAATTCTATATTTCTTTACTGACATTTATGGATTCCAGCCACCTTTTGACCTTTGGGAATACAGGAATTCCACTCCCTATGCATTTTTGTGGAATTCCTTGATGTTCAAACTCAAAGGGGCATTCAGGAATTCCACTTTGTCTGAGAATTCTGGAATTCCCCAAACAGGAATTCCTAGAATTCCAGCAAAGAAACAGGCCCTTAATGTTGCAAATTGTAGCTCAAAACCAACTTTTGTTGGACATTTTTGTGTTTAATGGAAGATGTAGTAGACTTGATGCATGTTATAAGTTTATCAATATCTTTATTTTTAAAAAAAAATAAAAAGCAGATTAAAGAAAGTTAGAACCGATTTTGAAATTAGATTCTAGTCCTCTAGTTGGAGCTGCTTCTGGAGCTAGATCCGTTCTAACGGAACAAGGTCTGGAACGAACAAAACAGGTTCCGAGTTGAAACTGAAACTATTTTTTTTTTAAATGGGGTATGGGTCCAAGTCCATTATAGTTTGGAGCCGTCTCATTTGCAACCCTAGTTCCAGTCCATCGAGGAGAGCTTTCATTCAGAATCCCACACGACAACATATGATAGGGATAAAAATGGTTCCTGGAGGGCCACTACTTAAATAGATGATGACGGGACCAATATTTGGTCACATTCTTTTAATTGGGGTTGGATGTCCGGGTCTGCTACACCTAAATAATATTCAGGTTTGAATTTTGGGTCTATGGTTTTCATCCACGGGGACCGAACAACGAACGTGACAAGCATATACTGTATATCACTTTTATATACAATTAAATTTATTATCTAAGTGATTGGGCGTCAATTTAGTTCAGATTGGAGACCTTCATATTGGTGTAGGTTTGAGCTGCCGAAATCCTGTAGTCGTACCGCCAATAAATTGACCCATAACTTGTAAAACCAAATAATCAAAATGAATGTCTAACCATATATATATATATATGGACTTAGATCGAAATTTCAGCTAATCAGATTGATCACATGCAAAACACATAACTCACGTGATTAAACATAACTAATTTGATGGAGGTACCAACTCTAGAGTTAATTTGACCAAAGCAAATACAAGGGGTGCATTTTTTTTTTATAGTAATATTGATTTCATAACTAGATCTAGTGGTGGATCACATGATCTTAGGTCCCAACATGCAAACGCAGAAAAAGCCAACATAATATAAGCAAGAAATTAACACAGAAATGATGAAAACCCAGTCTTGAAAACAGCAGCCACTAAAAGAAGAATGGAAGAAGCTTCGACTACCAAACTAACATGAGAAGTGTGTTTAATTAGTTGATCACGTGGTTGTAAACAAGATAGATAAATAAAAAAGATAGATTGTTCCTTATTTCATGCTTTTTTATCTTTGCTTTTCAAACTTTGCCTACTATTGAATAAGGTGGACGTTAAATGTTGTGGTAATCTGATTTGAATATGACTCACTTTAAAAACACTTTCATGTTGAATCTGTAAGATGTTACAAAGGCCAAACTAACCTCAATTCCATTTTGGCACCCACAAACATTACATTTATCAAGAGCGTTTTAGTAACTGATCAAATCTGCAGCCACCTTTCTGTCCTCCTAAAAGCTAAGCTACTAATTCCACATTTGTGTCATCTCTCTCAAATCCTCAACGGTGACAAGTGACAACATTCTTCTTTTCTCTCAGATACGTTGAACCTACAAGTTTCGTCAACAAACACCTCACCTACTACTGTTAGCATCCCATGTAATAGTTACATGAGTCAGGCTCGGTCCCTTTTACTTGGAGAATCACTGGGGTGAAGGAGTGAAGTGAAACCCTTGTGGGGGCTCACTGGAGCAGCTCAATTTGTATGCAAGTTCTTAAATTTTAATCCAATATGTGTTGCCACTTGCCCCACTATAAGATGGATGTTTTGATCGTATAATGGGCCTGGTTCATATTGGAACAAAATTTAGAGACATTCCATACACGATGAGAGAACTCATTTTAAGCGGTTCAGAATTTTTTATAGGTGAGCCCCAATATGTGGCCAGTTCCTTTCCATATAATTCCACATATTTGGTGATCCTTCTTTAATGAACCGCCTAAAAAAAAAAACACTGTTTCAATAAAGAAACACCATAGGATTTATATATAACAGATAAAAACCTGCCAACAAATAGAAATGGATGGCTTACGCATTCAACAAGCAGCTTAGTTTGGGGGATGGTAGCCCTCCATTATATTAATTGTTGGCAGTTGGGTCTCCAGTCCATAAGCCAACTCACCAACTTAACTCGAACCCATTCAAGTCGGAGATTCAAAGGATCCAGACTCTGGTTAAACCAACAAGTGATACGATATTTGAAATCAATATCAATACAAGTACCTGAGTCCGAATCCCCTTGGTGTCTCCCACATGCTTTCTGCTAGTGGGATGCGTGGCACTCCACAATGGGGCCAACTATTCAGGATCCCGAACTGTTGCAAATGAATTCTATCCCCGCCAGTGACATATTCTCAAGCTTTACTTCAATTGTTGTTGATCTCATTGTAAGATTGAGCACATGATTGATAATGTGATCAACTCCTATGATTAATAAGTCATAAAATAATATAAATCATGATAAATAATGAAAAGATCATGTTAATCACTTTATCAGTCATATGCTCGATCTTACAATAAACCAACTTATATTAAAATAAACTCTAGAATATATCATTGGAGATGATGGAACTCATTTTGAATAAAATGGATTATTAGTAGGTGGGCCCCATCGAAGAGTTCCACACATCTCCATCCCGGAGTGTGTGGGAAACACTCAAGGGTTCTGGACTATAAAGTATCAGCATGATATAACATTTACACATAAATAGTTAGAGTCTGGATCCCTTATTTCTTTGAAACAGGGAGAAATTGTTTCATCCAATCATGATTTGTCAATTGTATAAAATATAATCTTTTCTTTTTTCAATCAAAAAAGCAATTGAGAGGGTGCATTAGTTGGTATGAAATTTTATATAGTTCACAAATCTTGATTGGATGAAAGAGTATCTCTTTATTTCAACAAAAAATGGGATCCGGACTCAAATAGTCGATATGACTCATAGCAAAATTTTAACCTAACGATGTTAAAGGGGATGGATGGGCCTATTTTTACATCGGGACCATTGAATTTCAGCATACCGTCCTTGACATGGTCGCACATCCATACGTGAAAACGTCCGTAGGAGAAAATTACCCATCACCAATACATGCCCTGACACGGATGGTATAACTGCCTACACATTTTTTCTTTGATATAGCGAATATGGTCACATAGTCCATTTGAATTATTTTTATTTTCTATCACACCGACATAACTCGAATGCTTATCCCTCTCATTAATATGGCCTATCTACAAAATCTGTAAAGATAAATAAAACTATGGGTGCGATATACAATGGTGTGAACAGATCCATATTCCTGATCCATCCAAAAATGCCAATTGACATCTAGAAAGATTGGAAAATATCATCAAAAGAGGCCCTCAGTTTCTAATCGGGGGCCCACAACATCCCATCCCATTACGTCGTCTCCTTACCTTAACCCCTATATATATTATAGATACATATCAAAGCAAACCAAATTCTCAATTAGCCCAAGTTCCTTACAGTCTCTGTCTTCTCTTCTCAAGCTCTCTATTCCCCCTCCCATCCATGGGTCTTGCTGTTGATACCAACTACCCAAGTTCCGATGCCAAACTATTGGAATTCGTCGTAAACGAAGGTAATGGTGTAAAGGGACTTGCAGACTCTAACATAGCCTCCTTGCCCCCGCGCTATGTGCACCCTCTCGACGAGCGAATCGACAGAAAAGATGTGATTGATGCTTCACCCTACTTGGGTGCACCCATAGACATGTCGGGTCTCGAAGGAGCTAAGAAGGATGCAGTCGTCGAAGCGCTATGTTGGGCTGCAGAGAAGCTTGGGTTCTTCCAAGTGGTTAACCATGGTGTGCCACTTGAAGTGCTGGAGCGCGCTAAGCAAGCTGCGCACACTTTCTTCAACCTGCCATCGGAGAAGAAGGCGGTTTTCTTGAAAGGAAAGACGCCGTGCTCGAATGTATTTTATGGGACAAGCTTTGCACCTGAGACGGAGAAGAAGCTTGAATGGAAGGACTATTTGAGCATGATCTACATGAATGACGAAGAGGCAATGCAATTTTGGCCGCAGGAGTGCAGGTGTGCTATATTATTCCCTTTTCTGCCTTGTTTCTGTTATTATCATTACTATACTATCCCTATAAGTATTACTTATTGAATCATTCCACAATTGACCGATTCCATTGGGTTTTTCATTATGTTTATCTTCTAATCTTACTAGCGTGTAACCGTCCCTGAGAATACAAAATAGACAAAAATATTTCATATGGTATCATAGCTCATCTCTTGTCCACTCCAATAACAGTCGATATCCTCTCCCTGCTAAGTCTCATCATCATTTGACTATTACATTGCCATCAATATCAGTTCAAGTTTTTCTTATATTTCTGTTGCCCTCCATCTCTCGTTGCATCATCTTCTGTCATTTTTTTTTTACAATTCTTTATGGCTGCAACCAACGATCGAGAAAGATGATGTGTCTGATCAGAACAACCCACTTTACATACATACATCACTCAGACAGCCCCACACGGCTGTTCTAGTTTCTCCTTCTCTTACTGGAGATAACTACTGCACTTGGGTGCGTGCTATGCGTATAGCCCTTGGTGTCATATTAAAGTGAGTTATCCCATCAAATGAAATACAAAATATACAAAAATATTTCACATTACTATTAAAATAGACACTGATAAATTTATTGGCCTGCACATAGGAAGTAACTGTGTACTTCCTTCCATACCTCCCTGCTTGGTAGGTAAGGATGGATATGGACCTATTAAGTTTTCAAAATGTTATTTTTTACTTCTAAAATTTTATTTTTCCCCCTAAAATGTTAAAACTTTCTTTTAATAATTTTCATTTGCAAAACACCCCGCCCCCCTTCCATTTTTTGGGTCCGCCCCTGGATCTATTATTCTATTGAAACCCTTTTCTGAATATATGCTATCCACGTTTTCATTCCACAAGTAACAGGAGTTTGAGATGTGCCGTGTGATACAAGTTTTCATTCCACAAGTAACAGGAGTTTGAGATGCGCCTTTTGATACTAATATTGCACTTGAAGAACTATTGGGACCACTTAAGATTATTACTGTCCTTTCGGGGGCCTGATGCATCAAGTTGCATTTGTTCAGAAATATGGGCATCCCCAATAACTGATCCGGGCACAATTAATCTGATGGACCAAGAAAAATCTCAAGATCTGGGTGATAGGACTGGATTAATTAATTGATGGACCTATGTGGATTGATGGGGACCTATGATTCAAAGGTTTTATATTATGCGCAAAGCGATTTTGAGCATAGTTTTCATATCCAATAATTTTGATTCCACCTGAGCTTTCTTGAACTTTGTGTTGGTCTTCAGAGATGCTGCACTTGACTACATGAAGGCAGCCAACAAGATGACCCATGCAATTTTGAGTACCCTGTTGAGGGGTCTTGGTGTGGAGATTGACGAGTCGACCATAAGTCAGTACATGGAAGCCAGGGCTGTGAACATGAACTACTATCCAATTTGTCCGAGTCCTGAGCTTACAGTGGGAGTTGGGAGGCACTCAGATTTGGCTGCCCTGACCATTCTCCTACAAGATGACATTGGGGGCCTCTTTGTTAAGGTCGAAGACAAGGGGTGGATAGAGATCCCACCGGTGGAAGGCGCGCTAGTCATCAATGTTGGTGACACATTGGAGGTGAGTGCTTCATGACCTTAAAACTTATATCCTCCTTCCCTGAATATATTTTCCGGTGAGATTGTATAATAGTTAGGGGTGGCAATGGGTTGGTGGGCCGGGTAGCAAATATAACTACACCCGAATCCAACTTGGTTGTTAATCAGGTTGAAAATGTCACTCTGAATCAAACCCAACAGGTTAACCAGCAGAATATGAATTAACAGGTCAAGTTCAGGATGAGTTGCTGGGTGAAGGTGCAATGAGTATTGCTGAGTTGAATTCTGGCTTGAGTCGGTGGTAACAGGATAAATCTGACCTAAATTTGACTTATTTATTAATAAGATTGAAAATGTTAACTTAGAGCACATCTGAAAATGTCAACTTAGAGCGTAAAGGATCTGGGCCAAGTCCTTGTATCTCATTAATTCTATATTGACAATTAGGTTGAATTTTGCAGATACTGAGCAATGGACGGTACAAGAGCGCGGAGCATCGAGTCCTAGCCAGCAGCACCAAGGCCCGAGTCTCAGTCCCAATATTTGTGAGCCCACGTCCCCCGACGATGATCGGACCCTTGCCGGGCTTGCCAGAGAAGGATGGGAAGACAGTCTACAGACAGCTCTTGTTTGGAGAATACATGGCTAACTACTTTGGAGGCGGTCATCAAGGGAAAAAGACTCTAGACTTTGCCAAGATTACAAACTGAACAATATGAGTCCATGTGACCATACACATCAGAATAAGTAATATGAGAGATGATGATTGTGTGCCACACTAATAATAAGAGGATATTGTTAATTTCTTTGGTTTTCCTCCATGCCCTTTCAGATATGGATATGGCTATATGAGTTCTTACTTAAGTTCTAACACTTTAAAGAGACAAAACATGAATTGGCCTCATCAAGTCCAAAACGTTTTGCGACTAAATGGACCCAATTTTTCAGCTTTCCAAATGCAATCAACTTGGATGCCATCGTTGTCACAAAATTTCCACACGCAAGTGTCATGCACGAGGACCCATAAAGTAAAGGCACATGTCCTAAATCTCACACAATAGCCACTAGAATCCATGGATCAAAATTCCCCCGTCGCCATGTACGACTCAAACACCAAAATTAGCTTTTACCTATATATGGGAGTCCACACAAGGTGCTTTTTTTTTTTTGTCATTTTGATAGGTTTGGATTGGTTTTTGGTATGATTGATGACTCTTGTGGTCTCTCATTCACTCTCTTATAAGTATTGGGTGTTTCTATTAATGAAATCATGTTCATTTATGAAAAATGTGACATACAGAACTTCTTTAGAATGTTGGAAAAATCAAGAGATGGCTGGATATAGAAAGAATAGTTCACCTTTGATTACACTAAATTAGATTTGGCCTATATTATCTTAGTTTTATGGGACTTTTACAAAAAAATTAAATTAAATTAAATCTCAATTAAAGAGTTTTATGAAGAAAATCATAAAATGACGAGATAATTGTTCGTATATTTTTTAGACGAAATCATCCCAATTGATGATATCGTCAACATTTATTGTGAAAAGTGATATTCTGCTCCATCTTCTTCTATCTAGTGGTTGAAAGGTTACGAAAATTATTGCATTTTGTATCTCATTGGTCTTCTTTAAATAGTCTCGGCAATCTTCCATAGTTCTCTTGGTCCCATGATTAGTTTCTACGCATTTGTCGCCCTTTTCACATAAGTTTTTTGAGAGTTTGAGTTTGTTGTTCAAGGTGTTCGATGAAATGCCTAAATGAGAATTTTCTCTCGATTTGGCAGTGGCTTCGAGTAAGGTTGGAGGAGATGAATTTGGGTATGCTTTTTTGAACATTTAAGAGTCTGAAGCCATTGTTTGGGGGAATTTCATAGGTCTTGTTGTTTTGTGAGCAATATGTAGGGAGCCATGTTGGGCAATCTTTTGAATAGTGAATACGAGGTTTTCTATAAGGTATTGTATTGTTTGTGTGGAGTTTTAGAACCCAATAGTGTATATATATATATATTTTTTGTTTCGTTAATCTGGAATCTTTGAACTAACTTTAAAATGGATTTGATAGTGGACGGATTCGACTCACTTCATTATGTGATTCGTGAAAGACTTATCAAGCTCTTCTTCTTTAATGCATTCATCACCTCCTTTCAATTTTCCTTCATTTCTTTGAGATGAATATTCATCTCCCACCGAAGTTTTAACAGCATCCCCTTCAAACCAACAAAGAAGAAGAAAAGTCGAAGAAAATGAAAAGATACAGAAGCATGACGATATCGTCAACTAGATTGATGATAAAAATGTATGAACAATTATCTTGTCATTTTATAGTTTTTCTTCGTTAAACCGTTTAATTACTATTTAAGCTCAACTTTTTTTTTCTAAAATCCCTAGTTTTATTATATGATTAGCTTTCCCATTTTAGATTAGAGCAATTATGTTATTAGAGTTTCCTATTATTATGTGATTTGGTTTTCTATTGTGACTGGGTTTCCTATTTTTATATAATGAAGTTTCCTAACATGACTGGTTTCTTAGTTTAAGTTAGTTTCTTTGATTGTATTCTTATAAATAGCCATTAGTTATTCTTAAAGAAATTACTGCAAAGTAATTGGCATGATATAATCCCATTAATTTTCACATATCATTGCCTAAGAGTCCAAATCCCCTAATTCGTTAAAACAAGAAGATACCATGTCATCCAATAAACATTCGCCAACTGTATAAAGTCTCTTTTTTTCTTTTCTTTTTTCATTTCAAGGAAGCAATTGAGATTGTGCATTAGCTAGCATGAGATTTTATACAGCTGGCAAATGTTGATAGGATGAAACCGTATCTCCCTGGTTCAACGAAATAGGGGATTCGGACTCCATTGCCTAATCTTTATAGATTTTTTTATATAGTAATCCCCCCCTTTTCCAATTACAGCTGGCTGGGATGTTTCATACCGATAGTCTAAGCAAGTCTTGAACATGGTTATCTAGATCACTAAAGGGCCTTCTCAGTACCTTTTCCTAATTCTTGAAATACTACTATTACCTACATGGGAGTTGGTGGAGTGGCATATTGTGTTTAAAACTCACCCTAAATTTGCCCGGTGTGCGTTTGTGTGGATTTAGCGGGCGTCACCGTGGAAATTGGTCATGTTGGGTCAAAGACCTCAAGAATACCTATGTCATCAAAAATAGAAATAAAAAATAAATCATAAAGTACTAAGAAAATATTATCACGGGCGTATTTGTTTATAAAGGAATTCCCTACTTAAAGTGGTTAAAAATAAAAATCAAAGATGAGTACAAAAAAATTACAATCAAATAATTTCCTTTTTTTTTATGGAAACCGAATAAAAGGAAGATGGAAAATGAATGCCCGTCCATAACTCTAATACTTCATATCCTAAGAAAATCAAGGTCCCAATATACATTATATTCTTCACTCCTCCCCTTGTAACCTTCACCCATCACCTCTTTAAAAATCCTTTGGTGGAGATCATTTGAGCATGACTTTCTACGTATTCAATTCCTATAGAATCTAGTGCAAACAACCAGGCCCAAAAATTTATTTTAGCCCTATAAATCCTTTAATTGGGCCTAAATGAAATCCAAGTTGCTCAAAAGCATTACACCCCGTCAAAGCTAAGGAGTTTTACTTTGATTTTTTATTTAAACATGTGCTTTATACATGACCAATCTGATGGTGGGATCAACTCTATTTAAGTAAAATTTGGAGAAGAGTAAATGCGAACGGTAATTGTTATTTAAAGTGGTTTGGATTTTAGATGTTGGCATCAATAATGGATTTACAATATGAGCACATATAAATTAAACCTCCCAACTTGTCAAACTCGAACTTTGAATATGATAACTGTTTATCCTTAGTGGATTGGGACCCACTGCCATGTCGGGCTAATTTTGGCCCTAACCACATATAGGAAAAATGCCCCACTGTAAATGCTTCCCTTTCTTCTTCAATGAGGGAACATAAAAGGCCATTGAAAACCTCATTATCCCTTCAATTATTCTTTTTTCCATGTTTATATAAAGAGAATATAATGGGGAAGAGAATACATAGATCCAGAATCTTTATCTTCTTCCTTTTGGCTATTAATGAGATCCAATCCATCAACCGATTAGCTCATTCATTAGCCATCCATCTCTAAACCTGTGGACAATAGGGAGTGATTTGAGTGTGAGATATTTCTAATAAATCTCCTCTAGTCAGTTGACAATACACTAGCTCATCCTTCACGTGGATCGGTATCTTGCACGGTAGCGCACTCGTGGCATACGATCCGAAGCTTCCGCGACGACCTCCGACCGACAATAACGTAAGAAGCAAATCAAATGAACCTACTCCATTAAATATTTTGATTATGCTATGTCTCAAACTACAATTATGTATCAAACGAGAATCAATCAAACTGCAAACCAGGCAACCATGGTCATGAACCCTCATCCCTTTCCATTGAGAGGAAAGGACTCCTAGGCATGTGAGGTCAGTAACCCTTCTTAATGTTGAGTAGTTTTTTGTGCACTTTCCTCTCAACAATTGATTTTGGAATTACTGACTAACAACTCTCTCATAGTATCAGAGTCATAGGTCTCAAGTTCGAAACCGCCTATGACACGAGTAGTACTGGATAGCAACTCCGTCACTTAATATATACCAATCTGAATCCTTGTCCTCTCTGTTGAGACTTGAGAGGTATATACGGTAGGCTATACCTTTGGGGCCTCGAATCCCTTTTTGTTTTTTGTTTATTCAACTTTATATACTGTAATTCCACATTCTAACATACCACTTCTGACTGCTTCAAGTTTGTTTTCGTCTCCTTTGTTAGACTACAATTTCGGTGTTTCTCATCCTCAAAGTATGTGCACAAATCATCTTTGATATCATTCCTTGATGCTTTGCTCTATTCGTGCCAAAGACATCTCTACTTTCACACCTTGTTTTATTCTTTATTGTCACTGAATCAGTTTTTCATTAAGATGTTTTTTGTGTAACCCATTCCATCAAAGCACTGCAATCATTCAGATGACTAGTAATCCTTCTCAAGAACTAGAACAAGAGTTTATAATCTTAATACTGCCATTTAACACTTAGCGCAGTTTGCGAGCATTCATATTGGCCAGTTATATGTTTCTGTGATGATTTCAAATTACAACCTAAGAAAAATAGGCACTGCACCTTCTACAGACACCTTTCCCAGACATTTGGTGCTGCAAGCATTCATTCTTTGCTCTTTCCTTCTATGAGTTTTAAGGTTTAAATTGTGTAAATGGACTACATAAGCCCACCAAATAAAAGGCATTTTGCAAATTAGTGTTCTACTAAAAAAAATGCTAGTAGTTGCCATTGGTCATCTCTCAGGTATCACTTTCAATCGAAAAACTCACAACATTCAGTCAAGCTGAATTTTTTATATATATAAAAATGGCTCATCTACAAATCTCTCTTTCATTTGGTAGAGATATTAGACCCACCAGGGAAGCAGCACGCTTTTTTACATCTAATACCATGTTAAAAACCAGTAACACCAAAAACTCGAGCTATTAGTGATCAGCATAACAATTTATATCAACATTATTAAGGAAAAAACAGTATTAGTCTCATAGGAAGAAACAGCCAATTATAAGATGATAACTGTTTTACAACGTACAAGAAATTTGTGGCATCCTTGCCTATGGCGGGCCCCAATCAGATGAAAGACATATATTTGAAGGAAACCACTGGTATCAAATGGGTGCACCAGTACAGATGCTATTTTGACTGCATACACCCTGGTTATGCATCAAGCCCTTGTAATATCTATCCACAAGAATGCAAATATGCAACCCTCTCTACAGCATGAATATGAAAAAATCTGAAATATGGCACATGCTCAATGCATCACTAACCCTGCTAAAATGAGAGACAGAAAGCCCTATAGTCCAAGTGCTTCTACCTACCAAGTGAAACTGAAACAAAGCAGACTAGTAATAAGTGAGACAAAGAGGCATCTCCATCTCCAATTGTGTTCAATTCCAGCAGCAGAAATATATGAAGGCTGCAATCCAGGTGCTCCACCAGCTGGTGGCAAATTAAAACAACAGACAATCACTTACATTAGATATCTCACATAGCTGACTAATAAAAATGTAGGACATGGGCCTTTTCCAGACTGAATTGCAAGGTCAAATACAAAAGGAAAAAAAAAATCATGAAGCGCCAAATTTTCGCTGAGTACTTGGTTTCAAAGTAAAATATTTCAGTCACAGCCCATTGAGTCCAAGGTTCTGAACCATGCTACAAACATACTGCATCACATGCTTAGAAACATGCCATTGCTGTGGTTCAGGCTTTGAATCATTGCCATACAGCCACTGTACACTAAAAATAACATGCGCGGAGACGCGCACAAAGTTCATTTGGATCCATGTAGACAAAGCATGCAATGGGAATTCGAGTGTTTGGATATCCCATTTACTAGTAACTCATTTGCAGCAAATACCTCATAGATAAAATCCTCTGTTGAAACATTAGGCCTCATTTGTTACCTATAATTTGTTATGGCAAAGAACAAATTAGCTGTGACGGGTACATCGAGCGGGGTTTGTGCGTTTTCAAAACAACCAAAAATGCACTTTATTGGTTTGTGTTGCTTGCTGTTTTCATGAACAATAGTGCCTCATTCGTCACCTATAATTGGTTATGGCAAAGAAAGAATTAGCTGTCACATGTAACTCATGTTGGGTTTGTGCGTTTTCAAAACAATCAAAAGGCTCTTTTATTGGTTTGTGTTTCTTCTTGTATTCATGATCAATACTGGTTTTGTCCTTTTGTTAGGAACTTGAGTCCCATATTGCAAAGAAGTAAACAGGGAAAGGCCTTTATAAGAGACCCCTCATACTATGTCACACCAAATATTTTGGTCTTCTGCTCCCCACCCTACATGCAAGTGAATTAAGATTGGTCTGGTTTCGGATCAATATCAATAGAAAGTTAATTAAGCACATGCACGTGCACAATGCACATCCAATTGTGCAAAACCCACCTTGAACTAGTAGAAACATCCACCAAACCCACCCCAATTAGGAATGGGTCGGGTCAGGTCGGTCCCTATTAAAACCCGACCCGGTGTTATGCTGATAGACAACCTTTTGCAAAGTTTTTTTTTTATTATTTCTTTTTTTTATGTAGGGCTTTTTTCTTTTTTTTTTTTTTTTCTTTTTTTTTTGCCTACTTTGCCATTTCATATTTGCTCGTTTTCTCGGCCGTTGTGAGAATTACCACATGCTTGGGCTTTAGTGGGACATAGACCCCACTAGCTGGCAAACAGCAGCAAAAAACTCTCTTTATAAAAAGGGGTTTGTCGTTCAGTTGTTCTAAATGCCAAAATTGCTCTTTCTCTGCAAAGAAACAATCCAGCAAACTCTATTCTGAGCACATATTTGAGATTTTAAAATGCAGGCAACAGTTTGTCATTCAGTTGTTTTAAATGCCAAAATTGCTCTTTCTCTGCAAAGAAACAATCAAGCAAACTCTATGCTGAGCACATATTCGAGATTTTAAAATGCAGGCAACTTACAAAGAACTCAGGTTATTAAAATGCATGAGTCCTAAATGCATGCAAACTAAGTAACCTACGCTCTGTTTACAAAGATCCAAACAGGCCCTTAGAAACTCATATTTGGGGAATGTCGGGAACTCTCCACATAATCAGATCTACAATGGTCCTTGGAAACCAGATTGATAATCCTCTGCTTACCTGTAATCCTCTGAGGAAATCAGATTGGTAACCGGAACAAACATGTAGTGTCCTTGGAATTCCAGTGACCAAGGACAGGAGGATTACCAACATTTATGAGGGCATGGGGATTTTTCAGTAACTACCAACACGACGATTTCTACACAACCCTACCTCCTGAGCTTCATGGTACAACTAACAATTTAAGAATTCTTCAGAATCCACAATTCGATGGTTTCCAAGGCAGCTGCATTATAACCATCCAAACTAGGCCTCACCATCAGCGCATAGTCTATGCTCTTACTGATTGGAAAACAACTGGAAAGGAACAATAGAAAGAAATCGGATTCGTGTACTTACTAGGGCATGTAGATTGGTTGGAGAGAACAGTAAGGATTCTTTCTCTGGTGTATCCAGCATAGGCACAGGTGGTGAGCAAGCAGGTAGCAGTCATGTTTGCACCTAGGGTTAGATTGCCACTGCATTGCATCGACGGGCACTGCTTCCAGTTGGAAATCCTCACCTTTTGGGCCGGCTTGCATCGTAGTCTAACCCCACAAAGGAACCATTTCAATTTAGAAATCACACGTGAAAAACTCACCGAGTTGACTAAAATGCATTGGGTCATTAAACATCAATGCAACAAAGGACATACTGTAAGTCATTGGAGTTGCAACTGCATTCAACACAGTTATTAGCTGTAAGGGCGTAGGTCCCATTGGGGACGAGCAATGAACTATCCAATGAGGTATTGTCCATTGAAGATTTGCAAGCTGCAAGTGTAGAAGTACAAACAAGTCAATAAACTAAAATAAATAAGAGGATTGCATATCAATTAGGCAGTAAAAGTAACAGCAGCAGATGGCATCAAGACATTGCAGTATAGATCCCAACTTATCATATCTAGATACTATAAAATAGGTGACACATCCATATTTCATTTTAAAGGTATAAAATCCATGTCCCAAGCCATATCCATAATGTGTCCCTGCCATATCCATCTCATGCTTTGGCATCATAGATTTGGAAATGAGTCCCAGGGACAGGTTAAGGACTTGAAGAGGCCAGCCACATATGTTTCAAGATGAACAGTAAATCAAGGCCGCACACAACTGCACAACAGTAGATGGCTCCCAATAGACAAACTGCATTAATTAAAAAACAAAAGATTCAAGATCAGCAGTGGAATGGAACAGAAAAAATCTATTGATAATAGTTGCAATTATCCAACTGTTCACGAGACACCCACAACAGGAGATTCGTCCTCAAATTTTCAACATCTGAAACAATGTCTAAAATGTTAGTGACGCTAGACAATACGCATGGAAACATTCCATAATGTATCAGAATGGAGTCCAATCTATTCAAACTCCCTGCATTTCTGTCTTTATATGTTGCATTGTATTGTAAATCTCAGATCGTAACCATTATCTTTGCCTATTGAGGGCTCATAAATACAAAGATATGCATGAACAACTCGTTCATTGAAAGAAGCCATTACGACTGACTTTGCCTTTCGGTATGATATCAGAGCGAAGTTATGTTCTGGGATTTTTTTCAAGCAGGTGCTATGTGTTTTTCTACAATTAGTTGTGGCATTTATCGACCAAATTGACTGTGTCTCCAAGACCAGCCCTGCAAACAAGTTCCCTCCAAGACCTGGCCATATTTACATAACAAGACGTGTACTTAATGAATCTATATCTCTTGTAACTGACTCTTGAAGACCCGAGGTTTCCTCCATGCATTCATAGCCCAGCCTCCATGATGTTGCAAATGTAGAAAAAGGAAAGAAAAGAGAAAATAATTCTAAGTAGAAAATGAGGCCATAAAAGACATTTCATTGACAATTTGTTAAATTCAACTCTTTCCTATATAACAAAAACAACTTTCATTCTCTCAAGAGATTGGGGGATAAATGTTAGTGGTGTTGCAAGCAAGTCTTTGATTCGAAATGCCTCTTAACTCCAACATTTCTTTAATGGTTTCATAGCATCCAGATTTGCCGATGAATTGGTTGTACACCTTCACGAGCATAGAAGACTCATTCAAGTGTATATTGACAGACTAGATCATTTGATCTCATGAAGAGAGAGGCATGTCATAATGATCATGATGTATGGGGATGCCTTAGCAAATACCAAAGATTATCATACATAATAACGGGTAGCATTGCAAACCCAAGGGGAGTCAGAAGAAATCCAACAACATACCCCTCTAACTGCTTGATGAGGTGTAAAAATGACCAGGTAGTTTGTATAAGTGACTGATACAAATCAGGACCTCATGTACCTATGTGTAAAGGTGCCATGTGGCAAAAAGATCATCTAAGTGGGTGATGATGTGGCCGTGTTCAGCTGGCAAAGCCCAACAGGCTTTTGAGGCTGAAGGTGCTTAAAGACCCCGAGACCCTTTCTATCCTTTATGTTTCATTGTGCCATTTATTCAGCAGGGGACTCACACGAACTGTACCAATTCACAGAGCCGGTACAAGCTCAGCGCAACCCCAACCCATTAAGGCATCAGCACTGCTAACCTCAATCTTGAACCTGAACCCAGGCCTCGCCACTCAGCGAGAGCTTAAAGCCAGGCCAGGTGGTTTTGTTTAAGATCTATTATTTTGTCTCACATGAAATAGTCCTTTCTTTTTATTTCAATCATCACTTCTAACTTAAGGCCACATCAGCTAGGCCAGATCATCAATAAGAAAGGTTTGCAAAACATATGATAGGCATAATGAGGTGTACAAAAACATTTCGAACATTAACTAAACTTTTTTTTTAATTATATTGAGCATAACAATTAAAAAAAAAAGACAAAGGGTGCTTTTTCGTTTGGTGCATGAATCATTTGTTGAGACACATGGAATATTGGCAAGGTCCATTGGCCTTATCAGATCCATAGGAAGGTTGTGGAATAGAGGTATAACAAAAAGTAGTCTCATTCACCTTCCTACCCATCCAACCAAATGTGATGAAATTGCCAGTCAAAATGAAATCATTTTGATCGTCAATATAACTGCTTTAACTCTTTTACGGTATGTTTGATGAGTGGGATTTCGGATTGGAATTCACCATGTCTAGGAATTCCAAATGCCTGCTAAACTTTATCTCCCGAATTTTGAGTTTCTCAAATTCTTTGTCTGATATAGAGAATTCCAAAATACAGCAACAATAAGATGGCTGAAGTACCCTATGAAAAGCTCTAAATTTCAGAATTTTAAATGCTTCCTAAAGATTGGCATTTAAGGAATTCCTATTGCAGAGTTTCTCACAAGAATTTAATGGATTTTAATATTTTTAGATAAAAATTCCTCAAAATTTCAACCATTAAACAAACCCATAGTACAGATGGCTACATATGTTCATTGATTTGGCTTTTTGGTAGACCCCTAATCCGCAGTCCACTTATGCATCTTCTAGGGCCAATGGACTCCACCATTATGCCATGTGTCTTAGTTAACTGTTTGAATGGAAAACCAAAAAACAAAACCTTTGCATGGTTGTAGGAATCATATTACATTGTACTAAGTTACATAATATGATAAAATATATAATGAGACTAAGTTTTGATTGTTTCTGAGCCTTACATATTATGGTCAGGTAGATGATGAAAATCCATTGATGTGGACTTTTAAATTTTAGATTCTTGTGACCACCATTTATTAAGAACCCTAGTTAATGCTAAGAGGAACTTGAAGAATCTTCCAAGAAGTGCAATGGAGCAATCTAGAGTAAGAATCTTATAATGGGCATGGGTGAAGTTGTTAGGAATTAACCAGGGTAAATTACGCATAATCAATCACAAGCACACAAGACAAAAGAGATTTACGTGGTTCGGCAATTGCCTACGTCCACGGGGCTATGAGCGATCCGCTCGATTTCACTATGCAGGAAATTGGGCAACTCGTTACAAGGATGTACCTCTAACTCTTAGCCTACTCTCTCCCCCAATAGATCTCAATCTTGCTCTCACGGTCTCTCCCCTTACAATGCTCTCTTGTTTTCCCTTGCTTTTTGTTCTGTGTACAAAGAATAACCCTAGAGAGTATATATAAAGAACCAGCCCTAGTTTACTTGGGCCCCAAGTAAACTATCCATCAAGGCCCAATGGACCTTTTGAGCCAAATCCAACAATCTCCACCTTGGCGAAAAATGTCCGACCTTTTAAAGAATTGTTGTGCTGTGTTTATAACATCTGTACCGTGTGGGAAAGCCCTCCCACCATATCTGCACCTCATTGAAGATGAGGTGCACCTTCAATCTCTAACAAGTGAAGAGATTGAGCAAGTCCAGGCAATGCCTGAACTTCTCCATAGTGACTGACTTGGTGAGCATATCAGCTGCATTCTCATCTGTGTGAATCTTCTCAACGGAGATCTCACTTGTAGCAACCCAATCTCGAATCCTGTGATACATAACAGCAATGTGCTTTGTCCTGGCATGATATACCTGATTCTTCGCCAAACATATGGCGCTTTGACTGTCACAATGAATCGAGATTGATTCTTGCTTAATCCCGATTTCGTTCACCAAACCTCTCAACCAAATTGCTTCTTTAGAAGCCTCTACAAGTGCCATGTATTCTGCCTCTGTAGTGGATAATGCTGTTGTTGACTGAAGCACCAATCTCCAGCTTATCGGTCCGCTCGCTAATGTGTAAACCTAGCCTGTGGTGGATCTTCTTTTATCCAGATCCCCTGCAAAATCAGAATCTACATACCCCACTACACTTTCTGACCCCTGTTTTCTTTCAAACAATATTCCCAAGTCTTTGGTGCCTTTCAAGTATCTCAGAATCCACTTTACTGCATTCCAATGCTCTTTTCCTGGATTTGCCATGTACTTATTCACCGCACCGACTGCTTGAGCAATATCTGGTCTTGTACAAACCATGGCATACATCAAACATTCCACCGCATTAGCATACGGTATCTTGGACATGTCTTCAATTTCATCGTCCGTACTTGGACATTGACTGGCACTTAAACTGAAGTGACCTGCAAGTGGAGTAGACACAGGCTTAGCATTCTGTATGTTAAACTTCTCAAGTACTTTTGAGATGTATTTCTTCTATGATAACCACAGCTTTCCAGCCTTTCTGTCCCTCCTTATTTCCATACCCAACATTTGTGGCTGGCCCAAGGTCTTTCATGTCAAACTCCTTTTTCAACTGAGATTTCAGTTCTTCTATTTTTGACATGTTCTTACATGCAATAAGCATATGATCATCCACATAAAGTAGCAACATAATAAATGAATTATCATCATGCACTTTGAAATAAACACAATAATCATACTCACATCGATAGTAGCCAATCTGCAACATATAGGAGTCGAAGCACTTGTACCATTGCCTTGGTGATTGTTTCAGCCTGTATAATGATCTCTTCAATTTGCAGACATAGTCTTCTTTTCCGGCTTCTCTAAATCCTTCAGGTTGCTCCATGTAAATTGTTTCCTCCAAGTCACCATGAAGGAAAGCTGTCTTTACATCTAACTGTTCAAGCTCCATATTGAACTGTGCTACTAATGCCAACAACACCCTGATAGATGTGTGCTTCACAACTAGGGAAAAGATCTCATCATAGTCAACCCCTTCTTTCTGTGAGTACCCCTTTGCTACTAGACGTGCCTTGAACCTTGGTGTTTCATTTTCATGTAGGACTTCCTTCTTCCGAAACACCCATTTGCAGCCAACTGATTTTCTATCTTTGGGTTTTGGAACTAACTCCCAGACGGAGTTCTTTTCTAGAGATTCCATCTCATCCATCATAGCACCCATCCAACCTTCCCTTTCACTGCTTTTCATAGCTTCTTGGAGTGTGGTTGGATCACCACTGCTGGTGATTAGAGCAATATGGACTTCATCCTCATCCCATCCAAACCTTTGAGGTGGTTTGATGCTTTTCTTTGCTCTTCCTAGTGCTAGACTTGTGGGTTCCTGCTAAACCTCAACTTCTTCCTCTCCACCAGATGTACTGGCCTCTGTTTGACTCTTCACTGATTTCTTACCTTTATTGTCTGTAAGAGGAATTATTTCAACAACTGCCTTCTCAGCACTGTTTCCTTTGACTTCACCATCTTGTTCCTTGTTCAGCATAGACTTTTCATCAAACACTACATCTCTGCTGATGATCTTTTTCATGTTTACTGGATCCCATAGCTTGTACCCTTTCACTCCATTCTCGAATCCAAGGAATATGCATTTGAGTGACTTGGAATCTAGCTTGGATCTCTCATCACTGGGAATGTGTGCGTATGCTGGACATCCGAATAACTTGAGTGTGGAAAAATCAACTTCTTTACCAGTCGATACTTCTTCATCAACTTTGCAATCCAAAGCTGCTGATGGTGACCGATTAACCACATAGCATGCGTGATTAACTGCTTCTGCCCAAAAGCTTTTAGTCAACCCTGCATGCAGTCTCATGCTCCTTGCTCTTTCCAAAAGAGTCCTATTCATTCTTTCCGAAACTCCATTTTGCTGAGGAGTCTTTGGAACTGTAAAGTGTCTTGTGATGCCTTCATCCTTGCAGAATTGTAGAAACCTGTGACTTCTGTATTCACCCCCCTTATCTGATCTCAGATACTTGACTTTTCTTCTTGTTTGATTTTCAACTTCTGCCTTCCACTCTTTGAACTTGTCGAAGACCTCAGACTTGTGTTTTATGAAGTAAATCCAAACTTTCCTTGAAAAGTCGTCAATAAAAGTCACAAAGCATTTAGCTCCACCTTTTGACTTAACCAAGGATGGTCCCCACACATCTGAGTGAATATAATCCAGAATACCTTTACTTCTACAATCTTTTCCTGCAATTTTAAAAGACACTTTCGTCTGCTTGCCATAAACACAGAATTTGCAAAAATCCAGCTTGCATGTTTTCACACCCTTCAACAACTGTCTTTTATGAAGTTCTAACATGCCCTTCTCACTCATATGCCCGAGCCGCATATGCCATAACTGAGACTCATCAACGTTGTTTTTGTCTTCCGTGGAGATTGCCGCTCCACCTACAACTGTGTTTCCCATCAATTTGTAAAGGTTATTACCCACTCTGGTACCTTTCATTAATACAAGAATTCCTTTACTCACTTTAAGTAAACCATCATTTGCACTGAATGAACACCCTTTGGATTCTAGTGTGCCTAAGGATATCAGATTCTTCTTGAGTAAGGGCACATGTCTCACACCACCTAAAGTTCTAACAACTCCATCCGCCATTCTGATTTTTATGGTTCTCATTCCAATGGTTTTACATGCAACATCGTTACCCATTAGAACACTACCACCATCACATGGCTAATAAGTATCAAAACCATTCACGATTAGGACACATATGATATGTACAACCAGAATCTAAAATCCATGCATCAAATAGATTGTTACCTTGCGAGACCGATAGGAGTTCCACTTCCTTTTCTGAGCTAGCATTGCGGAGTCACTGCTATCTGATTTGTCCCCAGCTTTTTTCTTCTCATCTTTGCTCGTGCTTTTGGATTTTGATCTAGAATTGTTTTTTCTTGACTTACCCCTGTCCTTGGACCTGTCACGGTTATGTGAGCCTTCCTTTACTAGGAGTCCCTTTGCATGTGAATTACCTTTGCTAGGCTTTCTTCTGGCAGCATTGGAGATGATATCTTGAATAACCTCCTCAAAATTGAGTGTCTCCTTTCCATATAGCATGGTAGTCACAAAATGCTCATATGGGTCAGAGAGAGAATTCAACAATAGCAGGGACTTGTCTTCATCATCGAGTTTCACAACGAGCCTCAACAAATCACGGATCATCCTGTTGAAAGTGTTCATGTGCTCCATCAGATCACATCCTTCCTCCATCTTCAACCCATACAACTGTTTATTCAGATGTAGCTTGTTTGTCAGATTCTTACCCATGTACATCTTCTCGAGCTTTCCCATAGGTCCTTTGCAGATTCCTCTTCCACGTTGAACATAACTTCGTCAGAGAGATACTTCTCAATAGAGCTCATTGCTCTTTCATCGATATCCGCCCACTCATCAGCATCCATCTTTGCAGGCTTCTTTTCCTTGCCAAGCAATGCTACTTTGATTCCTTGTTGAATCAAGATATTTTTCATTCTCCTTTACCGCAAGCCAAAATTAATTTTGCCATCAAACTTCTGAATTTCAAATTTGATACCTGCTGCTGTAGCCTTGGTTGCCATTATGTCTGAAATATGCCCCTTTTTCAGCAATTCAAACGGTCAATCCGCTCCGTTAACTTCGTAGATCTCGTAGACCTTACCCAAACTTGACTTGGCCTGGAAACTAACCCAATTGGGTCTGTTTTCTTCGTTTTCAATTTGGGTTCTTCAACTTCTTTGAGTTCTGTGACAGAACAGAACTCTATAACAAAACCAGGAGGTACCTTTGCAACTAGTGGCTTCCTGGTCCGGTCTAGCAACAATGGCAGTGGGGAAGTCGGCGGCGATGCCCTTCTCCGTTTCCGGCGACTGCGGCAGCTTGCGCACAAAATCAGCACCTTTTGGTGATCCACAGCTTGAACAGTGGTGATTTGCATGGCCCACCTTCTGCAGAACAGGAGTCAAACTGCTGTCAGGCAACAATTTCAGGGAGGAAACGGGCGGCGACGCTCTTCTCTGGTTCCGGTGAGATGGACGTGCACGCAACGTCTGGGACGCTTGTCCGGCGGCGGCAGAAGTTTTGAGGACCAGATCCTCTTCTTCGATGCCAGAATTTCTGCAACTCAGGGATTGAAACATGCAGGTCTTCTTCCTGCTGTTCTTTGCGGCCGGCCAAAATCCAAACTGCTGTTCTGTCTGGGTTGCATAGACAGAACTGGCACCGATCGAATCTGTGGATTCCGGCAAGAACTAATGCCCTTGTGCAATCCGATCTATTGGATCTCTGTCGTTGATCACGCGATACAAGCCCTAGCCCTAGGAAAACCCTAACTTTGCTCTGATACCAATTGATAGGAAATTAACCAGGGTAAATCACGCGTAATCAATTGCCTACGTCCACGGGGCTATGAGCGTTCTGCTCGATTTCACTATGCAGGAAATTGGGAAACTCGTTGCAAGAATGTACCTCTACTCTTAGCCTACTCTCTCCCCCAATAGATCTCAATCTTGCTCTCACGGTCTCTCCCCTTGGCCCTTACAATGCTCTCTTGTTTTCCCTTGCTAGCTTTTTGTTCTGTGTACAAAGAATAACCCTAGAGAGTATATATAAAGAACCAGCCCTAGTTTACTTGGGCCCCAAGTAAACTATCCATCAAGGCCCAATGGACCTTTTGAGCCAAATCCAACAGAAGTAAGACAATATGGGACTCGTTAACGCTAAGAGGAACTTGAAGAATCTTCCAAGAAGTGCAATGGAGCAATCTAGAGTAAGAGTCTTATGATGGGCAAGGGTGAAGTAAGACAACATGGGAATCCCTCCCTCCCTACCTACCTATCTCAACTTGTGAGATATAATTCGAGAGCACAGGGAGGGAAAGAGTGTCCATAGCAAAATATAAGATCTAGACCATTAACCGGAGTGCTTAAATGATAAGGCTGATACAAGAAGCAGCCAAATGTCAGGATTAATGGCTCAAGGTATGCCTTCCCCTTGATGTGGAATAAACGTCTGCTTGCATCCATGATCAACTTACTGCTTGTTGATTAGATAAATAAGAATAACACAATAAACTATCATAGGTTAATTAATGACTTTTGGTCTCTCTTCATTATTAGGGATTTGTTTTAAAACACCTCTACCTTTAGTTCTAATATATACAAATGCTTAGAGACTAAAAGACCAGTGTAGATTTTTAAAATAATCTCTAGACTGACTAGTGGAGATTTTTAAAACAATTCCTTGAGGGACAAGGCATTGTAACCATTGGTCAAAGTTGTTAAAAGCATGTGAAATGACCATTTCCCCTTACAATTGTCACACTTCTTCACACATGTTACTTTCACGCTCTGAAAGTGTCCCAATCCAAATTATAGAATTGTATGGACTCACCTGCCCCAGTTAGGAAATCATGGTTTGCCCTAACCTCTAAGGATTTCCAAAGTGATGATTGGCTGAATAGAGAACTATAAATAAAGGAAAATGGTCATTTCATATGCTTTTAACGGATCTGGCCAGTGGTTTTCATGGAACATAGACAAAGATAATTTCAAGTTCAAGGGACTACTCTTGAAATATCAAACTAACAAGGAGATCTTTTTTCATAATTAGAACATAGGGCCAGGCAAGTTCAAGGAAAATCCATATCATTGTTTTTTTTTTTTTCCTTTCCTTTTGGGATGGTCTCGGTCTCTCTTCATGTATATTCGAGTCGGTCTTTATTCATGCCCGACACAAATGAAGACTTGGGGAGAAATGGGATAAAGAATACAGGAGAAAGAACAAACAAAGTAAGGTCCCCACTAAATCCATAAGTGGAGCCCACTTCCTATCATCCAAAGTCTTAATGAATTCTTACCCCTCACAAATTGATCTCAGTCCAGATTCGAAGCCAATTGTAATGTGGCTCACATTAGATTACTCGCGTATTTTACAAGTGATCAACTCCATTTACATTTTTGAGATAAAGTGGATGAAGTTATTAATTATCAAGCAGGTGATCAATTCAACAGTGGGCCTCATTCTAAGGTGAGCTAATAAAGTAGCTCTACACGTTGCCCTATGGTTCTGCCCAAAAGATGCATGCCTTCTTAATCCTAGGGATGTAAACTAGTCAGGTACTCGCTGGACCAAACCCAATTTAGCTTACATAGTTGGGCCCAGACCCCAACTGAACAACTAAAATAGACTACGATATAATAATATACTATGATATCAGTCACACAGCTCCAACTGGAGAACTCGAATTAAAGAAAAAAAAACAAGAAGCAGCAGCAACCACTATAGTGCATTTGTGTGCTTTATTTTCTTATATAATAGGGATTTGACCGTACAAGGTATGTTTGACCTTGAAAATCAGCAGAGGACGTAAATTTCTTTGTAAGGGGGCAAATTAGATCAAGTACACCTTGGAAAATGACCAAAATGCTCGTATTTATGGAATATATTATTTTTAAAATCTATCATGCAATATCGCATATTAATTTAACCGTTTCGCACATTGCAAACTCTATCTTTCTCTCTGTTTTCTGCTTCTTTTTTTCTCAAAGCTTGTCCCCAAATAGTTGCTCAGCCTCCTCTTGGTAATTTTCATTTCATAGAAGAGGTATGTGGGCCCTTCCATCCTCATTTAAAGAAATAAGATGTTATCTCCGTGGTCGTTTTTTGATGAAAAGCTCTAGCCCATGAGTAGGTCCCCAGATTTGTATTTTGTAGGTTAGAAGTGTGGTTTTTGTGATGTTTTATTTTAGAATAGAAAGAAACTCGCAAAGTATACAAAGATTGAGATCCAAATCCCTATAACATTGTGTTAGTTTAATCTTAGTTTGTTATAGCCTTTTAGGTATCAATGTTAGGCCATTCTATTATTAGCATGATTCAAATATATAAAGGAATTTATGAATGTTATGACTGATATGGGATTTTGGTATGACTTTCGGACTTTGGTAAGGTTTGGCATGATTTTGGTAGGGTTTTCTTATGAATTTTTGTTGGACTTTTTAGTTTCAGTAGGTTCACAGATGGTAATGGTTGGGTATGTAATTTATTCCCCCTTTATAACAGGAAGATAGATGGGAGCTTGAATATCCTTGGTTTAAATCTTAATCTTCAACTTTTAAAAGCAAAAGGGTTATTTCCGTGAGTGCGGCGGACCTTTAATTCTGCAAAATACCAAAAGGGTTGATGAGGATGAGGAGAGGTGAAGTTGCAACTTGCAAGGGCTAGAAGGAAAAGGGGAAACTTTTTTTTTTTTTTTTTAAATTAACCTTTCATATCGTATAATAGCTTTCCAAAATGCGAATGGCATTACTTATGGGCGTTTCATTTTACCTTGCATACTTGGTGTACTTTGCCCCCTTATGAAAATTTTTGAAGTTTATATCCAGAGATAGGTATTCAAAGTCAAATATGACTTGTACAGTCAACATCCCTGTATAATAGCTTCAATGTGTTATTTATTAATATATTTTGTAGGGGCAGGTTCTCCTAAGCTGCAGCTTAGGGTATCCTAAGCTGCAGTAGTGTGAAAATGGGTCACACATGTGCTCACACATACTTATAACTCATCACTTGACGTAGAAGCCATTCGGGCATGGAACCGCACCTCAAACAAGACCCGACTATCAATAAGGTCCAGAAAGATCACTCATAGCCACATTTTTCGGTTTGGATCCTTCGAGTAACTCGGTACTCAGAGAAGTCCATTGACATCTCTAATTAAATTCATAATCTAGGCCACAAGTTTAGACTCGAATGGGGATAAGCTGAGAAAATAACATGTAGGATACGTTTGTGTACATCCGCGGAAAACCAGTTCCACGGACTTTCTCCTCTTCTGCAGTCCAAATGGGTGAGGCTTGCTCAAGCCTAAACAAAAAGGAAAGTTAGGCTCACTAAGGTTACTAATGGGAGGAGAACACAAGGTTGGATCCCTAGGTATTCTTCCCTCTTCCCACATATGTGGGCTATCTTTCCACATGTGTGGGTGAGCTCACATGTGCAGGCTTTCTTCCTATGTGTGTGCACTACACTATTTCATAAAAATAAGAAGAAGAAAAAAAAGCCAACCTATGTTTTCTTACATCTATAATACCACCACCACACCCCCGAGTTCTCCTCAAAAATGAAGACACCCCTCAACTGCAACCAGGACGATTTGGGGTCGGAAACTGGCATAGTGGAAGCACGAATAGAACAAATCGAGGAAGAGATCATCGTCTTCAACCAAATATCAACACCTTGAATCCACAAGGACGAGATAGGGAAACCCTAATCAAACTGCAATTCCTATTACTCCATTTAAAGAAGCAACACATCACTCTTGTTGAGTCTCGAAACCCTAAATTACCTGAAATAGAAAAATTACTAAAAATAGTAAAAAATGAAAAATTACATTAAAGCCCCTTGACCATTCCTAAATAACTTTTTAACACCTTAGACAAAAACTGAAACTCAAACAGACTCAAAAACCCACTACAATATAAAAAATGAAAATTTACTATAAATAGTAAGTTTTGCACGAAAATTGTGTTTTGACCTTCAAAACGGCGTAATTTGGCCTCCGACGACTCCAACCACCTTCGGCAGTTGTCTAGCGCGTAGAGCTCGTCGATAGCTTCAAAACGCATGGTTATAGCTCCCGTGACGATACCCGAATAAAAAAACTATGGCCGTTTGAAGTCGAACACTATAGATTTAACCTTCCAACTTGACTTCTTGCGATCCTCTTGTTCCCGAATTGCTTATACGACTTGTTCTACATCAAAAACATACTGGACCCATTTCTAAATAATGGTACCAGGCTCAGTTCTGACTCGAAACCTGTTTTGTTGGTTGCAGACCCACTTCCAATAGAAAAACTTGATCCGTTTCCGAAACGGATGACCGAAATCTAAATTCTAAAACTATTTCTAATTTCTTTTCATTTCTTTTTCCTTTCTTTTTTTAAGAATTGGATACCGACGTCGTCCAATAGACCCATTCACTGCAATAAAACAGATTCCAACGATCCTACTTTCATCTCAACCTCACCTAAACTACAAGAGTTTTCACCATGCCCTTCATTTATCACACCCTAGTTTTAGAATACTATACTTATTGACCATCCTTCCATTATTGATGATTCAATAACAGCTTGACTCCACTATCTGTGTGGGGCGGGCCCACAAGACAGAGATTATCAGATGCCACCCACATCCCAGGTGGACCACATGTCACCTGTTCAATCTAGACCATTGGAAAATTCATTTACCCAAGAGAACCAGTTCCAACATTCTGGCCCTCAATGTGGTACCCACCCCCACCTGATGAACGGCTAAGATCTTGCACTCATGCAAAAGGTCAAGGAAAATTTACCTTTGAGAGGAACGTCTAAGATGGTCCCGGCCTTGAGCTGCTTGGGATCTCCGATGCCGTTGAGGCTCATCAGCGTCTCCTGCGTGGTCCCAAACTCCCCCGCGATCTGTGCCACCGAGCTCCCAGCAACCACCACGTGTCCGTAATGGACGGCTCTCGCTCCCTCCACGTCATCGCAGCTGCAAGGCAGCGGGATCCAAATCTCCTGCCCGATCTGAATCAGATTCGGATTCTTTATCCCATTAACGGCCACGATCTCCAGATACGTGACGAACCCCACGAATATGTTCGTCGCGATGCCGTCCAGTGTCTGACCTTTCCTCACCTTGTAGAACGGGGTCCGGTTCGAGACCCCGGTCCCGTTGGTGCACTTGCAGGGGACCGGGACCCGAACCACAGACCCGGCCTGGACCGTCCGGTTCGGCTCGGACAGGGGCCACGAGTTGGAGCCCAGGAGCTGGTGGTGGGTTTTTAACCCGAAGAGTCTTATGATGGAGGAGATGGTGGTGGAGTTGGGAGGTACGTAGCCAATTAGAGACTGACACGTGTGATTTGCTGTGCATTTGAAGGAGGCTGATGTTGCAGAGATGAAGGAGGTGAAGAGAAGGGAAATGAGGAGGAGGAGAGAGAGAGGACTCGGGCTCGAACTCAGACTCAGACTCATCCTCATCTCTCTCACTTTTGTACGATTTTTTTCTGAGTTAAAGTTTGAGTGAGTGGTTTGGGAGGTTAAAAATGAGTGGAGTGCGTCTGACACGTCCGTGTGCAGAAGAGAAAGTGGAGAAGCAGTGACCGTGGGTGTGTGTGTTTTGGGCTTTTGGGAACCGGGAAAGAAGGCGAGACACGTGGACTGCGTGGCTGGATTCGGTGAGTGGGGCCACTAGGTCTGAATTGGAATCAAGTGGGACTGTAGTTGGATAAGAAAAAATTTGGATCTGTTTAGGTGGACTTGGACTTGGACTTGGACTTGGATGAGTTGATTTTGAGAATAATTGTGTTTTATTATTTGTCTATTGAATGATTGAATTTTGCTTGGCTTTAAGCTTTAAAAAATGGGCAATAAGAAAAGGGTTTGGGTTGTTTAATCACGGGGGATTGTCCAGATCATCTATAGCTAGTTGTCTTGTTTTTTTTTTTTTTTTTACTTTGACAACTTGAAAAACAATTTCTTATTTCGTGATTTAGAATTTATTTATTTATTTTAGAGAGTTTTATAATTAATTAATTATTTTTTTAATTTTAGAACTTATTTACAAATTAAGAGACCTCAAGTGGATGGGATAATGTCAAAAAAAAAAAAGTGCTTATGATGAAAATAACTTCATGAGTTTTCAAAATGATGCAAAATTTGAATTCTGTATCCACCTACGTTGCAACAATTCCTAAATGCGTGTTTCAATTACCACATAAGATAAAAGCATACCTGAGTTGTGTCTCCACGCACGTGGGAATGCAAATCTTACACGTCCGAGCATCTTAGCTAGGGTAATCCTCCTTCATTGTTCTTTCCAACGTTTTTATTTTATTCCTCATTTTAATACAAACCTATTTTTTCTTTACGGCTTAACTTTCCCTAATCCAAACTGTTCGATGAATTCTTGTCTTAGTGAGAGGAGACATTTTTCAAATAACACTTTAATCAAAGTGATCTTTAACAATGATTAGTGGAGTGAGTTAATGATGTCATTTACACAACTATCTCAACTCAAGGCTGAAATCACTCCAATAATTGTAAATATTCAATCACAATCCCCTTCATTCATGAAAGAGTATGGCGCCAAAAGGTTCGAAGAAAGCTAAATGGGCGCTAAAATGGAAATAGCATCAGGGAACACCCCCACGTTGTGCAACGTGTAGCATCCGTTTGGACTCATATATGAACGGCCAGAGTTCAATGCATGGTGGGGCCCACCTTTTTTCAAAATGGATGACAACGTTATAATCATAATCAAAGTATAAATTATTATTCAAATATGTGATATGACCACCATAAGACTCTTATCCAAAACAACTAATGAATTTGATTTACTTTTCTTTTGTTGGGATAGAAATGTAGTCATCATGTATGATCAATTTAATAGTTTTGGTCCGGTAAGAAAAAGTTTCTTCGGAAATTTAGATACGATAAATATTATGGATCATGGGCTGATGATGACTGACTTAAATTTTTAAAAGATGGACTCCACCGTAAATTAAAGATGGAACGCTGCAGCCGCTGCATTGTAGGCAGCCCTGCCCCTATGAAAAAGCATCCTCACAACACCCATGCATGTACGTATGTCTCTGCATTGATTCCCGATTGATGTATATGGGTTAAAAAAACTGAACCTGCATTGAAAAGGATTGGAACTTGGGCAGATTTGCTTAAAAGTTATGCAGACTCATGAATTTAGAGCCATGTAGCCTATCTGGAGGCAGTGGTGATTGATGAAGTGTTTATTAATTTATTTGAATGAATTTGGGATGGATGGAGAAGATTTTTAAGGAGATTGATGAATTACAAATCTGAAAAGGGCATTCTTTTATTTCTCTGAATGAACTTTAGGATGGATTGACAAACTCCTAGAAGTTTGAAATAACTTCCTTGAGGTTGTGAAAAGAGGGGAAGTCTATGTAGAGGAGGGAGGAGTTATATTAGAATGGGGGTTATGCTGGTCGGGTTTGATTGACCCACATTAGGTGTGTGGGTCAAGGTTGTCTATAAATTAAGGTTCAGCCTATAGACTCCATGTTCAACCGATCCATTTTTACCCGACCCAACTCATTAGCCATCCCCACTTGGGAAACAAGCTTGGCAATTTTTATTTTTTTGGGTACTCCAGCCAACGGGGGCTGGGACCCAAGAGAGATCCCGCATATATATCGGAAGATAGACCACTGAGAAGAAAGCACATACAAATGAAAAAGGAGCCTGCACAAACAGAAAGATGTGACGTACAGCCAGATAAAAAGTAACACTCCTTATCACCCGGGGTGGGGGGGGAGTTCTTGACTAGGCATTTTAATTTACAAGTTAGGACGGGAGTTTTTTCCAACATTTAAGGCAAGCTAAGTTCCAGCATTTAAGGGACAGTTTCCAACTCGGACACATTTATCTAACAAGAGAATTCTGAGATAAGTCAACAAGTTTATGGTTGAGTGGCGTCTACACAATTCAAGTATTGATCTTTAGGTTTTCAAGTTGATAGTATCAATGTTAGCAAATAGGCCGACCTAAAGGATGATGATGAATCTATCATAGAAAGGAAGACGTACTTCTCGATTTTTTGCCTAGTTCACTTTTCCTTTTTTTTTTTCTTTGGGGTGCAACACTTTTCTGAAGAAAATAGAAAAAAGAGAATATATCAGTTTTATGCCACAGAGGAATTTCATTTTCTATAGAGGTAAGGGAATACTCTCCCCAGGAAAAAATAAAAATCCATTAGCACGAAATCTGCTTATTACACAAACGCATGCTTAATTTGCAATTTACCTCTTAGCTCTCTCAACTTAAATTTTGTGTTTCTACCAAAAAAAAAAACTTAAATTTTGCGGTGACACAATATTTTATCACATCCATGACACATATCCTGCCACTTTAAAAACTCACAACTTGTTGTATTCATTTGTCTTAACCCACAAAATCCACTGGCACCATATATTATTCTCTTAAGTTTGTCTTAAACTTTGTCTAAAGTCATATAAAATGTTGTGTGTGTAGGGTGAGTTGAAGAATTCTACACTGTATAGCATTCCTTGTCTTTTCTCTTGGATCAAAAGATTCTGAATACTGAATACTCTGTTCGAAGCTTATAAATGGATGAGACAAAGGAACTATGACAGTGACCAGGTAAAAAACAACAGAAACGACTTTGATCCTTTAATCCGACTTAGCTTTTGATCCCATTCGTAAAGAATTGCCCAGAGCTTATGAAGCCATGTTTTTGGGCTTTGAAGATGGTTGTTGAGAATGCTAGTGAGCTGCATTGCTTGTTTGTTTGCATTAAAATATATAGAAATTAAATATATTTAATTTTTTTTAAAATAAGAGGATTTTATCCAAAAAAAAAAAAAAAACACTTAATGTCGATATCGACCCTCTCCTAAACAGGTCAGGGTGGATCCATATTGACCCTGAGTAGACTACTTTCCGATTCCACCGATTCCTACTCGTTTCGTGTGATGCACCAACAATGACTCACATCAAGAGATCTCTGAGTTCTGAGCACAAAGTCCCTGTTCTTTCAAGTGTTTCGTCTCTCAGATTCCTATTCCACCCCAATCTCAAAGACCGGATTTTGTATTTTTTTTTTTTTTCCTAATTCCGAAAGTGAATCCTTTGCACCTAAACTTGCGTTCTGCATTCTGATTTCTTCAAGGGAAGGACAGTTCTTTGTTACGCTAAAAAAGGTTGAATTTGTCAAACGACTGCAAGAATAGAGACCAATTGTGAATACATGTGGGAGATGCTCAGATAAAAAAAGACATCATCTCATCAGTGAGGAAACATGTTCATTCAAGATCCAAGTGCCAAGTGACTGCTGACCACAAACAAATGAAGAGAGGCCAGCAAAGGTGAAAGTGAAACCATGGCAATAGGTGAGTACAAACTTTCGTTGAACAAGGTTGAGTTTCCCAATCACAATCATAAACAGCAATTCGGTATAAACATAAATTCCAGAGAGATCAAGTGTAATCAAACAACATTTAAGTCTTCCCTTTGGATTGGATTTGGGAAAGAAAGGAGGAAGAAGACTAGCACAACTGGTGTTTTTTTTTTTTTTTTTGGTCTGCTCAGGGTCGATGTTGACAATGACCTGTTTATGGGAGGGTCGATATGGACCATAGAAAAAAGTGATAAAAAAAGGTTTTTTTTCGGGCGAATTGCCCTATTTGGTACAAGTTTGTCTAATTTGTCCAATTCGGTCCTATGGCCCGATGAAGTATTTTTTCGGATAAAATCCTCTTTAAGTAATTAAAAAATGAAGATCAAGGGTGAAGTTTCAAAAATTAACATCAATTAACATTTCTTTTTAACCACTTGAAAGGAAGATAGGAAATGAATACCCAGCCTTTAATCTTCATTTTTAACCACTTGAAAAAACTCTTATATATTTAATTCCTATCCATTTTAATTATTGTAGAACATCAGTTGCAAGTACCCTTAACACCTTCAGAACTCTATAGCCTGGTTGATTCTTCCCATAAAAAACAAAAACCTCCCATATAGGAACCTCCTTCATTCTAGCTTTCTGGTGTCAGAAAATCAAGGAAGGAACATAGTAACAAGAACACACTTCCTATGAGAAACATTTATGCGCTGCAAACAAGTTAGGTACCACAAGAAATGGTCTTCAGACAACATGCTTATGTATCCCAGAGATAAGAGGCAAAAACAAAGAATTTACAAATATAATGGAAAGGCACATGGAGATTTTCTTTACTATTTTTAAACAGCATCTAGTTTGAATTCTGCAACTGAAAGGCCGACTCAGAATGCAGAATCTTCTGCATCAAACTTGGATGCCATGTGAGAAATTCTCGCCAAATAAAATAAAGAGAGAAGAACAAATGAAATGAACCCACAACTCCCACAAGGTTAGCTTCAGTTTTTAGGAAGAAAATGCTTTACTGATTCAACAACCACCTGTAAGCAAATTTATGAAGATATGAATGATCAGATCATACTCTAGGAAGCCAAACCACATTAATTAAAACAAAAGCATTCTCAGAAAGGCAATTAATTATATATATATATATATATTTCATAATCACAAATTCATATTATGGCAAATTCTCCGGATAACCCACTTTTTCGGCGCCTCCTTTGAGTTTTCACATAGGGGACCCACCTTTGATAAATCCAATCCTTTCACACACCCATCGACCAGCTTGAATTGACACTGATCTAATTTCACTTGGTCAGGGCATTATTCATCATTAAATTTTATCTCAATAAATGCATGATGTGTAGTTACTAATTGAACGACCTAAAACTAAGGGATAGCTAGGATCACTTCATCAACTTGATGCTTTAAATTCCCTTAATAAATATCCAAGCCTTTCCATCACTGTGCCTCCCTTGGTTTTCATGCATCCAGGTGGGACCCACAGTATGCGGGCATTTTTTGAAGGAAAAACGCCAGGACACTCACTCTGGAGCATTTGCTCTATATGATTTGGGTGATGTGCAGACGATTCAGAGAGGTGCATGTCTCTCAGTCTCTCATTAAAGATTCAAAGAAGGGAGTTGAAGAATTTATAAAGATTCTTCCATCTCTATTTTACGTTAAAAAAGGAGTAGAACTGTAGTTCAGCTATTTCAATAGCACTATCGCTACCCCACATCCCCATAGGTGATTGGTCAGGTATTGATGGTTAAGGGGACAAGGGCCTCTATTTTGAAAAAAACTTTTCATGTCATGGGGCGTGCTGGGCATCAGGCCAGTGGTCCTCTAGGATCCTGTATTATTGTTTCTCTGGGACTAACAGAAGTTGTAACTCTCATACTCTCTGACAATGCTTAAATATCCAACTGATTTAGGATATATAAAGTATAGAAGCTATGCAAGACCATTAACTTCAAATTCTTTATAAGTAAAAAATGTTCCCCGGCCTCAAAGGTCATCCTTGATTCTACAGCCCATGTAAGCCATCATTCCTTTGCCACTGATGACTAATTTTAGCAGATTGGGCCATTCCAAACTATTAATCACAATGAACTTGACGATGAACAAAACATTTGATTGCATGGACTACTTAGCGGACAAGAAGAAAATTCATTATATTCTGGTGGAGGTAGACGGACAAAACAAACAAAACCAAAGGTATGAAGATGAGTACATTGGAAATGTTTGTCATGTAGACGGAAATGTGGAGATCGGTGCTAAAGGTTGGGGGATGGAAGTCAATTAAAGAGATAATCAACAGTGGAAATGGCTTCAACCAAAAAGGTGAATGGAACAGAGGATGCAAGAGGTAAGGACTGAACCACGTCAAGAAGATGGCAATTTTTCTTGAGGATTTTACGGAAAAATTCCCGGTAGATGGCTGTTGCACGAAAATGTATCCCGTAGTTGGGGCCTTACAAAAGGGTTCCTTCATCCCATTTTCGTTTTTTTTTTTTTTTTTCTTACTTTGACGGGGGCGACGCTAGCGTCACTCCTCCTTTCTTATGAGAGGTTTCGGGACCTGAAAATGATGAACAGTGCCCTGTGTTGTTTGGTTTCTTTTAATTTGTGAAAAGTTCTGATCATTTGTGAACACTGCCGTTGCAATGTCTTTTTGTTGATAATTTCCATTCTGTTTGAGATAGAATCAACTAACCATAGTGTCCTCTCTTAAGTCACTAGAGAAAGCCACTGGGTAACAGAAGTTCTTCAAGCTGGGATGGTAGGGTGGGACAGGCCCCGATACATTCAAGGTTCTTCTTGGTGATGACTTGGCCTCATGTTATCCACCGATATGGAAGAAAGTGCTTGGAGAAGGTGAGGTACTGTTGGCATTGTTCATCATTTTCAGAAAAGGGGTCTCACGCCCGTCATTTTGGGCAACGGATGGTGGGCCCCTAGCGGACCGATCCACCTGGGATCAGGGCCACCCTGGTCGCCCATCTGGGTCCAGCCAGATGGATGGTCCTGATCTATGATCGGGTGGATTAGTGGGTCCCACATGACTGGTCGTTCAAGAGAAGTTTAAAGACCTCCCTCTCCATCCGCATCTTCCTCCCCAATTCCACTCTCGTCGTCGACGACCACCACCCCTAGGGGTGGACACCGGGTTTTAAAACCCGGTCCGACCCAGCGACCCGGTCGGGGGCGGGTGACATAGGCTCTTTACCGGGTCGGTCTCACCTGGCCCGATAAGTCCTTATCCGGACCGGGTTCCGGGTTAAGAAAGTGTGGTTAATCGGGTTTTCAGGTGACCTGATAACCCGGTTATACATTTTTTTTATATATTTATTTGTATATATATACAAATAAATATTAAAAATATATATATTTATATTTACTGTACGTTTACTGTATATATATATATAGTATTTTTTTATCTCAATTATTGAAACTTTTAGTTGTTCTAAAAAAAAATATTTTAAACTTTATATTAACCGGGTGACCCGGTAACCCCGACCCGGTTGACCGGTAACCCGAACCCAGATACCCGGATATAGTTTACCGGGCATTCGGTCGGTTTTCTTGTGTTTATAAAATTACCGGGTCGGGTCAAACCCGCCGATAACCCGGGACCCAAACCCGATGTACACCCCGAGCCGCGATCGAGTCTCCTCCCCAGAATCTCCCGTTGCAACAGCTATGGCCCCTCTGCAACCCCCAAACCCACCAGCCCAACTCTCACCCAGTACCGTTGAATCAGCTGTGATGGTTTCTTTGGTGATGATTCCAGGTCCCAAGAACCCAGAAGCTATCGTGGGTATTCTCCGTGCCTCGACGACTGTAGAGTGCTCTGTCGGAAATTGCTCGTGGTCCTGCAATTTCATGGTGGGGGGTTTGTAGCATGCAGCAGCGATTCGGCTTCTAATGATTTCTTCTGCAGGAGGATCTGAAGACGAAGATATGAGGAGGTACGCTAGCGTCGTACCCATCAGCGACGAGCGACGCATCCCATTTTTCAAAAAAAAAAAAAAAACGCAACAGGGATTGACGGACCCCGTTTGTGTTGCCGGAACTATGGGGCACCTTTTCGTGCAACATCCACACAGGGAATTTTCCCATAAAATCCTCTTTTTTCTTTCTTCCACTCCATTTTGTTGAGGGGTTATAAGGTCAAGTTCTTTTAGATTTGATACCTTTTTGTTGCAAAAAATTTTGGAACTTCTGATGTGTGGGACCACACCCTATCTTTGACAATAGTATTTGCAACCAGTTACCTTCTCAGAAGCTTCCCACATAGCCTGACCCCTTGTCACTCTCTTTTTCCCACATCATATTGCTTCTTTTTCTGCCCATACCATGGATCTAACAGAGGACATGGCCCTAAACAGATTTGATTGGCGTCGTCAAATCCATATAGCCGACCCCACCTAGTGGGAAAAGGCTTGCTTTGGTTTGGTTTGGTTTATATTGCTTCTTTTTCTGCCCATAACACTCACTGCAGCAATTCTGTCATTATTCATGTGTTGAAATTGTTTATTTTATCCATTACGCAGCATTTCACTTTGCATTCCCCACTACTTTTCTAATTCCCTTCTGCACTAGCTCAGCATTTCTACAATTTGTCTCTGTTTTTTTCATTGACCATTTTCATTCCATCATTGCAACCCACCTTCTAGCCACACCTTATAGCACCAAAAAGGTACTGCATCGCACATATTTTTCTTTCTTTCTTTTTTTTTATTACTTTCTACCTACATCAGCATCAATTCTCTAAAAGGACATCTGCATGTAGTGGGCAGTACAATATAGGGAGGTTAATAAATCAGCAGCAGTACATCACCAATATGTTTGCCTGAGTAGTCTCCCTGGAAATCACTGTCGAACAACTTCAAGAAGTGGCAGGAAGAGCAAGCAGAACTTAAAGCTAAGTGCTTAAAAATGGAGGTCCAACCGGGAACCCAATACAGCTACTGGGCCCCAAGGAAGACCGTCCAGGCAATGCTGGCCCTTAGGAGTCAAATGACAAGGAGAGACTCTTGCAAAGAGAGCCCTCAACATGCCTCTAGAAATGCCCAGGAAAGATGATATCACAAAGGTACAGGTTGTGTCGTGGACTTCACATCTTCGTGACAAAGGATTTTGTCAACTAACTTACCATGCTCAAAGATTATTTCGTGTGGTACAAAATGGATGATTCTCAGCAAGCGTCCTTCATAAAGGTGCAGCAAGAATGTGTTGCATAGCATCAACAACAATAATTTCACCATGGGCCTACGTTACCATCACCAGATGGGCTAACATGAGAGAAAATCTAAAGAGTGCGCACTTGCTCAGACTATATGAGTTCCCTTTTCCAAGAGCTCCTCGCCTTCAAGCAAGGAACTTGACACTAAATCAAGAAGTTCAATGAATTTCTTGTCCATTGTAAGCTTGCAAAGGCTGACTACAAGATGGCTAACTCCTGTAAGGCATTGTTGTCAATTTCAATTCATATGCTCTTTTAGTTCGACTCTGGATTGAAATATTTCAGCCACCTTGGCGTTTCATTATTTCATTTCGGAGTTTTGTTTCGGAAAATTAAAAAACTTTAAAAATCCACATTTTTGTTTCAGAAAATATTAAAAACTTCAAAAGCCCACATATATATTTATGGAAAATAGTAGAAAGTTGAGTAAACTACATATATTTAAAGAAAGAATCTACTGAACTAAATTCCAGTGATATAAACTATATGTATTTGGGATTTTGGGGATTTAAATTTTCTTCCCTATTTGAGAGGAGAGAGAGAGAGAGAGAGAGAGAGAGAGAGAGAGAGAGAGAGAGAGAGAGAGAGAGAGAGAGAGAGAGAGAGAGCCTTGCTTTGCTTTTTGCCCTAACAAGGGTATGGAAATAACATTGGAATTAGAGAGAGCATTTACATGGGATTCATCCGAAATTGGGAATTTAGGCATGTTTTGGGTCAACAAATTTGAAACAAAACACGGAATTCGACCGAATAGGACCAAACTTCAGACAATATTTTATTGAAGAGAGGGAGGGGTTTGTTCGGTTTAGTACCCTAATCAAACTAAATAGTTTCAGCCAATTCGACCTAACAAACGGAAATTGATATTATATATAGGTCGAGCTAAATAGAAGATACAGCGTGAAATGGTGATGACTTCAAGACAATGATGACATACACTAAAAAGCTCAGTGGGTGCTGTAACAAGTGCAACAACAAACTCATTGACAACTGGGCACTCAAGCCAGGGTGTCTTCTATAGGAGAGGTCTGGACCTACAATTTAAACCGAGCTCCTCAACCGCAAGGCTATTAACAGGCTCAACCTCCTCAACAACAATCACAGGGGCACCACTGCAGCAAACCACCATAGGTAGAATACGTATCAAAGGTGACAAGTGCTACAAGTGTTGATCTTAGAGGAAGAGGTCTTATACAAATCCTCCACGAGCAAGGGATGTAGATTGCTCCCATTGTGGACAAAAGGCATATATTCGATTAGGTATCTGCAAAGCCAGAACGTCCATTAGTGCAGTGATGAAAAGGTTGCCAGCTACAACTCCGAGCAGTATGATGAGTATTAGAGATGGAATTGTCCTATATAGAGCACATGCCGCAAGTAGATGAGCTTAACAACTGAAACCCCCAGTCAAAAGGAGCTAAATCAAGGTTCACCACACTGGTCAGAATTCAAAAGGATAAGGTGTGCCAGTAATGTTTATTCTTTAGTGTCCAACATTCCGGTTTCTGGCCTTGATGGTGTGTAATTTCTTCTCAATGGTCACTATTATCAACTAAGGGAGCTAGAAACGAAATGATACAAACTATACATAGAGATCCACTAGATGATCCACTAATTGAAATGCACGGAAGGCCACCAATGTCATGAGTGGGAGCACCGTTTCCGAACACTCATTGTACTGTTACATGTAGGCTTTATCCACTATAATCTAAAGATATTTCCCCAAAACCAAGGGCTATTACTTAGCCAAAATGACTATCTTAATACTACAGGTTGACTGTCAACCACGCAATGTTGAAGACAGTTTTCATTGTTCTATTGTTTCTTTCAATTTAGGTTTTCCGCAACTAAAATCAAGTATAGAGGCCAAACAATTGTTTCTTTTCTTAACCTTTAATTTGCTGATGCCCCTACCAAAGAGTTGGGTATTGGAATGATCCTATCCGACTGGTCAACTCATAGTGGCACCATCAAATAAAATTAACAATCATGCTTCCACTGTACATACTGAAAGCCGATGAACACTGTATCATCAGGTCAATTTAAATTAACCTAAACATTACAGAGCCACAACTTAATGCACAAATGACAGGGCATCCAAGAGTTGTTGTCCCCATGTTGCCAAAGAAAGCACATGATATGGCATTCGATTTGGAGGCAGAACTTCATCAACAAAAATAAGAAATACACAATATTTTCCAATATTCAAGCAACAAGTCAATTGGTTTCTATACCCTCCCATCATATGATAATGAAGCAAAAATCCATGGTTCTCGAGAGCTCCATGCAAGACCTGATTTTTAGTAAATATATGAGTGCAACTTAAGCACACAAGTTATCAGTAAGAAATTAAGCATTTACAAGACTAACCATAAACGCTGTCTTCATAGTCACTGTAGGAGCACACTAATGGATCAATCTGCCGAGTGGGTGAATCTGGCGACTGTCGGAAAACAGACAACTTCATCAATATAAATAAAGAAGACAATAAATACTGGGGCAACCAATTAGCCTTCATTATCATAAGCTTGGATAATTGGACAGTGCCGATGGCAGGGTTGTTTAGGTTCCTTTAGCGTGCTCTGATATTGTGGACATTGAGTCACTAGCTTGGCTTCTTGATTGGGTTCCCAGCGTGCTCTTGATGATGTGGAGGTTGAGTAACTAGCTGGCCTCTTGATGTTCTCATTCATACGTATTTGATGGGGATCTCGTGGTGGATGATGAGTCACTTTTCAATAAGATCATTTTACACTTGGTTAAAATGGGGTGTTCTTGGTCTTTTATGTTTTTCCTTGGAATGGCAGAATTCACTCTCCTCAAAGACCGGTCATTAGGCTGGACCTCTGTTTTGAATAAAATACTTACAGCTTACAGTGGACCACCACCCTCAAAGTAGACATACTACTTCATTTTTTGGTTTCAAGCGTCAGTTTGGGACATTCTTTCAGCAGTTTCTGATTACTTGGTAATGTCAGATGAGTGTCAACGTTAGTAGCATCTGGGTGATCCAGTTTTATTTGGTCTTGTCGTGGAAGTATCTGGGGTCATTAATTGGTGGTTGTGTTGTAGTCCTCAAGGATAGTGGAAGAATTGAATATTCACTATTCAGGAACCCTGAATCTGAAGGTGTTGTTCCTAGAATCACTACGAAGGGCATTTCTTACACTATTGATTAGGAAGAATCTGTGGCTTGCAGCCTTCAAACCTGTGGTGGGGAAGGTTGGTGTTGCAGTCCAAACATCAGGGTTTCTACTCAGATTATTACTGTCTTCTCAAGAATAATGAGAGCAGATACTGATGATGCAATTAGAGATCATGCCCGGTAATGTGCTTCTGAGTTTTCCAGTCTTATTGGTCGTCCTAGCTAGAATGAAAGTAGCAGCTATGTAGATTGGTAGTCGTGAGCTTTTAAAGATGGAGGCTGTTGGTGGTATGGTGGAGGCCAGGGCCCTACAGATTGCCTTGCCTTTTTATTAGCAGAGGTGGAGGAAGTTTGTTATAGGCCTGTTGGAGGTAGTTTACTTTCAACATATTTAGCATGAGAAATATTGTGGTGAATTGATTAGTGAATTAGGAACCAATAGACTTTTTTCTTTCTTTTTGTTTTAACCTTCACTCTGGTTTTAGACTTTTTCTTTAACGAACTTTTAGCTACCATCTCAAAAAAAATTAAGACCATGCCTTGGAAAGCATATGACCTTCAGTAATAGAGTCATCACTAATAACTGCAGATGACCACAAGTTCACTGCTGAGTCAGTTCCAGCACTCTGTACAAAAAACATAGTTCTCATCAGAAAACAAGAATGCCCACACACACACACAGAGAGAGGCACGGACACACACCCACCCCCCACCCACCCACACCCACACACACACACCACACACACACACACACACACCACACACACAGAGAGAGAGAGAGAGAGAGACCAATATCAGCTGGTCATACTCAGGATTATGTCGCACAGCCCATGTCCTGCCAATATGGTCAAGCATGCCAGATCAAATGTTGAATACAGACGGATACAATATAGCCACATGCATTAGGATGCCTGGAACATATTTAAATGTTGAATATGCATTTAAAAATTAAAACAATCAAAATCGTGAATTGATGCAAACTCAGATGACATGCACAGGAATGAAAGCATAAACATGAGTAAGCTATGCAAATTAACAGGCGTTTTGCAAAACAGACCGATGCTTGCAGTACTACAATAAAACAAGAAAAAGTACCAATGTGCATGTCCAGGAAGCTCGTGGGTGGGGACCTTTGGCATTCGTAGATCCCATATTCGTATTCCACATTCATCCTCTGCAGTGACCTGTGACATTGGTCACCACTTCAGCAAACAATGTACAAGATATATAACTTATAGTAAAATGTAATTGAATAAAAGGTGAATGACATAAAGAAGATTTTCCAGTGGAACTATAAGCATAAAAGGCAGCGACTTCATTGAAGTAGTAATATGAATCTTGCTTGAAGACTCACTGATGGAACTATTATTCACCACCAAAAAATAGTACTAATAAAACAACAAACATCCACTCGAAATGTATGCTACATGATAGCTTCATTTATACGTAACCCAAGTTCATTTAAAACAGCAAATCTACCATTATCTATGCACTCATTACATGAATATACATCCAGTATACTGTTCTGACTGGGAATTGATGATCCTAGGAAACAGAGTCCCTTTCCACCCCTTCAAAAAGAACACAATTTCCGCATTAGCTTACCCTAGGTACATGAACAAGGGACGGTAGCTAACAGTCCAAATCTCCCCCTTTCTGGTCACCAAAGTGCAGATGCTCACCAATTCATAATGCAACGAATCCCATTTACAAGTGAATCTTAGGATTCAAGTGTGACGTAAGACTCCAACCCCTAATTTCTGCGATTAATGTTAATTAATTGTGTTGGTAGTTTATTAAGTGGGTTTAGAAGTTAATTAACTTAGTTTGAGGGTTAGAATAGTGTTTGACTAGCTTTGGAAAGTTTTGAAGGCCATTGAACCTAGATTGGTTAGGGGACCTGTTTGTAATTTTGGTAAAAGTTGGGCGGTTATTCGCAATTTCATAAAAAAAAAATCATGTTGGGCCTATTGAGTAGGTAAAATTATCCCGAACAACTTTTGTGTTCAATTCGTAATCATGCCCCGACACCCTTCGTTTCGCATTTTGTGCATTAGTCGAGACATAGCCATCATTTTCTTAAAAGTTGACTTTTCTCTCGGAGCCTAGAAATACATTGTTCTTGGACTCGTTGGAAAGTATATTTAATTTCGAGCAACTCTTAGTCTTTGAGTTTTCCCATCCAAGGCCCCGAAGACAGTGTTTTCACCAAAATCCGAGTTTAAGCTATGGGGCCCACGAACCACTACCTTTATAAACCCACCCACTTCAAACAACTCAGATGGAGCTCTTTTCCCTCCTTTCTTCATTTCCTCCCCGGAATCCCTCCAAGCTAGGGGCAAATCAGAAATTGAGCACCATCATCGCAATCACCTCATCACCCGCTCTCCATAGACCCTATTTCATGAGATTTCACCATTGGCCACCCCACCCACCATTGAAATCAAATCCGTTGGAGCACCTTGGAGTAAGCCCTCAATTCCATCTCTTATTTCAGTTTGGGAGCTCAATTCGTCCACAAACCCGAACATGCATGCATCGATTCCAAGTCTAAACAAGTTTTCGTATTTCTGAGGCCTTTTTGTGTAAGATTTTGGGGGTTTAGTGGAAGACTCATTTTTAGTTGGAATTGGTGTGTGCTTAGAAGACTATTTGGGAGTTGTAGAACTGATTTTGGAAGCTAGGAGATCAATGCAAGAGTTCACCTTGAATTTCATTGAATGTAGTCTAGATTTCCATTAATTCATGTATATCATTCAATTATGTCAGTTACCTCTGTTTTAAGCTCAATTACTGTGTAAATTGGTTAAGTAGAAACCTTTATTATGTATTGGAACCCCAGCCAAGGTTTCCCGAAAGGAAATGGCTGAAAAGGACCCAAAATGGCCAAAACGGGCCCAACCACTGACTGCATTCTGAAGCAGGACAACCAAATTTGGTTTGTACGGATAGCCATGGGGGACTAGTGCGGCTAGCCGTACCACACTCTCAGCTAGCCATGAAACTGAATATAATGTGAAGAAAGGAGAGGAAGAAGAAGAGAAACTGTGGGAAAAGGTCGTGCCTCAATGGAGGATCAACTGTTTGTATTTATAATTAGATTGTGCCTTAATCAAGGCTCTAAACATGCTAAGTATACAAATTAAAATAATCAAAGAATATCTCCTAATCTATACAAAGAAAGAAGAGGAAAGAAATCAGCAACGGAGAGAAAATAGCTAACTTATACAATCTAAACAATATCCCACGTGAGGGATTATACATGGGCCTGGATGGGCCTGGGCCTATCTTAAAGGCCTGGTATCTTCTATACTCTACAGAAACCATTCGACGATTCGCCTTTGTTCACTCGGCGGTTCATCTGTTTCATTTTAGAAGGTCTAGATTTCCCCATTTTCTTTCTTATATTGGTTTGCCCCTCATGCTTAAACATTTTTAGGTGCCACTAATTGAGCAATTAGTGCATCTTAAACCCCCAGTTTTCCTTAGGAACCTTGGACCATAGGGTTAGAGTTTTGACTTAGATATTGGGACTTCCGTTGAGTTTTTCCCTTAAGACCCTTAGGTAGCGTTTGGTTCGCTGGAATGGTTGTAGGCGGGAATGGAATGGAGACTGGAATGAGTCTGGAATGGAGATCGGAATGAATAGTCATTACCATTCCAGCGTTTGGTACGCTGGAGGAATCAACCCACTGGTTCCTGTTCCTGTGTTTGGTACGCGGGAATGATGCCCGGAATGGAATAAATTTTACATAAGAATGACCAAAATACCCTTGTTAGATGATGTATGAATTATATTATTATTCTATAGGTGGGGCCCACACAAGTTCTTCTATTTTAGAAGAATAATAAATATAGATTAGATTATTATTATCTAAGTGGGGCCCACACAAGTTGTCATTTTGTTCTTAATAATAATAATAATGTATAAATCATATTATTATATAGGTGGGGCCCACACAAGTTCTTCTCCTTTATAATCTTATTATTATTATAATAATATAATAATAATGTATAGATTATATTATTATATAGGTGGGGCCCACACAAGTTTTTCTCCTTTATAATCTTATTATTATTATTATTATAATGTATAGATTATATTATTATATAGATGGGGCCCACACAAGTTCTTCTCCTTTATAATCTTATTATAATAATTAATGTATAGATTATATTATTATTATAGATGGGGCCCACACAAGTTCTTCTCTTTTATAATCTTATAATAATAATAATGTATAGATTATATTATTATTATATAGGTGGGGCCCACACAAGTTCTTCTCCTTTATAATCATAATAATAATAATGTATAGATTATATTATTATATAGGTGAGGCCCACACAAGTTCTTCTCTTTTATAATCTTATTATAATAATAATAATAATGTATAGATTATATTATTATTATAGGTGGGGCTCACACAAGTTCTTCTCTTTTATAATTGGTAGATGTGAAACAAGGGTGTTTTGGTCTCAACGAAAAGTAGAAAGGAATGGAATGGCCATTCCCACCCATCCCCAATAAAATGGTCATTCCTCTACATAAGGGAATGGGATTCCGGAGGTAATGGTCATTCCGCCAATTTTTTGCAAACCAAACATTGTAATGACCATTCCAATGGAATGATCATTCCATTACAACCTTCATTACAGCGAACCAAACGCTACCTTAAAAATTCCCTTGGAAACCTGTCTAAGCTGCCTCCGAACCCACAGAAGGGGAGCGCTGCCCCTGCACCCCCAGCGAGCTCGCCGTCGAGCTCAACTTGCATTTGCAGAGTTGTTGTACCCCTCTTTCCGGTAAGTACCTTAGAACTTGGACTCACCCTAACTATTTAAGGTTGAGACTTTGGTGGGTTATTGTGTGAGCTGACAAGCACCTCCGGGGATTGTCTGGAACCATGCATAGTACAATCCTAAGTTGAGTGTATGCGACTAAGACCTAGAATGTCGAATTACCATCGGAAGTAGTACTAAGGTACTTATTACCAAGGACATTCGGGATCTTTTTTTCTTTTTTTTTTTAATGGTACTAAGGATCTTAGGAACACATAGGGTCAAATAGTATTGTATTTGCATGCAAATGGCAATCCAAGACCTAGGTTGGCTATGGTTTCCATTAGGGGTGTAACGGTTCGGTTAACCAGTCTTTTTGGAAAAACCGTTAATACCGAACCGTAACCGTGGTTTTCTGTATGTTAAAACCGTAACCGTAACCGTAACCACAAAAACCGTAAAAAAGCGAACCACGGTTAACCGTATTAACCGGTTCGGTTACAGTATTAACCGTGGAAAAATCTGTTCAGTTGGAGAACTCAGGTTGAAAGTAATTCAGCACCCTTTCAACCATTGACTGAGGTCCACCACGTTAAAGTCATATCCAGCAGCTTCAAAACTTGCATAGCTGAAACCATCTTATGGCGTGACATGAATCGTCAAAATTGCAGATCCTTCAATGCTATTCATGGAAAACCACAGGGATCAAACTCAAAATGTGAAATCTCAGATACTGAAAGAATTTTCCTAATGCCTGAAGCATCAGTCATAAGGGCAGCTGTGCTCGTCACTGTCTTGTAGAAAACGGAAGCCAGCTTCCTGTCCAACCCGGTCATAAGGGCAACTTGCCGATTCAACACAAGCAGAATAGATGTGCCCCTTCTGGGATTTGACATGACTATCCAACACATAAGCCTTGCTCCCAGAACCAAGTTTACCAAAGTGGCTATCCAGAATGGAAACTTCTTCTAAGAAGCTGCGGTGAGGAAATGGCTGCACAGCCGGAAAAAAAGATCAGGAAGAAACGGGAGATGAGATGAGACGAGCAAGGGGCTGCGGCTAGGAGTCGAGAGAGAGTCGAGCAAGGGGTTGCGGCTGGGAGTTGAGAGACCTAGGGTTTGTTACTTTGTTAAGTTAAGAAATAAGAAGTATTTCATTTTATCATTTAGGCCCTTTATGTTTTCTTTTATTTGTATAATGGTACGGTTAACCGCACACGGTTAACCGAACCGTATTTTACGGTTCGGTTTGGTTAATAACCGTGAGTTATTACGGAAAACCGTAACCGAACCGTGAAGTGCGGTTTGGATTTCATTAACCGTAACCGTAACTGAACCGTGAAACACGGTTATTAACTGCGGTTCGGTTCGGTTAGATGGTTTTTCGATTTTTTTTTTACACCCCTAGTTTCCATTAAATGCCAAATAATCTGATGATTGGATATACCTTTACATTATGTTTATTCGCGTGCTTTGAGCATGCATCTCACTTAGGCAGATGAGACAATTGTCATACATACCTGATCTATCCGGCCCTAATTTAGCAATTTGACTTATGTAAGTCACATTTTGGGTGTTAGCGCGCAGTCATTGCCCTGCTTCTCCCTTGGGTGACAGGATCCATGATTGTGATGTGGGTCGGCATGCATGCATTCGTTGCCCTGCTGCCTTCCCGGTCACTCGGATCCGAAATATAACCTTTTACCTATTTGGGTTGAACCATTTCCTGATGAAATGTTGTCCAACTGCCCTTAGCTCACTTAGGCTTGTCTATTCTCGTGCTGAGTCCTTTTTCTGCAGTTTAGCCAAGTTCCATCAGTATAAATACTTTAGCTTGTTCAATCTTATCAGTTTTCGGTCAAGTTATTTCTCTATCCACAATCAGCCATGAAAACACATGAGTGTGGGCATTTATGCAATGCTTTGATCACAAATAATATTAGAATCTAGCCAGCCGATTAAGTTTGAGAGTAGAATATCTAAAATCTCGAATAGGTTACAAAACTACCTAAATGAAGGACTTTTCAGTATTTTAAAATAATAAAAATAGATCAATAAATAACGGAGAGATGAGAAACTCATAATGATTCCTTTTGCTTTTAGGAGTCACATAGATAGTAACTGAATCCTTACAAACTTTAAAAGACTTAGCTTCATAAACAAAAGCATCTGGCCGCCTGTACTCACAAGTATATGTTGCTTCTTGGGATTATAGTCTGCATTGCGTACATGGGCATGCTCAATAGAGTTTGTCTTCCTGAAAGAGATATCATGTTGCACAGAAGAATTGTCAAACATAAAAAAAATTAATAATAATAAATAAAGAACTGGATATGAATAAAGACTTGCATAAAAGTCAAAATGTAAAACGCCATACAAAGTCTCAACTCTCAATGACCTGACAACCCATAGTCTCATACATTAATGTTATACAGTCTATTAACAAATATGTAAATCTGAAATGAGCTATAGAATCTGGTGCTGACTACAAGTAGATACTGCAGATTTCTGCCATCCCTAGTGACAAACATTGCATGCCATGCATGCTAATGTTCATAGGGTCTTCATCGATCTAGAGAAAGCC